>JAEQBH010002683.1:0-408272 GCA_016808115.1 Tetrastigma voinierianum | reverse complement strand
AATCCATCATGCAAAAATCACACTGGGAGTTAGTTGATCTTCCTCCGGGGAGTAAACCTTTGGGTGTAAATGGATTTTCAAGAGGAAAATGAACCCCCATGGATCAATTAATAAGTACAAGGCTAGACTTGTAGCTAAAGGCTATAAAAAAAATGAAGGTCATGATTCTTTGATACATGTAATATATCCAGAATACTTGTCCCCATTCGGTATCTTTCATGTCATTGTGCAGCATGCATAGTCTTAAGATACACCAAATGGATGTGAAAACAGCTTTCCTATATGGTGATTTAAATGAGGAAATTCATATGGACCAACACGAAGGGTTTGATTGTCCGGGACAAGAGAAGAAAGTGTGTAGACTTGTTAAATTACTTTATAATTTAAAGCAAGCACCAAAACAATGACATGAGATATTTGATAAGATAATGATGTCAAATGGGTTTACAATTAATGAATGTGATAAATGTGTCTATGTCAAAGACACAAACAATGGATATGCCATTGTTTGTCTATATGTGGATGATATGCTTATTTTAGGTAGTAGTAATAATATTATTACAACTACCAAAGAAAAATGTCTAATCGGTGACACCAGAAAGATTTGGGTGTTAGAGATGTTATACTAGGAATTAAAATTTCTAGAACATCTGGTGGACTAGCATTATCTCAATCACATTACATTAAGAAAATACTTGAGAAGTTGACAGATGAAAACAACATTACTAGAACAGGTTGATATAAATCTTTCTTGTAAAAATATTGGTGAAAGCATATCTGAATTGGAATACTCTCATATCATTAGAAGTCTAATGTCTCATGAAGCACACTAAGCAGGATATAGCATGCTCGGTTAATGGCCCGAGTAGATATACTAGTTATCAGATCTTTGCAGGGCATTGGAAAGGCAATTTTCGAGTTGCTTAGATACCCTAAGAAATACCAATTATGGATTACCTTATATAAGATATTAGCTATCTTCAGGATATAGTGATCTGGCCCAGATATCGTGTGAAAGATACAAAATCTACGCAAGTCGTTATGTTTTTATTAATTGGTGCAGATGTATCTTGAAAATCCTCAAAATAGCGTGTTGTCAAATCGCGATAGATTTGAATTTATTGCTTTAGATAAAGCGGGAGAGAAAAGTGAGTGGGCCGCCGGTTTAGAGGATATTTCAATATGGCTAAAGCATGCCGGCCAATTTGTATGCTCTTGTGATAGCCAATGCAGTGTGACATGATACTTGTGTATAATGGTGGGAGTCTAGATTGTTACATCGTGAACAACGTTATGCATTTGTAATAAACAAGTTTTTGTAATGAATGCTAATAAATGAGAGTGTTATCCACTTATTAGAAAAATGAGGTGGAAAACAAGCAAGTTGAGAAAGCCAATAAAACAACAAAGACACATTCACAATAAAAATGAGAAAATAAAAAGTAGTCTTTTATAAATTGCAATCAAGAATTAAAAAAATAATAAAATATTAGTGATATTCAATGAAATTTTTGAGTTTTGGTCGACCCTAAAGCAACATATTAGAAAAAAAATATTGAGCTACCAACTTTTTAGTTATTTATAAAAATTTTCAATGATTTTATAGTATTTACCAATTTTTTATATTTCTTAATATTTAAAAGTGGCTTATTGCTTTCCGTAGAAGATATTTGAACCCTATACAAAAGGTTTATAATGAACATTAGAGGATCACAGGATCACTGTAGTAAGTATTAATTGTTTATTAAATGAAAATTTTTCATTTAATTGATTATCAAATATAAAAGTTATCATGATAAATTTTCTGCTTACAGTTATTCCACCTATTATGATGTTTGCAACACATGCTCTTATGAAAAAAAAAAAAAGTTATATTTTATGAAAAATATATTTATGCAATAAAAAAATTTTGTTGGAAGATTGTCATCACAAGTCTATCATTAAAAAATAAAAAGAAATAAAAAAAATTGTCTCTAAAAATTGTACAATGTTTGCTGCAAAAAAATAAACAATTCATGACAAAAAAAAGTTACATCTATCTCTAGATAATCGTTCAGAGCAATTTTTTTTTTTTTTTTAACAATGAAAGTTTTTGTGGCAATATAATATTTTAGCAATAACTTTGCCTTTGTGAAAAAAAAAATGCTACTAAAATGAGTTCAATATTATTTTTATCTTAAGTATGGATTTATTTATCCTTATTCTTATAACAAGTATATTTTAATAAAAAAATTTCCCATTTCAAATTTCAAATAAAATTCTCAATAATTATTTGTGTAATTATTCTTATACAAAATACCGAGATCATTATTTTTCAAATTTTGTTTTATAATAAACTCTAAATTAAACAAGGTTTAATGCATTAATCTGAAACTCATTAATAGTGGAAATTGTTAAATAAAAATTGGTTAACATTGATTTTATTATATTTTTCTCTAACATAATTTTATAAAAATTTTCATTGTAAAATGAAACATCAAAATCAAGTGATTATTAATGGTTTTAATAATTTTTAAAAATAATTTGAAGCTTAAAGAATAGATTTAGTCACTAAAAATAATAGATTATGATTGTAATATTTCTCATAGACACACTGTCACCTGTCATATTTTTAAAAATGTTTTTCTAGATAAATAGACTGTAAATTAAAAAAGAGTATCATGCATTCATGTGGAAAAAAAAGAACCCAATTTTATAAAATACAATTTATGTAATGGTATTAAAAATATCAAGTTTTGTACACATTTTATGGTCAAATGTATCATCGACCTAACTCAAATGATTAAAAATTCAGGTTGAAGATAAGGGGTTCGGGATTTGAGTCCTAAAAACAAATTTGTAAAAAACGGAATTTATGATGTAATACAAAGTAAATAGTTATAAAAAAAATAATAGAACTAAAAATAGATACTATGATGTTGAGGTAATATTGTTGAGTGCACAAAACTTTCTATTTTTAAATTATAATTGGTTCTTTTAATAGAGTTCATGTTTTGTATTATTTTATATTAGTGCTTAAAGAATACCTCTTCACTATAAATTTAAATATAATTATGCACTCAAACTTTAAAAAAAAAAAAAAACTCAAATTCTTTAATCAATCTGTTATTTTTAAATAATAATTTAGAATAAAAATCGTCCTAAATATTATATTACGATATCGTGTATGTATATATTGAATTTACAATGTCTTTAACATTTTTACAAAAATCAGAACCAAAAATATATTTTTAAAAATACATTGTCAAAAACCAAAAGAAAATTTTAAAAATAATTTCTTCAAACAAGTTTTTGTTTTTATTTATAGACAATTATATTTAAAACAATAAAAACAGTTTTATGTCTTTATTTTTCTTTCAAAGTTTCTAAACCAAAAATAGTTCCTTTGGCTCCAAAAAAGTTTGAAATGAGAAAAGAAATTTGAAAAATAGATTTAAAGTTTTTTTTTACATCTATTCACTTTGCATGTCTGGATTATAATATTATATTTTATAAAGATTCGATCATGAAACTTCTTGTTTCTATCCACCCTTTCTTATTTGAGTCGGGTTTGAGGCAAATAAAGTTAATAATTTACTTTTATATCCTTATGTTACCTAAGAAGCTTTTTTTTTTTCTATATAAAGAAGAGATGTGTTTTATTGATTGTGTATGTGCTATATGTTTGATGTCTAGCCAACAATGAGTGCAGTACTGAAGGCTTTAGCGAGGAGAGAGGGGAGGAAACCCAGCGTGTGTTTGCGGCGTCTTCAAAGTTAATAGTCCTGATAAATTGACTTAAAACATATATATTTGATAAATTTATAATGATTAAAATCATGCTTCAATTACCATGACATATACTTGACCGTGATAGTCACGATCCAGTTTCTTTCTTTATTGGTCATTAATATAAGAAAGCGTTCTTGTGAGATAGCAATCGAACGGTCGTCTTAAAAGCGGCGCCAAGAAGCTACGTGTCGTATAAGATGATGAAAGCGGGCGCGTCGCGAAGGCGTTGAAACAACACGAAAAAAATAAATTAAAAATCGAGATTTTAGTGGAATAACCACTTTATTAAAAAAGAAAATTAGTTAAAAACAATATAGATAAGTGATTTCAAGAAAATAAAGGTCAAACAATCATTCCTCCTTAATTAAAAAAAAAGGACTAGAAAGAAAAAATGAGAGAAAGGAAGAGGTGGCTAGGGTTATATCCTTCTTTAAACTTATTTCACTTGTAAGCAATTATAAATAATAAGATAGAATAAAAGAGAAGATAATATATAATGTATGGTGTTTTTGTTAATAATAAGATAAGATCAATGTTCTCATCACTTATTCCATTTTTGTTTTAATGAAAAGGAGAGAAGACAAATATTTGGATATATAATTTGCTTTTATTTTAATATTCATTCTACACGAAATACATTATTAATTCAATCAAACCAAGATTAGGGTCTTTGAGCATAGTGCCTATCATGGAAATTCACAAAACCTACTTCATTAATTTATGCTAAAAATCATGGAAAATTGTATAAATTGGATCATCAAATGTAAGTGAAGATCCAAGCATGATTATGGTTTAATGAAAGAGACAACTTGACACCATATAGTGGTGGGCCCTGCTTCATCCCCTCAAGACAAACATTGTCTCTTATTTTAGGATAAAACAAGCTTCCAAACTTCTACTTTGGTATACTTAATAAAAGTGAAGTGGGTCCTTCTTTCCCAAATCCCCCTTAAACCCCCATATATTAGTCAAATAATAAAACTTTATTTTTATTTTTATTTTTATTATTCTTTCCAACTTTTCAACTTTCATTCCCCATGCTTCTTATGGGTTTCATTGCTTCCTCCTTCACCCCCCACTTCTTTTTGGTGAAAGGTTAATCTATCACAATAATTTTATTTATTTATTTATTTATTTATTTATAATTATGGATGTCAGGGCCAATTAATGTGTTTATCGACTAATCCTATTGTCGCCTTAAAGGGATTCGAATTAGTGACCATAAGGTAAAATCCTAAAGCTTTAGGCCAATTGAGCTATCTCTTAGGATTGTATCACGCTTTATTTGAAAACAAATTTTGTAAAAGAGATGGCATTTTAGTGGACAAGAATAAAGGTTTTTTGGACCTAAAAATTGAAAGTGACTTAAAAATAATTATAGATTACTATAATAAGAAGATTAACACCCTATTTATATCATGTTATTAATTGAGAATATTTGAAAATTGTCTTAGAAGTTAAATATTTTTTATTGTCGTCATGTTTACATATAAGCGAATAGAATCGTTGATTATCTAACCAAAAAAAATGAATTAGTATTTTAGATTCAAGTGTTTGGTTTTTTAAATTTTCTAAAAGTGTTATAAATATTGATTTTAATATTATTATTGTTCTCTTATTCATGTTTGTAGAGCATAATACAGCAGTTTTTACAAATAAAAAAAGTTTGTAAAATTTGTAAGATATTTTGACTGCCAGATATTTGAGTTGGTTTTACAAATAGCTAAATAATTGGTATCACAAACCATATGCCTCGGTTCATCATTTTTTACCAATAAGACTTGAGACTTAGCTTAAATGGTAAATGATGCAAAGTAAAGTGAATAAATGTTAAAAAAATAATAATAATAACAAGATATATTAATTTATAATTTGAGAGAGTTTTCTACTTGATTAATAAAAAATTTAAGAGTGATTATCATTGTGTTAATAACGATTTTAATCAAAATTTAGCATTTAATTGTGATTTATATCTAGTAAAAATGTATCAATTTAGTGAAAGATAATGACAATTTAATGGTAAGGTGAGGACGACACGTGCTGACCCACACGAGCTAGGACAGCGACAGGGATAAGCTCCTCTCACAGTCTCGCTTTCAAGGAAAATCACCCCCACACCTCTCCTGTCACTCAATATCATCATCTCTCTCATCATTATAAAAAGCCAACAAAAAGCATCATTCATGGAAATTGACACTTATTGGGTGCACCCTCCTGTCAATTTTACTGGTTTTCATCTTTCCATACAACCCGACCCAGTTTCCTTTTTGACCCGTCGCACGTGTCAAGCTCGTAAGAACAAAACAGCTAGAGAATTCAGAACTAATTTAAAGGACCAAAAAGGAAACTATAAGGTTAGAAGAAGAAAAGGAAAAAAAAAATAAAAATAAAAAATAAAAAAAAAACACTATGTCAAGAACCAACGCATTGCTCTCTCTTTGCTCTGGATTTCGAAAAGGCCACCAGAAGAGAGGAAAAAAAAAAAGTGAAAACGAGGGTTTTTTGGGGAAAGGGAAGGGGAAGAGGAACTGGGAGGAGAAATTACCTGAGAAAGTGATGGAAAATTAGCTAGGGTTTGTGCGTGCTGTGATGTTGTGGGTATTAATCACGAGTCCTCTCTATCTAGGGTTTCTGTGTATTGAATAAAGGAAAGTAAGTTCGTGAAAATTATTATCTCAATTTTTGCATTTAATTTTTTTTCATTACTTTGTTACCATTTTAGGATTAGCGGCTTTAATTTCTTTTCTGGCGCATTTATTGTTATTATAATACTGAATTGTTAAATCTCGTTATATCGAGAGAACACCTGGCTAGGCGGAAGCTAGTTTCGGGTTTGTGACGTATTTTTTTTCTTCATGTTTGGTCTTTAGGGTTTTTAATTCTAGGGTTTGGTTTTCTTCTTATATGTTATTCACCGTTTCTATGCTTTGCTTCGTATTGCCATTATCTTTTACGAAAGCAAAGAAGCTTCAGATTGATTTTGATTGTTTCAAGGTGAAATTTTAGAAACCTCACGTGTTTTAGGGTTTTTTTTTGTTCTTTCCAGTTTC
The DNA here is from genome assembly GCA_016808115.1 of Tetrastigma voinierianum. Lineage (NCBI taxonomy): Eukaryota > Viridiplantae > Streptophyta > Magnoliopsida > Vitales > Vitaceae > Tetrastigma > Tetrastigma voinierianum. Next base: position 401,451 of record JAEQBH010002683.1, on the reverse strand, counting down.
AGTCATGTTATTCAATTACAATTTCTATTTGGGGTTTTGATTTTTATTGTTTTGTCCCTGAAATATTTTCCTTTTGTTGTTTCAGGTGGAGGCTCTTTTCATTTGGCACTGAGGATTGGAAAAATCTGGTCGTTTCTTATTATAACTTGATCAAGATGCCTTGAAGTATCTGGTAATTTTTTGTACTTCTAAAGGGTTACGTTTTGATCTCCTTTTCACTTGTTTTGATGCATTGTTGTCACTTTCTGTATCCATTGAAATAGTCGATGCATTGGACTTATCAGCTTGGTAAAATGATAGTGTGTTATGCTATTGATTTCTAAATTTGAAAGATAGATCATTTTCCAAACCCATGTATTGCTGTTGCCTGTTGGATAGGAACTCTCTAATGGATCATTTTTTTAAGTCTTTTTTGGAAGTGTGAGTTCGAAAGATAGATCATTTTCCAAACTGTCAGTGAGTAATGTTATGATATTGATTTTCTAAACCCATGTTATGATATGGTTGAATGAGAGTAATGTTATGATACTGATTTCTAAATTAGAAAGATATGTCATTTTCCAAACCCATGTATTACTATTGCCTGTTGGATAGGGAATCTTTAATGGATCATTTTTTTCTCTTGTCTACTTTGGAGGTGGGAGTTTTCTTTGGAAACTGTTGGGTGGATTTTTTGAGAATTGAATAGAATGTGGTTATTACCGTTATGTTGACTATTTGCAAGATATTCCGAGTTCGTTTTTCTAGAATGTAAATTTCATGTATGCTTGCTTTCGTCCAGCCATTTGAGCGCCATTTACGTAGAAATCATGATTGGAATATTTCAGTCTTTTTTTATGTCAAATTTCGATCAACGGCCATGATAAAGTGTATGGCCATTTTGGATTTTTAGTGGCTTTAGGTTGTGATGTCTTTCTTCGCATCTGTTGATGTGTCGTTGCCTGATAGTTTTTGTGTTCATTGAAGCATCTGATATGTTTTATCTTTTATGTGATCAATGTTGTTAAATGATAATGCATCATGATGTTGATTTTCTGAAGCCATGTGAGATTTTTTTGGTAACATTTGAGTTCATCAGTAAGTGGTTATGAATGATAGACTGTTTCCTTTTTTCTTTTTTTCCCCTTTTATTTTTATGCTTGCTGTGGGGTTGCAGGGACATGGGAGGTGGGTTGTAATTGTTGCTAATGGTGAGGAGAAGGGGGTTTGGATGCTGGGTTAGTGACGGAAATTATATATTAAGGTTTTGTGGAGTCATGTGTCATGTTTTGGGATTGCAGCCTGCCCTAAATCATAAGTTTCACCTAGTTGCTACTTTCATGTGGGATTTGATTGCCTCTACAATTCTTGTTTATTGTTTGTCATAAAGGCGTTGAGAGTAATAACACACTTGGACGCTTTTTATTATAGCGTATGGAAATAGTTTAAACCTTCTAATTGTTTGCAAGTGTGTTGCTACTTCTCTCACTATCGTTAACACTAAAACTTTGTTCATGTTACTTAGATGTCTGTTTATTGGGTTGATTATCGTTGTCAAGCATTTTTCTGTTTTATCTTTTAGAATGCAAACTTACATTCGTGAACTTAATGCCACCTCATGTAGGGACACATCTAGTTTGCTTTTTTCCTGCACTTGAATGCCTTAACATTTAGCCACAAAAAGCATAGATGTATATCATTTTCAGGGTTATGAGGTTCCCTAGGACACTGTTTATTCATATTGAACTTGGGCTTCAGTGTGTGAGTCGATGTATGGATTCTGTCATTAACTTGGTCCTTGTTGATCACTATAATCTGCAGGGTAGGATGGCAGGCATGTTTCTGTGTTTGGTTATAAAACTACCATAATAGATTTTCACAGGGACCTTTTAATGAATTAAAATTTGGACCTTATAAATGTTATTTGAGTATCTGATTGTGATGGCTCATGAAGTTGATATTTGATTCATTCCTTTCAAGAGACAAGATTGGTAGCCCTTTCTGTCAATACATAGCTGCGCAGTTTAGTTTGTATGGTTTGGTGCTACTATGGCTTTTCATATCTCAGTTTCTTAGTCGCTGCTTCTATATTCTGGCTACTTTCAGCTTTCTGACTTAGTCTTGAAAAGGAAATATGTATATAGTGAGATAATCTCTCTCTCTTTACATAGGGTTATTATGGCAATTGTTAGTTCCATATTTTATCAGTTCATTCAGGAGCTTTTACTAATTGCATATATTTAGGGTCCCAGGTGTGCCTTAAATCTTGTGCTTAACTAATGCATTCATGCTAGAGACTCTTCCTAGAAACAATCCCTAAAACATAGGGGAGTGCTCTTGAAGACTTGGTTGTTGATATCTGTAGATGACCATGCTTTTTTATTTTTTTTGGCCCCCCCGTATTCTTGACCATTATCCTTGGTTCATTGGCAAGTAAAACTCCTGACTGTGTCATATCAATCCATAGCGGTTTTGTGCATGATCTCATGCGGTCAACTTTCATTAATTCTCATCCTATTCATTGCCACATAAGTTTGCTTGAGTTTGTGCATCTTTCATTCTATCTTTTTTCTTCTGTGAGCTTGCCACTGGTTCCTCTCAAATCTCTATTTTCCTTTGTACAATCATTTCTTTTTGCAAGCTGGCCCGGTCATCCACGGTTATTAAAGAAAAAAAAATTACTAGGATTTTGTTTATGCTACTAAGTTAAGTTTTCCTTTAAGTTGTTGGTTTGTATAATGCAACGCCATATAAGCAGGTGCACCACTGAATCCATTGTTCCCTATTTTTATAGACTGCAGATTCTTTTTCTTTTTTTCCTGTGATAAGCTTAGAGAGAATCTATGAAAAGAGCACCATTGGAATGGAATGCACCTTGATCGCGCAACTTCTTTAATTATTTTCTCCTTATAATCCAATTTAATAAAGACAATGGTTCGCTGAAGAGTGATAGCCTCGTCATTACTGTCTGTCCGACGTACCCCTTTTCAAGGATTGTGAAAGATGATGCTCTTAATAAATACATCTGAATTATAGTGTTAAAAGGCATGCTTAAAGCATGCCTACGTTCTAGGTGCAACTGCTCTCCAATCATAACGTCTAACTTGTCAAGACATGCGCTTTATTAAAGTGGCACACCTTGTAACTTTACTTTTCCTTTTTAAACACTTCTATTCTTGAAATTTATAACGATTCTTTCGGATTTATATGATTTTGTTATCTTTTTATTGACTATTTACTTTAAGTTTTAGAAATTATAAAATTTTTTATTAATTGGATTAAATTTTTATTTTTTGATCAATATTAATTGGATTAAATTTAAAAACATATTTTATAAAATTGATTTGCATTCAAGGTCACATTTAATTTCATTCATGCGTGCGAGCTTATAGGAGACTTGTGAGGTTCCCTAATTCAGTTAGAGAGACCCTCCTCTCTTGGTGAGGTTCCTTTGTAGGGAAGAGACGTAAGAAGGGTTGGATGGCAACACCCCTAACTTTGTTTGAATATTTGGCATGAAAAGGAACAACATTGCTTTTTGATAATAGGAGTTTTTCAGCTCAAGGTGAAAGCCTTATTCCTTTGTAATTATTGGCTAATAGGCCTAGATCTTTAGTTGATTTTTTTACTTGGCTCAGATGTAACTGAGAGCTGGTAGGTTTTTCCTTGTTCGCACTTTTGTTCCCCTTGAGGGACCCTCTTGTATACTCCATGTATACTTTTGGGCTTCCCCTAGGCCTTTTTTTTGGTGATATACAGTGCTTTTACTCATCATAAAATAAATAGTGATTCTCTTTTCCATTGTTGCTTTTAATCTTCTCTAATTCCGCTAGCTTTATAAGTTCAGTTCATTATACATGAATGGGTTTCAACTCATGTGATTTACTGTGAGATCTTTGAGTCATAAAATACCATGAAATTTTCCCATGTCAAGCTAGGCCTTCTTCTTTGTATTCTCGGGTTGTGTCTCTTACGTATGTGTCAAACCATGGTAACAGCTTATATGTATATATATATATATATATATATATATTGATAGGCAAGTAACAGCTTCTCATATAGGCTTCAGATTTACCTAAGTTTATGAAAACACTAAGCTTCCCATATAAGATACTATAAACTTTTAATTTGAGTCGAACCACTTCATTGTATTCTTGAGTTTAGTAGTCTCTCTTGGATGTTTAGTATTTAGGATTAGCAGCCTCTCTACTTGTAGAGCATAACACAACCATGCCTTTCTTGTAACTCATTCTTGTATTTTTGGAAATGTGTGGTTGGGGTATGTTTGAGGGAAGAGTTTTGTTCTTCTTTTTTTTCTGCATCCTTTTTCGGCAGCCATGGTATACACTTTGTGTACCTTTGTGTGCTACTTTTTGGCGCTTCCCGATACAATTGCTTCTTATTTATATATATAAAAAAGGCTTTGAATCTTTTTTCAGAGGTGTTGAGGATTTTTGGACAGTTATTTCCCATCCTAGGCCCTGAAAGTAGTTATCTATTTGGTTTGGGAGCCTTCTTCCCAGCGACCTTGACTCAGCTTGCCTCCCTTAGATTGTTGTAAAAACTTTGGGTTAACGGTGTTGGATGGATTTTCAATATTCAAAGGGAATCTTCTGTTCAACCTGTTGGTTGAGGAGGATGATAGCAAATCTATATTGGCTAGAGAGTAATACTAGGTTTTCCCAATAGAGTGGTTTATCATGGTGGGACATTGCAAGGCGAAAGGAGATCCTTCAGTAAGCATGAGCTGCGTAAGACAGGAGAGAAGTAGATGCTACAGATAATATCTTGAAGTGAGTGTTGGATAGGCTCAAGTACTTATAGATTGCCTTTGACTCTATTCACAACTGTGATGATGAGGGTAATATAATTTGAATGAATGTTTTATTGTTCCTTGCTGATTTAATGAACAGTTTCTGGCCAATTTTCTATCTGTTGCGGACAGATGTCCATGCAAGGTGTAAAGGTGCTAGTTGATGTCATATGGTAAACATTATCAGCACACCTCATAAGATAATTTCCAATTTTAAAGAATTTCCTATTTTATGAGTCTTGGGTTGTGGTTTTTCTTTTATTCTATGCTAGCTTCCTTCAGTTGGCACATACTGGAGATAAGTACAATGCAGAAGTTGTGACATTATGATAAGCTTTAAGTTATGCTGATATCTCAATTCATGGCTTCTTTCCTTGGATGTGTTGATCTTTAGATACTTGATAAGTTAAAAACCCATGCACATTCATTGTAACATTTGCTGATGTTTTTCAAGTATTTGATAATCTTCATAACCTTGAAAACACTGGTATTACTACATTGCTTTGAGTTAAGAGTTTTATATTTTTAATTGTGAAGCAATTGTAGATGGATTAAGACTAAGACTTTATTCTAATCATCACTGGCTTCACTGTCTGAAAGTTCAGTTAATTTTCCCTGAATAGAAAGATTCATGTGCCAGTTAGCCTTCAAGTGAATGAAATTTGATATTTTATTTTCAATTGCCAGAATTCCAGTGAATTTAATCTGACAGTCATGATTGGATGAAAGATCGCTAATGTGTGGAACTTGGATCCTCAATTTATCTTTGTATCAGCTATGCATTTTAAACATTGCTTATGTGCATCTTGTTGTTTTCATCTCTTTCCTTACATTTTCTTGGTACTGCTTGGTGTTCCTTTTTTGGGGACCAAACATACAAATTCTTCTCTTCATTGGTCTTGCTTTCCTATTCTAAAGCAATGATTTTGTGTTTATCTTCACTTTAGCCACAAAATAATTGTTCAAATAAATTCTACTAAATGATCGCATTTGCCAATGAGAACCTAAACTCAAGTGGTTAAAAAAAAGCTAGGGTAGGCACTTAAGGGAGGAGGGTCTAGGGTTCGAGTCTTAGTGGAGACAAATTTGTGAAGAACATAAAACTATGAATGTAATGCAAAAGGGAATAGATGTCAAAAAAAATTATACGCATATATCTTTAGTTTGTGGTGATCAGCCACACTGACTAGTCCACCCAAACGAAGCAACAGTGTTGTTGAAACTTTGTCAGATTCTGAAGAAATCCAAGGAACAATACTATTGATTCAATATACTTAAAGAATTTACTTGCAAGTTTTGTCTTAAGATTTTTCTTGTTCATTGTCTAATACCTAGCATTGTTCTCTATGAATCACTCTGTAATGTCACTGCTATGAAGAACTGAGTTGCTTGTTGGTCCACATTGATTCCTCTAAGAGGACTGCGTGAATTCTTGGCTAAACTCTTGCCACTGTACTTGTAACTTCTTGCTGAAGGTTCTGTTTGTTGTGAATTTTTTTCCTTTTGGTCATCACTTAACATCTATTTATATCTTTTACCTTGCTTAAATTGCACTAATTCCATTACTCATGTTTTGTATATATTTGCCTGTGTAAATGTATTCAGTGAGCAAGAGATCATTGATGCATTTATGTGTTTATCCAAGATTCTAGACTATATATTCTTGGATTATGAACTTCGAACTTTGGAGATTTGGGCTGTAATTGAGATCAAAGCTTGCCATAGTTGTTGTACTTGAATTTATGTTGTTTGCGAATATAGAAATACACAAAACAAGAGTTTCTGAACAGTGGAAGAATAGAAACTTTATTTGATGTTTAGATTCACAAAACAGTGGAGGTATAAATAGATAAATTATCTACATGTAAAATCCAACAAAGAGATCACTTATGGCACATTTTTCTAACTCGTTGTAACTCCAGCACTTGTTTAGTCTCTATCAATTTGAAGTCTAATATTCTCCATATTCTTGCATTGTTCACACGCTTCCTTTTTCCTTTTTGTGGCTTCCCTTTTCAGGACATTTAGTAAATAGATGTGTGTGTTGGTTCTCTGTTCTGTATTTTTCTGTTTGTATTCTGCTGAGCAATTAATATTGAATCAGTAAGGGAAGTCTCCGGTGGATATACACTAGACATGATATTCTCGTGAAACATAGCATGACCATCTGTACACTCCTATATGTCCTCTGTGCATGATTCCAGGATGCTTCCTAAGCATTTAATATTGCTTATAAGTCATTTGAGCATGCGAGTTTGCTTGTAGTCATGATTGTCAAGTCTGCCTTATACATACAATTTTTGTCATTTTGGCATGATATGTTCTTTCAAGTTTGAATCAGTAAACCTTGTAAGAACAAAATGAACTATTGATTTCCTATATATGTTTTGTTGTCAACATTTTGAGCCTGTTCATATTGATAAGTGATTTGACTCTGAAAATGGAACTGGTGTACATTTACTAATTAATTCCCTTATCCAGTGAATGAGTTTTATTTAACATTTTATGTCAAATATTGAGATGGCTGCGAAACAGTTTTGAACAAGCTCCTGTGAATAGGACAGTGAGAGTGCTAGATTATCACAAGGCCCATGTGAAACAACATCAATATAAAAGAATCAAATCTCTTACAAATTCTTAGTAACAACTTAAATCAGAGATGCATCAAGAACACTCCTGTCACAACATACTCCAAAAAGAGGCTTGCACTAGACTCTTCTCTAAACCTGTTCTCTGGGATGTAGGACTCTCTACTTTCAAGACACAAAAATAGCCTTCACCCCACTCCATTTTTAAGTTCCACGCTCAGATCCTTGTTTAATGATTAATATGTGATGGAATAATGATACGGGGATGGCTTGCTATATGTATTAGGTTGTGAATGTACATCTGAACAAATGTTGCCAATGTCTAAACTAACAATTTCAAAACAGTTGTGTTCCTTTTCTGATTTTTCATGTGAATTGCATTTGTTGCCATGACTCATTTATTTTCATTTAGGATTTTTACAAGATTTTTTGGGTAGGCAAAGACCAATTATATTAAAAGCTACTCTGGGGAATAGATGGTGTAAGGTGCCAATAGGCCAAACACGGCTGAGAACTATGGAAAATACACTCACACATTGCTTAGATCTTGGCCAATCAATAAAATCAATCATGGCCCAACAAGAGACCGAATTACCCCTCATTTATTTCTTATATTTTTGTAACAATCTGCATCATGTGAATATTTTATGAAGATTAAGTTAATTAAATTGTTTGATAGGACATGATGCCCTAGAGTGATTTTAGATGCCTTTATGTACGTTTGCATTTTCGAATCTGTTTATTGCATCTGTATTTATTTTGAAGCTGATGTTTTAACCTCTGGTGACTAGATTGTGTGAGATGTAAAAATGTAAATTTGCATAAATGTTTATCATATTGAAGTACAAATGCTGTATTAAGCTCCTCAAATGACTATCTTTCCTTTTTGCCTTTTTTTTAAAATCACTCAATTATAGGCGTTTTATATTAATGTTCTGCAGGGTATCACATAAATCTGATGCAGCTAAGATGGATGAGAAAGTATTTATTTGTCACAAGAACTTCTTTCAAACCTGGAAGAACTTGACAAATGTCTGAAGCACTATGACGCTTGAGGACTTCTTTACCCTGACTGAAATGAAAGATGGGCTTACTGCCCCTGCCCGAGTTGAGGAGTTGGTTACAGTGATGCAGAAGGAGAAAGATTGTGTTGTAAAGAATGTTGGTGACGCTACCAGACAGTGTGATTCTGATTTGCAAAAAGCATAGCAGCCACAGAGAACAAAGATTGTCTTGATCTTTTTATTCAGTTAGACGGACTCTTGTTTATAAATAGGTGGCTCAAGGATGCTCAAAAATTTGGTAATGACCCAAGTGACAGCTTTGTGGAAGAGTCAATCACTGCTCTATTAAGGGCACTTGAAAAGCTTAATATAGACAATGAGAAGTTAACTTCTTCTGGAATCTGGGCTACTGTGAAGGATCTTCTTGCGCATGATAGCTCTAGGATTCAGGATAGGGCTAGAGCTTTGTTTGATAGTTGGAAACAGGGCAATGACGGTGATGTAGTTCACCAGGATGCCGAGAAGGTTGGGGGCACTTTGTGATGGGATCATAGTCAGCGCCAGCCCACTTGGCAGAATGGATTGCCAGAGATATGTTCTGCCATGGATATTTCTCTTTCCAAAGAAATTGCTAATGTAGAAACTCATGCAGCTGATGCTGCTAGGGATGAAATCTTGCAGTCAACCTCAGATGGTGTTGAACGAGATCGGATTGAGACTGCAGAGATTCAAACATCTAACAATCAGGTTAACTCTGACATAACTTTAGACCATGCAGACATGGAGGATGAATCTGCAGACCCTCCTCCCCACTCCGTCATGTTAAACCTTGTTCAAGAAAACAACCTTCCTATCAAGGAAGAGTCCCCATTAACAGAAGGAACCACCATTATCAAGGCTTGTTCATCAATTCCAGCAGAAGGAAAGGTTGAAGGGAACTCAGGTGTCCCCAAGGTGAAAGAGTTTACTGATGATGTGAAGCAGATGCATGAAATGAATAGTTCCCCAGACCATTTGGATAAGGAATTTTCTCCAACCTCTACCACTCTGGAGCCCAGAGCAGTTTCTTCAAGTGGGGCCTCTGCCTGCTGGAAACCCATGGTGAGACCTGCTTCCCTAAAAATGTGTGATGCAAAATCCGGTGACTTCTCCGAAAAATCTAGAACCCTTGGGTCTGAACCTGAGAGTGGAAAGGATGACTTTGGTGCTCTAAGTCACTACAAAAGTACATTCGCCCGCAAGGCTACAGGTGAAGGTGGTGAAAGTTGTTCTAATGTTTCACAGGATGGCAATGATGGTACATTGGGGAAATCTGAGGATCCAGAGACTTCTTTTTCTAGGATGGAGGACATTGGAGCAATCAATGAAGAACAGGAGCATGCTAGTGATGGATGTGAAAATGTGGCAGGTGCTTCTGATTTCTCAAGATTAGCAATTGAGAGTAAAGGGTCTGATATGAATGACAAGAAATCTGATATTGAACTCGAGTATGGCATGGTAGATCCTTTAGAACTTGCTCGAAGAGTTGCAAAAGAAGTGGAGAGACAAGTGGGGGATTGCAGAGAGCCATTCTGCAGCTCATCTTCAGAGAAAATCTCAGACGGTGGAATCAGGTTGCCAGATAGTCCAGACTCCATAAATGGAAAGCAACACCAACCCATGGATGGCCCACCATTGGAGGTGCCAGGTGGACAAATTACCCCTGTCGAGGCATCCTCGAAGGAGGAGCATTTAAACTTGCAAAACCTAGATGCGGAACCAGAAAATTGCTTACCTGACGTTGAATCCTCTCTGGTGACAGAATCGATGCAAGGACAAGAAGTTAACACAGAGAAAGGTGTGTGTGATTTTGATTTGAATCATTTTGATCTGAATCAAGAAATCTTCCCTGAGGATATGGATCGCCCTGTAAATCCCATCTCAACCCCTGTTGCTGTTGTGTCCGCTTCAAGGGCGACAGCGGCTCCTGGTTTGCCTGTATCCCCTCTGCAGTTTGAGGGGACTCGTGGATGGAAAGGCTCTGCTGCAACAAGTGCTTTTCGGCCAGCATCTCCTCGCAGAGTACCTGATTCTGGTAAAACTGTCTTAATTGGGGAAACCTCCAACAGTTCAAAGCAGAAGCAGCTGTTTGATTTTGATCTAAATGTGGTTGAGGGTGGAGACGACGGCGATCTGATGTTTCCAGCATCATCTGGTTTCCCATCAGGGGAATCTTCAGTGGAAGTAAGTCCTAAGAGATCAGATAGGCTCAACTGGGACTTAAACCGAGTCAGCAATGAGGGTGATGCTCTACCAGCAGACTGGAAGATAGAAGGACTAAATGTTCACCACCGGAATGGCCACCGTAGCCCATCTCCCGCCTTCTCATCATCATCATCAATGCAGTCTTCCATGAGGAACATTGATTTGAATGATAGACCGTCTTTTCAGAACAATTCTTCAGATCTTCAGCCAAAACAAGATGAACCTGTAATTTCTCTTTTGGGAGCTAGAGTGGGGGTCAATAGGAAAACTGTTAACCCTCATCAAACACCATCATTCCAGCCCAATGGAAAGGCTCCAATGACTGCAGTAGATGCTAACTTGGGAAGAACAGGTGGTGGTATTTTGGGTTTGGGACCGCAGGCGGCGTCGTATCTACATTCTCATCATGTTCTAGGAGGATACAATGGTCTTGCAACAGCAACAGGGGGGCCAATCTCATTTTCCTCACCCATGTATGTACCTGCTGGTGGTGGATCTGTACCATATATGGTGGATTCCAGAGGAGCTCCTGTTATTCCCCAAATTATGGGCTCTGCTCCACCATCAACGGCGGTTAACCCTAACCCTAACCCTAACCCTTCCTACTCTCAGCCACCCTTCCTCGTGACCATGGGTGGTGCACCGTCAGGTATGAACGGGGCTGGGGGGTTCTCACGGCATAGTTTTGATCTGAATTCAGGATTCATTGTTGATGGAGGGAACAGAGACACAGGGGGGTTGGTGTCAAGGCAGCTCTTCATTCCCGGTCAGAGCGAGCAATTGAGGGGCAATTTACAACCTTCCTCAAGTGCAGGGAAAAGGAAGGAGCCTGACAGTGGGTGGGAATCATCCTACCCGCTTAACTACAAACATCATCATCAACCACCATGGAAATAGGAAAGTTTTCATTTTTCAGGGGGGGTGGGCTTTCCTCTTGGATCTGTTTAGGAAATGCACAGAAGGAAAAACATTGATGGCTTACATCATAGCTAAAGATGATGATGATGATGATCCAGAAGACTAGGTAAGCCAGTTGGGGTTTTTTTTTTTTTTTTTTTTTTTTTTTAGTGGGAAGAGGGATTAGTAGAACTTAATAAAACTGGGGGAAGGAATTTTATGGATGTAATCTAATTCATGAGATCTATTGTGGAAGAAGAAGAAAGAAGGAAAGAAGAATTAGGTTTATTGTTTTCATTTTGGTTTTATTTATTTTCGTTTTCTATGTTTCATAGGCGCCATTGCAACCACAGAAAGCTTGGTACATGTAGTTGTAATTTCTCTCCCATATATATCAAAGAAATTTAAATGGTCTTCCTTAACATTGCTTTTCTACTGCTTGTATCATTGTTTTATCTCTATCTCTATCTTGGTATAGAAATCTTCAACAGTGGAAAGGAGTTGACAATTACTCTATCTTGGTGTAGAGACACGACGACGGTTGGATTGTTTTTTCTGCCTTCGTAATTTGCTCCAAAGAGTTCAAATATATCGAAGCTTGAAGTAGAGGTGGGTGTAATTGATTCACAGTCACGTACAGGGAGCCAGGATTGAAATCAGTTAGGCTTTTTTAAGATCTTTCCAGCCCAGATTTGAAAAATAGTCGAGCCATTTGAATTCGATTCGATAAAGCTTGAATCAATTTAAAAATTAAGAAATATTTATACTTGAAATTGACCGAGTTTGATTAGGGTTACAAAGCAACTCGAGTCGAAATGCGATTGTGATCTTTCAGTGTTTGAAACCGACAAGATTCAGCTGAGTTCGAGTTAATTGATTAATTAGGGTCAAATTTAGTCTGAGTAACCTGATTCGTGTTCACCCCTACCTTGAAGTGGTGTATGAAGGGAAAACATGGTAGAAAATTGGTTAAAACATATTAAAATTTTCAATTTTATTTCCTCACTTCTCTGTTGTATCTAAAAAAATTTATGTATTTAGAAATACATTAATTATAAATAAATTTATTGTATTCTGTTTTATTTCGTGATTTCCATACTAATTAATAATTAAGATCAGATATTTTTCTGTTTCAGGTTTTTTCCTATCCACTGGCCTGTGATCATTTATTTCAATAGATGCATCATAAGTTAATAAATAGGGTGTTGCTACATGACACACTGGTAATAAAAAAAGTCACCATAATTTACAAGGTTGTTATTTTTGTCATTTATTACAAGGAATTTTTGTCATTATTACAAAGAAGGAAAAAAAGTGGGTAGTAAATATTTATATCATTTAACTTTTATATTTTCAAGTTTACCCTTAATAACTTATTTTGGACATTTATTGTCACAAAACCATGGTATCACCAAGCATTTTCCTATTAAATATTATTGATAGTAAAACATTATCAACAATCAGCTAACTGATTAATTTGATTTTCTCAATCTTATGGTATCTAATTCTCTTAGTAATTTCCTTATCAATAAACTATTACCATCAACTCTCACATTTTTATGTCAATCGCCACGTTTTTTTAGCAACCAATGCATGCCCTAATCACCTAATCTCGTAAATAGAATGAAAACGCTTAGATATAAATGTGATAGTATCTTGCTGGTGCCGAATCGAGGACCTCGCTTCGTGCCCTACCTTTTTAAAGCTTTGAACGTTCTATTGTGTAAGTTAGGTATGATGGGAAATTTTATTAATTCTTATTAACATGAAAAAATCAATTTTTGAAGACTTTTGAATAACTTCAAAATATGATGAGGATTATGCATTGAGTTTTAGACCACCAAAATCATCATAAATGTATGTATCAAATGCTATTACTTTATTTCTATGAAAGCATTTTCAAAATTTTTAAATAAGTTATAGTGAAGAAAAAAATTGAGGTGTAATAAATTCATTAAATAGTTATCAAAGAGATGGTGAATAAATTTATTGATAATTTGAACTTAAGTTAACTTGAGGGAAAAAAAAGGGATTAAATACGTATTTTGAATGATAAACTTGAATTAGTAATCAATTTAAAATTATATACGTATTTTCTGTCATTCATCTTAAAGTATTAAACTTAGATGCAGCAAAAATGATCACCATGAAGCTATAATAAATTCATCAAATCATTGATATTCAATGCCATTAATTACCTGAATAGTAACAAATTTTAAAGAATGAATAATTTTGCAATCATAATTTTGTCAATCCACGATATGAGAATCCCCTTTATAGAATTTTTGACAGCCAAAATTATCATTGTGATAAAATTTATCGAATTTGCCTAATTAAAGTATATATATATATATATATATATATATATATATATATATATATATATATATTCTTATTTGAACAATAAATTTATGGCGTTTATGGCGTAGTATGAATGCATCAAAATGGAAAAATAAATAATATTAGCAGCACCCATAAAAATATGTTCAATTCAAATGAAGTCAATTTGGAAATATAAATATATCAATATATAGTGGTAAAAAAATAAGGCATTAGAATGGGGTTTGGACAGTTAAAAGTAAATAATTCGTTCCTCGTAGATGTATGACAAATTGTGCATTTTCATTATTATATTGGCACAACTATGATTTAAAGCTGATTAGAAATGATAATGAATATAAAATCCACAAAAGAGACAAAATTTAGCTCAAACGTTTAACAAACTTTTTAAAATTTAATTACAGCTATTAATTATCGAATGATATCAACTTTATTTGTAATTAAATGGTAAAATAAATTAGCCTCATCATAAATGTTCTGGTGTAATCAATTCTCAGAAATAAACTTAGTACATAAAATATGATATAGATACTGTTAAATATTTCAAAATTCACTGATAATATGAAGAGATTACATTCAGGAGCCACAAAATTCATGGGAATTGAGTCTGACTGACAATAACCCAAATGTTTGAACTCAAAACATTTGATGAGGGCCCCAAAAAACAAGATCAAAATTGAACCTACACATCATAAGGGAACCCAACTCACACTATCAGGTTTGGTTAAGTATTTGACCAAACAAGAATTTCAGGCTCATAAGAATGTGATGTGTATAAGCTGCTGAACAAGTAGAAATTGTCCACCAAATCTTCCATAAAATCCATGCCCCCTTGACAGGTGATAATTTACAGCATCCTAAGGACCATACAGTTGATACAGTTATTTCCGCTTATATCTGCAAAACCAGTAGAAAAGTGAAACGGTCAGTTTACCAACGAGTATCATTTCTTAGACATAATAAACCATTTAAACATAATCTTTTTCCCTAAAAATCCTTCTTTTGTAATACTTTGCAGCTGATGAGTTATTTGGACATTGAACATTATCACTCAGAGCTAATAGCAGTAGTAGCTGATAAAACCTAAAAGGGTAACAATAATGCAGGAGCATTTCACCAAACAGTAAGAAGAAACGCCATTATAAGCAGATTTGCGCGGTACTGGATACAATATGCAAGGGTCATGGATACAGGCAATAAGCAAAGGACCAAACAGCCATTAGTAAATTATCAAAAAGGATAATAGGAGAGGCCTTAAGTTTTGTGAAAAGAAAGGAACATGCATCTTCCTTTGTTTAATAATCAAAATCCACTTTGAAAAAATCTCTCTTTGCAGGATCACAAATAGTGACCTGTTATTCTTTATCAACTATCTATTTGGATAAAATATATAATTAGAAAATAAATAAATAAATAAATAAGAATTCCGTAGATTGGATTTTGCAATGGAACCAATATAAAATCTCCTCTTGATAGGCAAAAGAAATATTTTAAAACCTAGTTCTCTAACTCCCTTCCTTTAACTGACATGCATCCAAGATCTTGATATTGATATTTGAAGATAACCCACATGCAAAGCACAATTAGAACAACAGAAAAGAGCTAGAAATTTATTCATACCGTGACTTGCTTTTAAATGAACTCTTGGGCTTTTTCTTTCCAGCACCATGAATGTTTCTTTTCTGCTTTCTCTCGCTCATATCACTCTGGAACAGCTCTCGCATCTCTTCCGTCCTTGATTGATTTTTTTGGGAAGGCCGTTCTGGTTTTTTATTAGCCTTCCTCACAATCTTTCCAGCATCTTGTGCCTTCTTTACAGCCTTTGCTGCTTTTGCCCGTTTATAACCTATGTCTACCAGTGAGATTCCAGCCTTTTCTTTTATTTCCCCTGCTCCCTGGAATGAAATAAAGTGTGTGAATACCTATGAATCACAAAGTAATATTACAAAACCTACAGCTAGAAAATAAAATGAGAAATCACTTGAAACCAATGACCATAGGAATATGCATCAATAGACAAGGTCAGAGAAAAGCGGGTGCGAGGCACAAAAGTATTTGCCAAGGTGGCGTATGGACAAGATGCATGATCTAAAATTAAAATCTAAGGTAGAAGACCCTGACTTCGATATCTAATCACATGCATCCTGAAACTCTACAGATAAAAAAGGTAGACTACAATTTGAATATCACAGCAATGATAAACATCTACCTAGAGGTCATCTAAATTGCACAATTATCAATAATTTTTTTGATCCGTAAAAATTGCACAAATATCAATAATCAATATGCTATAGAAGCACTACATACTACAATGGTGGGATTGCCCAACATGGCTAAAAATTAGCTCTATTGATCATGAAGGTCCAACCGAGAGCGCTCAATATACCACAATCGAAAACTAAAAATTCCATATAAGATGATGTAAAACCCAAGAATTAAGAGGAATACTTTTTCTAAATTTTCATTTTGATTTTCATCCTCAATCTCTCTCGACTGCTTCAAGTTTTTCGTAGCTTCTTCCGTGGCAAATTTTTCTGCACAGTAAAAATCAGGCAAAAATAAAATCATATTAAAAGCACTTGAACCCAAAGGTTTCATCCCATAATATGACTATGATGTAGGATAATAAATACCTCTCGTTCTCGTTTCCTCTTTTCCTTCATTTTGAGGTTTTCAGCTTGTTGAGCACTGATTACATTATTCTCAGAGCCTTTTTCCTTTTCTAGAGAATCCTGTCATGAGTTAAAGCAGATACCAGTCAGTTGCTAATTGAAATACTATCACCCTTTTCCTCCAAACAAAGAAAAAAACACAGTTTGAAGTAGTATCATAATGCAGATTTCTTGAAGATAACACTTTTTAGGACTGGTAGTAAAAATTACAAATTTAAAAAATAAAAAATGAAATGGATTTGCACCAAATGTCACTAAGAAACAATTGTTTAAAGAATGAAATAAAACCTTTCAAATTTCAACAAATGAAGCAGCTGCTGTTTGTTGAGAACAAATTGAGTGATGCAAATGAAAGAAAATCGGACAGTAGCTTTTAAAAGTGAAAGTATCAAATCTTCATTAAAAGAATAACATGGAATGGTTCGGTTAACAAAGAAAACTTTTATTGCTGAAGGCCCAACAACATGAAATGTTGTGATAAAATTATTATAATTGAAAAAACAGACTAAATAAATATCCAATAGACCCCTTTCTGCCCTGCTAATTGCATGGCTTAAATAACAGATGAAAATGTATAGCCCTAATTTCATACCAAAGGGGCTGGAAAACAATAAGCTGTTAGCTGTAGATCCTGAGGATATAATAGGTTCCAACCCATGCATATGAAAGATCCCATGCATCCATAGAAAGGGGAAGTTTGTCCTCTTTATTCCTTGCAGTGACAAGAATTGCTCTATCAAAAGGGATAAGAGGTTGGCAAATAAGAGGAAGAAAAAGAGAGAGTATGATGATCAGCTCAGGAAGAAAAAGAGAGAGAGTATGATGATCAGCTCATGGGGCTGCAGCAACTACTTAACATGACTGTTAAAAAGGAGGCTTTTGGAAGGCTCCTCATCTTGAAGAAAATGCCTTGTAAGGAAGCAGGGAGACCTTGGAGAAGAGGAGTTGAGAATGCTTAGCATAGGAGTCCTAGGGGGAAAAAAAATTGACCATAGATAGAAAAAGAACAAGAGCCTATTTGGTTAGAGTTTTCAAAATTTTTGTTTTTGTTCTGAAAAAGAGCCTGTTTGGTTACAGTTTTCAAATTTTGTTTTTTGTTCTGAAAAAGAGCCTGTTTGGTAACCATTGGTCATGAAACATGGAATACAAAATACAAAATTCAGGAACATATTTTGTGTTCTCCATGTTTTTTCAAAATTTGTTCATGAATAGTTTTTCAAAACAAAGAACCAAACAGGCCATAAAAGACTTAAGTTGCTTCTCCTTTCCTTTCTCTAGAATATTGCTATAAATTTTTTTTGATAAGTAAACTGGACAATATATTAACAAAACAGGGTCAAGCCCTAGAATATACAAGTTGTATACAGGAAGAAACAGAAAAGGAAGAAACATAACCTACCACCCAAGGAGTATGGCTAGGAGTACTAGAGAATACACATTAATAAATTTACAATGGAGTACTCCCCCTCATAGATAAGGCCTGTCCAAGAAGTAAGGGAGGTTATAAAGGAGTTTTTCAACCTTTCTTGGGAAAAAATAACATTATCAAAAACCACCATGCTTCTTTCATTCCAAATTGCCCAACATAGACTAGAGAGAGCTGCCTGCCACAAATTTTTTGCTTTCTTCCTTATAGGAAAGGTTGTCCATCCCAACTAAGTCTTCCATAGGAATGGGCATACCCAATCCATTCTTGGCAAAGAAATAAATAAGGGCAGCCCAAAAACCCCAAACTGAGGGGCAGTGAAGCAGAAGGTGGTCTATGTTTTCCTCATCACCCTTTACAAAGAGGGCATCTACTTGCAAGCTTAAAGCCCCTTTTCTTCATCTGAACCATAGTCAACACATAAATTATAGACAATAGGTATCCACCCTTTAACGTAAAACCCTCTTGGGTCACATTCATAACATGCCTTGTACTCAACAAAATAACAACAATAAAAACAAAAATAAAAATAAAATTCAATTTAAAAATGGCATTATACCACATAATATCACATAAATAAAACAAATTATTTTCCTTAAACCAAAAGTTGAGCATCACACACACACACACACACACACACACACACACACATATATATATATATATGTGTGTGTGTGTATTATGTTACAATCAGTAAGCAATATATTGATAAAAAAGGATCTAAGAGGTTCCAAGGAGTACATTGAAGGTGTACAAGAGGGAACCAGAAGGAAACAAACAAAAACAGAAGCAAACAAAAAGCTGCAGAAAACCTACAGGCCCAAAAAACAAACCCAAGAACCCTACCTACTCCCCAGCCAGGTGTGTGTGTATATATATATATATATATATATATATATATATATATATATATATATATATATATATGTATGTATATATATATATATATATGTATGTATGTATATGTATATATAGAAAGATAAATCTAGAAGAAATCTTCTTTTTCCCATTAACTCTGATGGGTAAAAACAAATGCATTGACAATTTTTGTGATTTTATTGCTTCCCTTAAGCCTCCGGCCTTATACTTGGTGAATTGCTCTACTTGGTTGAATGACCAGAAAAGGATAAACAAAAAACAAACAAACTTGCCTCAACTGCAACCAAGCCAAACAATAATAAAATCAAATAAGGACCCATAAAATAAATTCTAACACCACAGCAGTTTAAAAGTACATAAAGATGGTAGAATAGCTTGGTCTGCTAATTTGGAATCATCAAAGGTCCTCTAATTTCTGCCCTCTCATAATGCCCAAAATAAACACAAAGTAGGTGCTCTCCATGCCACCTTCCTTTTTTCCCGACAAAAGCACATGCTCTAAGGTCATTCTTGACTGAAGATGGCATCACCTACCACATACCAACACAGACAAAAAAAAGCTGCCACAGCATGGTTCCCTTGGGATAGTAAAGGGGGATATAATTTGTTGATTCCTCCTGTCCTTTACACAAGCACATCTTCATTGTAAACACCTACCCCTCCTTTTTAGGTGGTTCAAAGTTAGAATTCTTCCCCATACAGCTTCCCAAGCAAAAAAATTCCTCAAGAACCAAAGGGGTCCCACACAATACCTGAAAGGAACACCTTCAAATTGAAAATTGCTAGGGAGGAGTAATGATTCAACTTCTTTTTTTTTTTTTCTGATCGGTAAAAAGCAATATATTGACCAAAAAAAGAGCAAAGAGGCTCCCTAAAAATACACTAGAGCTATACAAAAGCCCGACAAAAAAAAACCCTCTAACTGCCTATACCCGACCATGTCAAAAATCCGCAAAAAGAATCGGTGTTATCAACACTATACAAATTTGCCAATACCACAGGTACATTCAATGCCTTTCATTCTATGGCTTGAGAGGGGCTACATCCTCAAAAGCATCAATTTCTTGCCATACAGGTCCAAAATAAGCAAGGGTGTTTCCATCCAAATTCTCTTCGCGTTTTACGCGGCTCATTCAGCGCTTTTGCCAAGCAAGGAGGGCTTGGCGGACCATTTGGGGGAAGACCCAACTTGAGCCAACAATGCTTTACAAGAAAGCTCCCATGGCATCTTAAGCTCTTGGGCGTCGTTGATAAATGAATCAGGTGATTCATCTTCCTCTTCGCAAAGAAAACACCTATTTGCAAGAGTTACCCCTCTTCGCTTAAGCTGGTCAAGAGTAAGCACCTTACGCCAGGATGGTTCCCATGCACAAAAAGCTATCTTGGGGGGAACAATAGGATTCCAGATGAAGCGGGAAGGAAAAGCGATGGGGGGAGAATGTACGACTTTATATGAATGAGTCTAGTTGGAAAAACCGCAACCACTTGCACCTTGACAACAATTGATCCTCTTGGTAAGACATGATTTTTCTTCTGTGGAGAAGTTGAAGAAGCCTTTCCACCACCTCCATCTCCCAGTCATTAAAATCTCTAACAAAAACTAGGGACCAATCCCTCCCACCCTTGAAAAATACCCAACGTCTACTACCATAGCCTCTTTATGAACTGCCATGTTAAACAGGTTGGGAAAAGCATTGCTCAGAGCTACCTTCCCACACCAAATATCTTTTCAAAACTGCAATCTCTAGTCGTCTCCTAAGGAAAAGACAACATTTTGGGATAAGGTATGCCAGTCTTTTCTAATGTCTTTCCCAAGACCAATGCCATAACCACCCCTTATGTCACCTGTGTTCCACCCACCTACCAATTCTTTGTATTTCCTACTGATCACCCTTCTCCAAAGAGGTTCCCTCTCATTAGCAAACAGCCAGGTCCACTTGCAAAGCAAAGCTTTATTCAACTTAGAAAGGCTTCTCACCCTTAAACCTCCTATTTTCTTCCCATAACAGGCTGTATTCCAATTGACAAGATGCGGCTTTCGCTCTAAATTTCCGCCATCTTAAAGGAAATCTCCCTAGATCTTTTCCAATCTAGCACATACCAAATTTGGTATCCGAAACAGGGAGAGCAAATAAATAGGAGGCCCCGGACAAGAGAGTCATGAGATCAACCTGAAATTCTCTGCCCTTAGAGATGTATTGTCTCTTCCAAAAAAAGCCAACCTCTTTAAATCTTTCGTGATAGAATTACTTAAGCCTCTGGAGCTTGTGAGGAGCCCCTGAAGTGAAAGGACCCAGTATGTGGTGGGTGAGAACCAACGCCACGCAGTTCGTGTCCACATTACTAGCGCGCCATGGTACAGGATCAATCTAAAGCTCTTGCTGGATTAATTCTTAGCCCGAGGCTTCAAACCACATTAAGGTCTAGCCTAGATACATCGGTGCTGCGGATTTGCATCACGAGCGAAACGAGTGTCATCCGCATACAAAAAAGATGGGAGATGGCGAATCCCATCCACCCACCTTACAAACTTGCAGCTTGATATAAAATTGCCTTCCACGTCCAGCTTTTTAACAGCTCCAGCAGAGTTTTCCATTCCAATCCTGAGACATGGGAAGGGGGTTCCCCACGTCTCAAGCCTGCTCTAAAACTCCGGGAAGAAACCAATTGGGAGAGCCGTGAAAGACCGAGAAAGTGGTTATTGGATATGCTGCAATCCAACAATCCACATTTTCTGTGCAGGAAGCCCACTATCTAAAAATGCGGAACAAAGTCCCGACTTATGTGGTCATAAACCTTTCTATGTCCAATTAACAAAGCAACTACTCTCTTTCTTGTCCAAAGAATTGGTCCCACTTTGCCCATAGATTAGCTATTAAAAGCTATACGTCGAGATACATCTTCCTTGACAAGCGAACGTGCGAGATTGGGAGATGATCAAACTCTGCAAAGCCCATACCGATTCTGTTGACCAAAACTTTAGTTAAGATCTTGTAAAGACTTCCCACTAAACTGATGGTTAAGTCCTTGAAGTCTTCAACATTACATTTCTTAGGAATCGGAACCAAGAAGCGGCATTAAGACTTCATGAATGCATTTGTGTTTCGTAAAATTCATAAGAAACACAGGACTTCATCATACAAAGTCCCATTAAGGACGAGACCCGTCCGGTGGAGCTTTCTCCGTAAGCCAAGATCATTGCGAATTTCCTCCTTACGTGAACATTTTTTCAAGCAGCGGCTTAGAAGGAGAAGATCATCGAAGCGAGAAGCGTCAGCTTTGTTCGGGCGAGATAGGAGGTTTTGGAGCATCTCTGGCCTTCTTTGATCTTTGTATCTGAGCTAATCTTACGCAGTATCCCAGTATTTAACATAAACTATGCATCCACAACACCCACGAGCTATGGCATTCTCAACACTTGCCCTTACTTCTTGAAAAAAGCTTCCCTGTCCGTTTCTTCATCATCGTGAAATCCCATGGACCTGAATTCCAACAACCCACTTCCTCAAACTGCTCCCACATTTTCTCTACCTAAGCATATTTGCAAAGGGGCTGTGGCAGTCAACCATCTCCTCCCGCACCCCCACCTCATAAAAAAAAAAAACTCTCTATGAAGCCACAGCCTCATTAAACTCCTTTGCCTGCAGATAACTTTCAAAAAACCTACTCCATAACCTTCTCTTAAAACCCAGATACCCACTCTCCATACTCCCTACAATCACTTGTTGTTTCTAAAAGACTTATTCTTAGAAGTGAATCCCACATGCCATCAAAGCCTCATCAGGTACCTAACTCTGACACCCATCCTTCCAAAGAAACATACCCATCGCCACCATTTCTACCCTAAATTTAAACATTTTGTTAAACTCCTTCCACCTGCTTCTGATAACTTTCCAAAGACCCACTCCATAATATTTCCTTTTCTGATAGATAAGAAGGAAACGCCATTAATAAACAGCAAAGGAGCTAAAAAGAGGCAGCCCAAGACATATACAAAGGGTGCCAAGACAGCCTTTACAAAAAGAGCAAAGAAAACAAAAAAAATAAAAAAAAACTCACCAGCCCCTAAAACTAATCTCTAGTAAACAGCACCAGATAACTTACAAAGAATCAGAGTTTACACATACTGGCCCAAGAGCAAGAGAGTAAACAAAGAATTTTCTAATCCTATGGAAGGAGAAATCTTCTGATTATTAAGAAAAACTATACAATTTATTTCCTTCCAAATTGCCTAGAAGAGGTAAAGTGGAGTAGCCAACTAAATCTTTGTTCCATTCTTTCTTACTTAAACATTTTTTTGAGCTGAAAAGCAAATCTCCTAATGCAATACGGAGTGCCCAAAAGCGACCCACCCACATAAGATCCTCTCTTTGGCCTTGGTGAACCAGCCCCCTCCTCAATCCCATATTTGAGGGGTGATTGGAGCCTTCCACAGGTATCAGATTCAGCTTCCTACAAATCTCCAGCACCACTTGCACAATTGTGCCTTGTTGAAAGGTAAGCGAGACTTGAGACCTAAACCCCCTTTTCCTCTTCAAACTAATCTTCCAAATTTTGCTGTGATTTTCTTCTCCAAACCATCCCCACCCCATAAAATTCCGTTTGGATTATAACCAATCTCAAATTTACAGCTCTCTGAATTCTGAACAAAGACATGAGATAGATGGGCATGTTGGAAAGTGTGCTTTGGATAAGGGTGATCCTTTCTCCTTTGGATATAAATTATCCTTTTAAAAAGGCTAATCCCTTTTGAAATTTCTCCTCAACAGAATCCTAAATTTGGGTAGAATTATGCCCTGCACCTAGGGGGCAAACCTAAATAGGACATCAGGGGGTGAGACTATATCACAACCAAGCTCCATAACCAACCTGGCAAGGTCCTCCACTCTTCTCACTGGTAAAATGGTGCTCTTCTCAATCCTGACAAGGCTTCAAACCAAATCAAACCCAGCTTAAGCCGTCATTGGTCTCAGGAATCTCACGAGAGAAAGCACATGTATCATCCGCAAACAACAGGTATGTGATCTACGCCTCATCACCAATCCTACCCTTACCCTATAGCCAGGCAAAGAACCAACGCCATCCCCCTCCCCCTGCAGGGGCCTTGTTTATTAACAGCGAGAAAACCTTGTCCCCTTGTCTTAAACCTTTAAACCTTTAGAGCAATGAAAGAAACCACTAGGACTTCCATTGATTAGGACAAAGGAGTTGTGGATATACACCATTTATCCACTCGAGTTGCTTCTCCCAAACCCCATTTTCCCATGTCCTTGAGCCCTCCACTTAACATTTCCTTGAAGCCCTAGAACACCAACCAACCCTCTTACTCCCTACAATCACTTGTTTCCAAAAAGACCTATTCTTCTAAGTGACTCCCTAACGCCATTTTCCAATAAAAGTACTATTCAAAGAAGATAAATTTTTAATACCCAAGACCCCATCCCTTTTATTCATCTAGGCTATTGTCAGTTCTGCAGTGAACCCAAATTGGAGCTCTTCCCCAACAAAGGAATTCCCTTTGAGTAGTTTCCAGTCATCTTATAAGGGACTACAAATAAAAACATGTAGTGGATTGGTAAGCTAGAAACAGTACTTTATACCAACTCCCTCACTTTGATAAATATTGCCTCTTGTACTACTCTAAGTGTTTATGATATTTTTCCTAAACTACATTCTAGAGTCGTAAATATTTGAAAGGGACACCCAAAGGAAAGCCCAAATAAAAAGAATGAGGGAAGAGCCCATTTAATACCTTAATAACCAAGTCATATCCTTCGTATTTAAAACCTTCCCCAATGAGATAAACTCGCTTTTCTTAAAACCATAAATCACACTAAACCACATGAAAGTCCAACTCAAGAACTCCAGATTCTCCTTATCTCAATCACCCAAGATAAAAAAACATCAAGGAGTCATCATCCAATGAAAGATGAGACACTACCATACCCACACCACCTCTCCCACTAGCCAAGAAGCCCTACAGTAAGATCCCTTGATGAAGGAAAGTCCTTCAAAGTCAAGCAAGAAAAGGAAATGCACTTCAAAATTCAAATTAGAATTATTAATTATAATCAAATTATGATTATTAGTTAGAAAGGGAAATGTAATTCAAATTAGAATTATCAATTAGAATCAAATTATGATTATTAGTTAGAATCAAATTAGGGTTAGAGTCATAATAGATTATAAGAATTTTAGTACATTTTACATTTTTTAGAGAAACCCCTAAATACGACTGACTAATGTGAGTTAAAATAGCTTTTTGATTGAGCAATAATATTTCATTTTATTCACATCTTTGCAATTCTCAACTATGAGACTCCATTGACTTTCTTTTAAACGAGACTCCTAGAGGGCCTTCGTGAAATTTTAAGTTTTCCATCTATTCCTTTCTCACTCCGTTCTTCCTAAATTTGTTTTCATTCTTCTCTATCATAAGCTTAGATATTTGTTTCCTATCCTCAGTACCTAAATAATAGAAACCCTAGCCCACCTTGGATTTGACAACCCTCTGGGGTTTGTCCTACATCACCCCTTCTATTAGCTCTCAAAGAAAGATGTCTCCATAACTCCGTTGCTAATAAAAGAAAAAGAGGAAGAAGTCTCCCTGTTTTAGGCATCTACAACTTTGGAAGAAACCTGTTGGATCTTATTAATCAAACCCAAAAAGTGAGCTAAAGAAATGTACCACCTCATTCATCTGCCCACTTAACCTTGAAACCCCACCATGATTGCTAACAGCATTATCAAATTCAAACCAAACACAACTCAACAGAATTGCAATCCCAACTACTTGTGACCATCAATGCATTCCTAGTTCAATATTCACAGTATCTGAAAGAATATTCTCCTTCAAATCCCAGGGCATGATGTCTATCACTGAAGAATATGGAAATGGAAACAGAAAGACAAAACATATACAACATTATATATAAACCAACAACTGCATATCAATAAACAACAATGGTGAAATATGAAATTACCTTTGCAGCCTTTGCCACAGACTTTTTCTCCTTTTCCGTTGCAAACCAGGTTCTTTTAGGGCGCGAGTAGATATCATCCTTATGGGCAATCATGTTTTCTGCCTGAAAACGTCATGGGAGTATAAATAAAACCAATTTCAAGATAAAAGAACAAGAACAAGCATAATTCATGACATTTATACTGGAAATGGTTCAACATTATTCTTCCAGATAATGCCATGAACAGATGTCATGGAGAAAAGTTGTCTACATAACACGAGTACAACCATTCCATCACGAGAACAGATAAGAGACTAGAGTTAAACCTTTGTTGCTTCCATTTCAGCTTTTCTAAGGACTCTCTACCCACTGCACAAATGCAAAACTTGAAATTTAAATAAAAAGTATAATTAGTGGAAACAATGCTTTGACAATGAAACATGGCAAAAACCTCTCTTACAGCAGATGGCAGCGCTTGATCTTCCATTTTGTTCAATCATATGACACCACTTGATTATAGATTGCTCTGCAACAATTCGGCTCTTCGGCTTTTCAGACTCAGCTCTCTTCACCTGTTACATTAAGTTAAAAGGAAGTTCTTAAGGCCTGCCTCAAATAGCAAGGGGATAGCACTGGGGAGGAGATGGAGGTTCCCAATTAATTTCATTAACAGAGAATAAACGAATAAATAATAAGCTGAGGCAAATTCCAAGTGCCTCATTTCAAATTTCACCAAAACCAACCCCACCCCACCCCAGCAGCTAACAAGCTGCTTTCAGTGAATTTCTCCACTGTCTCATTTTCAATTTTCACAATTTAAAAAGGTGATGAAGCATAAAATACGAGATGTAGACTAGTTCTCAGACTGAAAAAAAAAACTGACTGTCAAATCAGTCTCACAAGAGGCAAGATCAAACAACAAAAGGTTTAGGATCTGGTTTTAAGGCCAACTTTAAAAGTTTATAACAAATGAGAAGAATAGAAAAGAGCTCAGAATAGAAGGCATGGAAGAGGAGAAATACCAAGGTAGTTCCAATAAAAAAAATCCCACACACTAGCCTGTATCCATGAGTAAATTTTTTTAATAGGAAAGAAAGAATATATCAAAGGCGCCCAATAGAAGGGCACATAAAGGTATAACATTTTATACAAAGGTACCAAAAGGGCAAACAATGAGAAGGAGAAGCACAAAAACATGACTTCACCACTATAGAAGAGCTCCAGAATAGAGGCATGGAAGAGGAGAAATACCAAGGTAGTTCGAGGAAGAAAGAGGCATGGAAGAGAAGGATTGAAAAATAGCTCAAAATAGAAGGCATGAAAGAGGGAGAAATGCAGGAATTGGATCAATAAAAAAATTCCTCACTAGCCTGTGGCTAGGTAAAGTACTGACATAGGAAGAAAAATATATCAAAGGTGCCCAATAGAAGGGCACAAAAAGGTATAACATTTTATACAAAGGTTCCAAAAGGGCAAACAATGATAAGGAGAAGCACAAAAAACAACTTCCCTTGCCTCACTAAACCCATAAGTAAATGCCACCACATTCCTAAGAGATGCATCTGCATTTCTCTCAAGAAAGAATTCTTGCTGTTAGAATATGGGGAATCCTTATGGTGCCTGTCTGTAGAAACATCAGTTTCCACCATGGTGCATTAAGCGGCTAAAACATAAATTGCTTCTCCAAGGAAATATGATACCAGAACAGGGTCATGAAACAGACTTTGTCACTTAGTGGTATCTCCTGGCCCCTAGCTTGGGGAACTGTTTGCAAGGTGGAAGATTGCCATAGGGTTCTCATGTAATCATTGCTAAATTTAGAAAGAAAAAGAAAAATGAAAGCATAAGAAATGGGCTTGTGTGAAACTAAAAGAATACGACGCTTACAATGGATTTCAAGAGAGATCTATCATTATCTGTAACAAATGTGACAGCATATCCTTCTCTACCAGCTCTTGCTGTACGACCAACCCGATGAACATAACTGCAAAAAATGAGAACAATGTAACCAGAAAGAAAACATAAGGATCACTAAAATGCAGAGTACAACCATTGAACACTCTAATTACAGAGCTGAAAGCTAATAACAAAGCAACAACACTGAAAAAATATGAGAATGCAATACATACGCTCATCAACATAGGGAATACATGCATTTAACAACATATTTTAAAAAAGGACAAAAAAGGGGGAGGATGAAAGTTAATGAAACTATACCTGGTTAGATCACGAGGACATGCATAATTTATAACCGTTTGAACACCAATTATGTCAAAGTCCCTCTGAGAGAAACACCAAAAAAGTGAGGAGTCACAAAAACAAATTAGTTTGTTTCATCTATTCTATAATCTGAGCTCATATGGCATGTCCATGAGAAAAAATAATTTTAATCCATCTATCAGAACAATCTGGCAATATGTGCCCCCGGCCCCCTTCTCTGTGAACCCAAGTGGAGATATGATACATGGACAAAAACATAGTTCTCTTCCTTTTTTCCCCTTTTTCTTTCTTTCTTTCTTCTTTTTTTATATCTTTACCCTTTTCAGGAGTTGAAAAGGGAAATTATGTTTCATTTTGTTAAATATTTTTCTACAAACAAATTTGGAGAATGTTGCACACAGAAAAATATCAAGTGCATGAACTAAAGTATCTCCTTACACGAGCGGCAACATCCGTTGCAATCAAAAAATCAACTTGCTGCTTCCTGAAAAGTTCCAAAGCCTACACAATCATAAGGTTCATAAACAAAAAAGATAACATCAGCTCAATAAGAAAGGAAGGCAAAGCGAAACTTCAATTAGCAATAAAATAATTTTTGGTACCAAATTTTGGAAAACGGATATTATTAAAAAACAAGCGCCAGAAACATATGAAAGAGTTAAGAAGCTCACGTCAAGACGCTGGACTTGTGTTAGATTTCCATGAAGCTCAGCAGCCCATAAAGCTACATGAAATCAAACAAAATCTTCAACCTATGTGCAGCTTGTTTGGTTCCACTGCCAAAAAAACAAAAGATTTATTACAAATAAGTGCACTGAAAGCCTAATATCCATATCAGTAGAAAAGGGGACCAGAAAAATTATGATAAATAACCTAATAGAAGCAATTTCACTGGGTGCAGAAGAAATCACGACATAATTTTGTATTGACTGTGAATCTGGAAAGGATTCATTTTCATAGACAGTTCTAACAAACAAGTTTGAACAAACACTATCCCTTTCATATCCCTCAGTGTTAGGTAACGTGTGATCCACAATTCTAGATACCTCCTCATCTTTTAAAAAAAAATTAAATATCTCACAACACAAAACCCAAAAAGTTTCACCACTTCATGAAGGTAATAACTTTGACTGGTACTGAAATAATTTACCTGAAAGATAATCACTTTCGATGTGAAAGTTTTGGAGCACAATGCAGAAGAACTTTGCCTCTGATTTACTTCTCTCATCCGGCGTATCCGTACCACCCTACAATCGAGTAACTATAAGTCTGATAAGTTGGATCAAAGCAGGTTAAGGTAAAAACTGAACATGAATATATAATATTCACAAAAAAAAAAAGGTTAGAAAAGGGCCCCCTTCAGCTTATTGTTCATACTTAAGACAAAAACATATCACAATGTAATGAAATATTGCTAAAAGCCTAAAACAAGTCTGAGGGAATAGTAAATGGGAAAAGTCAATTAAAATTACTCCTCTGTCAATGTTGCTGGACGTTTTGTGGATGGATCAGCAGAAAGGCGCATTGGTTTGGTCAGAGAAAGCTTAACAAGCTCATCAATTTCTTCAGTCATTGTAGCTGAAAATAGCATGGTCTGCCTCCGTTTAGGACATAGACGAACCTGAGAGGAACCATTACCAATGAAAATATATGTTTTCAGCATATCAAAGTATTGAACCTTGCATTAAAAAAAAAATACTAGACAGTTGTGTTTTCTCTTTTGTTTCCTCTTCATCCAGAAAAAAGACCTACAGTAAAAAATTATCTGGGCAGTGCACTGAAAATTTTGGAAGTGAAGTGATACGAGAATTTAGACAAGAACCATTGATTGCCATGCCAAATATCATTCTTCTCTTTTTGCACCTGGAATAACTATATATGAGCAAGTCATGTGAGCTCAAACAAATGAGACACTTAAAAGCGAATGATTAACCATTTAAGATTGAAACTATAAAAGGGTGCATGAGTCCACACAACTATTATAAAATAGGCATCCAATAATCAGCTTTGACAGCAAAAGCAAAAGCATAGATCAATAGAAGTCTGTGGAACCAACTTATTGATTTGTTCATTGATCACAAACTAAGTAGAATAGTGAAAATAAGCATGAGCAGCACAGTGGCACGAAACAAGTAAGCACATGCATAAACTCCCACCTTATCAACGTGCAAATATGACGAACTTATACATTTATTAATTTAACCATCTCTTATATCTAAAAAAATGAAAATTAGACATATTTGACACTAGGATGCATACCCAACATTTGTGTCTAATTCATGTTACAGTGCTGTGCTCTCTTGTACTTTAACCAGCAGAGCAGTACAGGTGGAAACAAAAGAGGCCTCTTCTCATGTGTGCTCGTGGAATAGAATGTTTAAGTTTCACAATACAGTATTAACCCAACAAATAGCAGAAATAGCATGGAAAACTACGATATGTGATAACACAAGGTGCGAGGCACATCTTCCCAAATACAAACATTGTGGCAATCTTTGTGTATGTATTTGCAAATTTGTACATAGTTCTTAAAAATCCATGAGGTGCACCTAGGCGTAAAAGTCTTCTATAGTTTAGGCACAAGGTGCAACACAACACTTGCACCTTAATAAAGATGTGACATTGGATGCATATTGATTTTGTAAACTATAATAGATCTAATTCAATCAATAAAAAACAAATTAACATTTAGAAGAAACATTCTATAGAAAAGCAATTAAGTTATATAAATTTCAATATATAATTAAAAATTGCATGTATAAAAGTATTTAAAAATGAACTGTCTCTAACGCGTGCCTCTTCAATAAGGCTTGTGTCTTGGCAAGTGAAGCGCCATTACTAGGGAGTGGCTGCACCTCAAACCAAGGCGCTCTTAAAGTGCGCCTTTTAAAATCATGATTTATTATTAACATATGCAAATATCTATAGCCTTTTTGAATTTCTAGAGACACCCCTGTAGAACCAAAAACACTTGAAAAATATATTTTAAAAGGCTATTAAGGCTTGCCTCAAGGCAAGACCATGCACATTAGTCTTGAGGCTATAGCCTTAGTGCCTACTAATTTAGGCTTAAGCCTTCGCCTATTGAAGTTTATAGACTTGAGGCAATCAAGGCTTAAGTCTCAAACATTCAAAAGGTTTTAGGGATTGTAGGGCCTTATGAACATTTTGTATATTTCATAACAGATTTAAGCTTCAATAGTCATAGGTTTTAGTGACTAATATTTTTATAAGTTGTTGGTGTAGATTCATAAATTTTATCTTGTATCAAAGAATGGTGTTTTATCTTGTAAAAAAAAAGAAGGGTGTTGAATCTTGTTGGTGTACCTGCTAATGTGCATTCTCTAGGACTCTTAGACTCTATGCTTTTAGATTGGTTGGTATTTGCTCCTTTGCCTTTTGTTCTCACTCTTTTTGCCATCCTATACTGCGGGGCTTGGCCCTGTTTTGCTAATCTATTATTTCAGGTTTATAAAAAAAAATTCTTTGTAAAAACAATGACTTATTTGGCTACAATTAACCCTTTAAATAGAAAGGAAAAGAAGAGATTGTGAAGAAAAAATAAAGGAGTCATCAGTCAGTCTAGTGACTGGGCTTATATATGGTTACCATCTTATTATTGATAGACAACAGATCACTTAATTATTGGGTGAAGACAAGAAGCAGGTTGATGTCCGTGCTAATGGGGAGGAGAATAAAGAAACTGGATATAAATAAGATTCATTGGAGGATCCCAATAAGAAAGTGAGGATAGGTGAAGATTATCGGTAAATCCACGAGAGGTGAATTTTAGAAGGAACGGAACATTAGGAATTACAAAGATAAAGTAACTTTATCATTATGATTTGTTTGGTTTTTTGTATTATTAATTTCTCCCATGATTTTTTATAGTATTTTTCTGATTTCTATTACGTTTCTTTATTATTTGTTGTTGTTGTTTGGACTGAGGTTTATGCCACTTCTGCTTGAGCTTTTTGCTTTGCCTCATTGGTAGACAACACCTCAAGACCACTTTTCACATTTAAAACATTGGTCATGGAGTCAATACCAAAAGGAACACCACCTTCTTTTTCTCAGATATCTTTATAAACAAATGTATGATCCATAACACAGTGATGAACAGTCATGCTGATGAAGTCAACATTGAGCCAAAAGAATGATTTTCAAAGAACAGTACATTCTAAACTTCACATTTCAAAATCAATCTGATCCCTGAAGTATCTCATATATTTCGGGTCCATGAGAAATCTGGGTGATTAAGTTTTAGGTGGAAATAGGAAATGAGAGGAGGATGAAGAGGTCACAATTCCAAATATGTGATCTCAGGAGGCTCATTATAAAGAACGAGAGAGGTTGGGAAAAGCAATGCCTGAAGTTAGAAGTGACTAGGTTAAACTTAAAAATGAGTGTATAGAAATGTGATAGGTATAAATAAGGGTAATCTCCAACTTAACCATCAACAGGGATAAGAATCCAATGCGCCAAATCACTACTACAAGTTGACTAGCTAAACATGAAAAAGAGTAGTTACCCTGTATGTGAACTGGAACATGCCTAGGATGTGAAACCCTTGACATAAAAAGCAATTTACTAATGCATCTAGCATGTGTGCTTAGGTGTACGTGTATAAACAAACAAACAAACAAAATGGGAACAGAAGATACCAGTTCACGAATTTCAGCATTAAATCCAAGCTCCAAAAGGCGATCCGCCTCGTCGAGGATTAGAACCGCAAGATCTTCCAAATCCACAGACATGGAATTGCGTAAATGATCTATCATCCGTCCCGGGGTAGCCACAACAACATCAGGCATTGATCTCAAAGCTGTCTCTTGCATCTAAAGTAAATGTGCCATCACCATAACAATTTTGATGCAAACAGGACAGGTAAAAGGTTGTCATATGATGATGAGTGTAATCAACACTTCCACAATGAGTGAACCATCTAAGAGCACTTTGCATGCAACAATAAATTTCAGTAACTAAAATTCATCTCTTTTCGCTCCAGATTATACATTTTAAGAGAAAACATTAGTACAATAACTTAGGGTTTCTCCATGTAACAGTAAAAGATTTTAGACTTTTCTGCCAGGCCATGTTGAGATGGAATGTAACCAAATAACAGCCGTGCAATATGCTTCTTAGCTCCTCAAAGCTATGCAAACATGTGTCTTCATTTATCCATCAGAACCTTTTTCTTGAATGTAAAAATACTGGAATATGTTACAAAGAAAAGGTCGAAATGGAAAGATAACTGAAAATTTTCATTCCCAAAATATTCAGAGCAATGTGGTAGAGTAGAACAGTTGTAATGGTAACAGAAAATAGGGAATTGCAGGAAGCATCAGATCAAGAAAATGAGGGTAGCACCATCAACAACTGAGTTCATAACAAGTAAACCTCCATCAAGAAATCAAGAAAAAGAACTTTAAAAACCAAACCTTTGTTGAAAGCCCTCCAACTATCAGGCAACATCGAATATCAGTAAATTGAGCAAGTTTTTCCATCATACTATGGACCCTGTAACATAATTGAAACAGAATAAAATTTTTAGTGGTCACTAAATCATGAATCAAGAATCATGAAAAGAAAGCCAAGTGGAAAACAAATGATATATTGTGAAAACATATTCTCCAAAAGAACTTCCTTCAAAAAGTGAAGCGAGGCTATTCCATGGATGCGAGGATGTAATGGCCATTCCAAGGCACATTATTTCCCAATGAAGCATGTTAAACGACTAACTCTCCTAAAAGCTCAAGCTTTTCCGATTTGGGTTTAATATGAATATCATGCCTTTAACACCCTCCCTCACGTGCAGCCCCATACCCGCACGTGGAGAGTTAAACAAACCAAATTGAGTCTTCCGTGGACATTCAAATCAACAAATGGGGAATAAATTGCAAAGAGATGGTTCGAACCCAAGACTATTGCCAAATCAGGATCTAATACCATGTTAAATGACCAACTCTCCTAAAAGCTCAAGCTTTTAGGATTTTGGTTTAATATGAATATCATTCCTTTAACAAAGCACAAAAATATAAATGGAAAGATATTAACATAACTACATAGTGTAGCTCCAATTTAGTGAAGTTTTGTTCCTTACGTAAAATACTTTTTGTTCAACTTATCCTAATATCCACACATTTTGAGCACTTCTTCAAACACCTAATTTAATGCATCCCTCTTCTAGTGCTTTAATCCAACACTATGATTGACAGCCATGACATTGAAAGCTACCTATGATTTTTTATCTCACATCAATGTGCTTGTCACACAAAGAAAAAAGGAAAGAAAAAGAAAAGAAAAGAAAGAAAAAAGAACCGGTTGAATTGGCAACAATAGATGTGAATTCCAATTTGATGGAGCATATTTGAAAGGATTTAGGGTTTTTTTTCCCTCACATGGTTGGGCAGAATGAGTTAGATAACTTAGACAGCTGAAGCATCTTTCCAAGGTTTTGGAGTGTACACTCTCCCATGGCATGGTTGGACAGTCAATTACCAATCCATTCTCTAGGCCTAACACCTTGGGCATGGCTGGATCCTGTACCCTTTTGTTCTTACAATGCCATTCTCCCTTTATTTTACATGGGTTCGGGTGTGGATGCAAGTTGACTAGGTGTTTGATCCTTCACAATTCAGATTTTAAGAAATGACTAGGTGATTGTGAATAGTATACAAAAATGAAAAAAAAAATCAAGTGGAAGTCAACTTAAAAAATAATAATAATAACAATCTAAGGTGGCATTTGTTTTTTGGGGGTTTTTCTAAAAGCAATTTGCTTTTAGACTTCAAACTGTTTATTTTACTATTTTTTTCATGATATTGCCGAATTTTTGAAAATTTTGGCTAAATAAAAAAATCCAAAATATTTGACTTTTTCTAAATGCCTTTTTCTATTTAAAAAAAAAGGATTTTCAAATTCTTAAAACAAGAGTATGAGAGAAAATCATATTCTATGTCCGATTAAAACTATGGCCATTTCTTATGCTAATTAAATAAAGCACGTGTATTTTTTAAAATTTTTAAAAAATTATTTTCTCAAAAATTTAGATAAAACATTTTTTGCTCCAGGTAAAATTTAGATAAAATATAAAAGATTAACCTTTGCTTAAAGTTAATTTTCTCAGAATTTTGGATACAATACTGATTTTTATGAATATATGATTTAACATGTATAATAGGATGATTTCTCATACTATTTTTTATTTTTTTAACAATAAATTTTAATAAATATTTATAATAATATTTTTATTTTTTTTATAAATATATTAAAATGTTATGCAAACATTATATAAATATTTTCATTTTATCCTGTGATAAATTTAAATTATCATCCATATACAAATAAATATTCAATTAAATTATCTTAATACACTAAGATATTTAAGAAGGTGATTTTTAGCCTATAAAGTCAAACAAACTAAATACTGAATAAAAATAAAGTATTAGAAAAAAATAAACAACTAAATACTTAATACTATTAAGCACTATTCAAAACAAAAGTTCTATTCAACATTCAGTAAAAAAAACAAATGCACCTAACGCTCACAACTCTGTTATATTGTATAGTATGTCAAGTATAATTGAGGAGTCCAAGCATTACATTTCTCCATTAAAGAATCTGCCCAAGAAAATCTGCCAAACTAGGCATACATTCCAATAGCACAAAAGTAAATAAACATAACACTTGTTGGATCCCTAATAAACTTGTGAAAATATGAACCAGTTTAAGAAAGCACTGTGATACTAAGTTACATACATGAAAATCAAAGACGTATTCTGCAGGAAATACATCAAATAGCTTAGCCCAATCCTTAAACTCTATCTAGCAAGGAGATCAGGCATGCATACAGGAAAAACATGTTCTATGAATTCCGTAGCAGATAAAAGGTAATAACCATGTTAAACATACCACATGCAAACAACATGCACAAAAGGATCCATATTTATGAAATAAACTTAATTATAAACAAAAAATGATATATTAACTTGGACAAATAAGGCAGTTGAGGCCTGACTCAACCGGTAAAAGGTAGACGTTGGACAATGGGAGGTTCAGATTTAAATCCCAATGTGGACCAAAAGAAAGGGCAAAATAACACTTACTGAACGGCCAACTCTCTGGTTGGAGCAAGAACAAGGACCCTGATTGCTGGCACCCGTTTTGGACGGAATAATAACCTCTCTAATGTCGGTAAGGAAAAGGCAGCCGTCTGTGCAAAGGAACAATCCCAAAATCATTATGTTCACTGGACAATTGCTAGGCGGTTCCAGTTAATCAACTCATACATTAGTACAATCAACCGGTTTCTATCACAGTGCATTATATAGTCAATTACACAACCACCCACGAGAGATTCATATTATGAAACTCAAACAGCATACCTTGCCAGACCAATGTGGCGCTCCCACAAATATCACGACCAGTTAAAGTATTGGTATGCAGGCAGCCTGCAAAGAAAACCCTAATATTCAATAACTTTACAAGAATTAAGATACATGACTGAAATGTAGGAGCAACAAAATACCTGAATGGGAACAGGTTTAGGTGCATCCCAAAGTTTCACAAGCTCGAAGCAACGGCCGAGAGAGGTTAAGCTCCAAGAATGAATTGGCATGAAAAGAAGCTCCATCAGACGGGGCAAAAAAGGACTTGCTGTCGCCGCCGACACTGGCAGCCGCCTCGCCAGCATCTTCGGGCGTATAATCCTCCTGAATAATCAAACCAACATTAAAGACCGTTAAAAGTAAAAAGAAAAGAGGAATCTTGATGATGAAAGCAGAGAGAAAGTTTTCTGGCGATCAGTTCGGATTCCGGATTCAGGCTATCGTCCTGGCTAGGGATTGGGAGAGGACGTTGCCCAAGCGCTTTGGATATCTTAAAATCGACCGAGGTGGTGCTCCGACGAGCGTGTTCTTCGGCGACAGTCCCAGAGTATGAAGCGAAGTCCCATGGAGATTGAGAGGCGGTCTTTGCTGCTCCTTCTCCCTCGTCGTCTTCTTCTTCTTCTTCTTCTTCCTCGTCTGGTTCATATTCGGGTTCTTCATCGCTGGGAGTTTCGAATAAGAAACTTGAATCCATGGGATCGGAGAAAATGGGACGACCACAGACAAAAGCTGCTCCGAGGGAGGGAGGCAATGCAAGGGTTTTTAGGATTTGGATCCTGCCTTTCAGGGTTTAAGGAGGCTGTCACGCGATAATGCGTAAAATTTTTAAATTAAAACAAATATTTATAGTAAATCAATTTAATATAGTTTTTTTTTTATTACAGATTATAAATGTGCTTTTTTTTTTCTTTTACATATATATTCCACTTTGTTTTCCCTTAACAAGAGGATTTTTTTTTTTTTTTGTCGTTTTTAGCTTCGAATCATGCACATCGTATTTTTGTATTATTTTCTTTCTTAATAAAGTAATTCTTTCACATATCTTAATTTTTAATTTCCTTTTTCGTGATTTTATCGTTTAATTGTTTTGACTTATGGTTGTGTCGTGTTCTTATAACGATTGATTTTTTGTAGTATTATTACAATATTTATTAATACGAGAGGCGATTCGGAGAATTAAGCGTATTGAGCAACGAAAATCGGAATCGTATTTAATGCTTAGAATCGCTAAGTATTCTAGTAATTATATGAGATATCAAATATATTGCCTTTAAACCAATTCATTATATGTAAGTCATAGGTATTTATCAAATTTATTGTTTGTTTGAATCAATAGAGCTATATATATTAAAAAAATGACATTTATTGACTTTGATTTACATTGTAATAATCTATTTATTTCAATTTATACATATTGAAATTCCAACCTTTAACCCCTCTATCATATTAGTTTGAGCTCTTGTTACTTGATTTAATTTTGATTGGCATTAAAATTTGCTTTATGAATTGAAGAAAATTGAATTTCGCATCATCAGCTTTCACTAAGATCCTCTTATATGCTTAAAAATTAATTATGTTCAGAAAGAATGTGCCAAGGGAGATTTAGAACCATAATCCAACATTTCTTTGTAATAACGTTTAATCAAAACATTTTCTCTAACAATGCTTTTCATGTTATGTAGGTATAAAAATGTTTTTATATCATTAAAATTATAAAAAATGACATTTAAAATTTAATTACAAAAATAAAATATCATAATAAATAAATAAAAACTCCCTACAAAAATATAGAAATGCATATACAAATTTATATCAATAAAACTTAAAACAACCATTTTATGATTATATCACATGCGGATAATATCCAAATAAAACTCATTTCAACGTCAATATATATTAGCACTCATATACCAACATTTGATCGAAACGATTACCCATGCGGCGTATTATTGAGCTCAAGCGACGACAACTATGATCCTTGAACCAATTGTAGCATAGAGTGCCCTAAGCAGTCCATGCAATAGCCTCGAGATAAAGTTTTGCAAATAGGATTTGTGCAGGCCACACATTCAGCCATACCTGAAGCCACCTGAAGCATGCCACAGCGGACATAAAGCAGTCCGGATTCGATCCCAATATTGTCCCTGACCGAGGCCATAATCAAACCCCTTGAACCGGCCGCTTCATGGACCCTTGGCACAAAGCCATCCACAAGCTATAGGGCCGGCTCGAGCTCGGTTCAAATTTAGTCCCCAACGGTCCCAAATCAGTTCAATAGTCTGAAGCTATCTATAAATAAACTATAG
Organism: Tetrastigma voinierianum; assembly: GCA_016808115.1. Lineage (NCBI taxonomy): Eukaryota > Viridiplantae > Streptophyta > Magnoliopsida > Vitales > Vitaceae > Tetrastigma > Tetrastigma voinierianum. The sequence continues at coordinate 362,731 of JAEQBH010002683.1, read as the reverse complement.
AGCCCAGCCACAAACGGTCTCAAATAGGTCGTAAATAGCCCCGAATCATACCACAACCTCCGGCCATCACCCATGCCATAAAAACTGTGCCAAATAGCTCCTTAACAAACTATAATTATGTCCCAAAATCTGAACACAAACAAATAAACAGCCTAAGTTGTGACAGTCCCAAGAAATGGACCCTAACTTGAGTTGTAGAGGTCCAATTTAGGTGATTCAAAAGCCTAACATCAAGTTCACAGATATAGATACAACTTCTATGAGAAACGAGTCCACATTCCTTCCGTTTCCCAATAGAAACCCGGAGTTCAATCGGACACAAACTAATAAGCCTAAGTTTGTGAATGGTCTGAGAGAATAGTAGCGCGAAGTATAGAGTCCTGATTGGGTGATTGAACCGACATCAAGAGTTCATAAATGCAGCTACAACTTCTATGAAGAACATGAGTCCAAATTCCCTATTTTTTCCAATCGAAAACCAGTCCCAAAAATGAAGGTAGAGTGTAGGGTCAAAACAGGGCAGCATTTCCAACAGTCCCAAAATCAGGTCAAACAGCCCTTAGGGTGGAAATAAACTAAGTAGGAAGAATCCCTACCTCTTTGAGCATAGCCCTCGTCGAGTAGACAAACTTTAACACTCGGCCTGGTGGCCTTCGACCGTTGGAACGTTGAAGATCAAAAGGGGAAGTCATGGCTCTCCCTCCCTCTCTCTTTCTCTCTTTCTTCTCTTCGTTTCTCTTTCCTCCCCGGATTCCGGTGGATGACTGTTTCTTCTCTCCTCCATTGACCTTATTTTCTCTACTCCTCCTTCCAAGTGTCACCATGATTCCACTTATCATGCCAAGTGTTACTATGACACATGCACCATGCCATGTGTCGTCCACATGGTTCTCATCATGCCAAGTGTCACCATCTATTTAAGTATGTTTTGCCTCGAAATGTGGCTGTTAAATCCAGACCATCTCGAAATTCAAATAAATTTGTTTGAGTACTTAGATTTATTGAAGCAAATCAAACGGTGAGAGTCCGTTCATCATCGAGATCTGAGAGATCTTAGGGCCCGCGGCTTTGTCTTATATGACAATTTACCACTTTTTTGCCATTTTGAAGAAGTTCAATTTTCCCGGGGTTTTACATTCTCCCCCCCTTAAAGAATTTCGTCCTCGAAATTCACACACACATACACATACAATCACATGCATATGCAACAGTAATTTAATATCACATGACTAAAAATATACCTTCCTCCTCGAATAAGAAAGGATAATTGGCATGTATCGTGTCTTCGCGTTCCCATGTTGCCTCCTTCACTCCTCGGTGCTGCCACAACACCTTAATTAGCCTCACGGTCCCGGTCATCCATGATACGTACTAGTCCCTCCTCGAAGGTTCCATCCGCATCAATAATAAGTTATCCACTACATGAGTCGGATCTGAAGTGTACTTTTGAAGCATGGAGACATGGAATACCGCATGAACACCTGATAAGCTTGGTGGTAGCAATAACCAATAAGCAACTACACCTGCAGCTACTTCGGTACCTCGGGCGGAAGTATCTCATCTCACCTCGTGACCAGTTTTCCTTACTTGCCAAATCTGACCACTTCTCTCTTAGGCATCACCTTCAAGAAGACATGATCATCGGCCTCAAATTCTAGAGGTCGCCGCCATCTATCAGCGTAGCTCTTCTACCTGCTTTGATCCTTGAGAAGACGCTTTCATATCAAGTTTACCTTCTCAGAGGTGTCTCTAACCAAGTCCGGACTCGTAGAAGGTCTCTTTCCCACCTCCATCCAACAAATCGGAGATCGACAAGGCCTCCCATAAAGTGCCTCATAGAGTGCCATCTATATGCTCGCCTGATAACTGTTGTTGTAGGCGAATTCTACCAAGGGTAAATGCTTCTCCCATCTACCCTTAATCTAGGACGCATGCCCGAAGCATGTCCTCTAAAATTGGATAGTCTCTCCCGGCGGCCAGATGCGTCAGGATGAAGCGGTGTTCATCATCGGTGTGTTCCATTACCTCTTTGGAAACTCCCAGTAGGTGGTAAACTTGAGATCGATCACGATACAATAGATGCGGTACTCCATGTAGGACAATCTCCGTATATATAACCTCTGAATTCCGCCCAGTGAAGGTCATTTGCCTGACAAAGTGTCTTGGAGCTTAGTAAGTCGGTCCATTATCACCAGCGGGATAATGCCCTTGCGATGTAAAGGTGGTAAGTAAAAGTCAGTCAACCGTAACACTCTTTCCCGCTTCTGCTACCTCGATGGTGAATGACATCACGCGCCAGCCTCTGGTGCTCGGAAAGCATTTATTTGTTGACACGCAGAATGCTCCGGCGAACGCCAGTCTCTAATGTATTTCTTCATCCCACTCCAATAATATTGGTGACGAAGATCATGGTATATCTTCGTGCCACCTGGATGCACAGCAAAATGAGAGCAATGGAACTCCCTGAGGATCTCCTCTCTCAGATCTGGTAATTGGGGGAACCCGCAGCTCTGCTTGGCGGAAGACTATCATACGTGGCGTGGATCGTGACCGTCACATATACCGTACTGGTCCCTAATGGACGATATCTTTGTGTCTTGTCCCTAGGACTCGATCACTCTGCTTAGTAGGGAAGGCGTGGCCACTAGACTCCCAACGAAAGTATCTCGCGACCCGTATAGTGCGGAGTCAATGTCTACGATCTCGAGCACGGCTCCCGAGGAAGCTACACTAGCCAACATTCCCCATGACTTTCGGTTGGGTGCATCAGCTTGCCTTACCGGGGTGGTAATGCAAAGTGAACTCATAATCCTCCAGATACTCCATCCACCCGTGTTGCCTCATGTTGAGGTCCCGCTGCGTGAAAATATACTTCAGACTCTTGTAGTGCCCACCTCGGGCTCCTTTGTATTGATGAGTGGCGGCCCCAAATCTTGAGCCCAGACAATGTTGCCCGACTCCATATCATGCGTGGGATGCTTGTGCTTTCGTGGTTCTTCAGCTGCTTGAGAACCATAGGCCCGCAAACCTTCTAGGACTACATCAAAGAAACATCCAGTCGTCATGGGGCATCGCAATACATTGTGTACCTTTGTCTCCTTTCAGGCCCATTAGAATGGGCTGAGGTAAGCCTCATCTTGATTCCTAGAATGCCCTCTCACACAAGTCATTCCTTAAACGGCCTTTTTAGAGTCGATCTCGTCATAGATGCGTAATCGGGAGAAGTCCTCAATGAACCTCTGTAATACCTTACTTGATCTCGAAGCTACGTATCTCGCGAAGCCCGGTCTCCTGACTCATAATTGCCTCAACCTTCTCCGGGTTCATAGATACACCGGAAGCCGACACCACATGCTCTAAGAATCTCACCTTAGTAAGCCAAAATTCACACTTACTGAATTTGGCATACAATTGATGGTCCCTTAATGCCTGGATAACAATCCTCAAGTGACCCTCATGTTCCTCCTTCGACTTGGAGTAGATAAAGATGTAGTCAACGAATACCATAACAGATTGATCTAAGTAGGGTTGAAACACCCTATCAAATGAGATGTGAATGTCGTTTGGGCGTTACGTCGATCGAATGCATCACCGTGGACTTTCGAAATGCCCATGCGCTACGAGCGTCATCTTAGGAATATCTGCCTCCTTAACCCTTAATTAATGGTAACCGGTGCGGAGATCTATCTTGGAGTAAACTTGCGCCCCTCTCAGTTGATAAAATAAATCATCAATTCTCGGCAAAGGGTACCTTTTCTTGATAGTAACCCTATTCAACTACTGATAGTCTATGCAAAGTTAAAGGGTCTTGTCCTTCTTCTTGGCAAACAACACCGGAGCACCCTAAGGTGAAGTGCTTGGTCTAATAAAACCTATAACGCCCCATCCCCCGCCTAAGCGGATGATGGGGGCGCCACAGAGGACTAGGACTCCTATAATTGATTTTCTGACATTGGTGGACCCATTTCAAAATATAAATCCAAACTTGTACATATTAACATAACTTAAATCCATGAATTCTCCCAAAAGATGTAACTTGTAATACTACCACCGTAGTGGTGTTTAAAATGTCTTGTACATATATTCCTGAGTCTCATTTACTTGTACTTACAAAAGTTCCACTATTACAAAATTTTACATTTACATTACAAAACAGAGTCAAAGACCTACATATGGTGGATTCTTATTGTTGTGTTGCCCTAGCAAATGCGGAATGCCTCGGATGTCCTCTTCAGCACCTACACGGATGAAACACCTATGCTAAACACTCTTGGTTAAGGAAAACAAATAATATATATATATTACTACGAGTGGTCCCTCAATTAGTATACATATTCAACTTGGGTTCCCATATATCAAAATTTTCATATCTCAGGTAGGAGTCACCGGAACATAAATCTTAATACGGAGGGTGCCCATGGAGTGCGCTCTGAGAAATAGAACTAATTACTTGTGATTTCATATAATTATTTCCATATGTCATATTATTCGATTCTTATCCTTATAAATGTTTGCGTATGGAAGCGAGAAAATAATGAATGAGAGGGACACCAGAATAATGATTACTGAAGAGTGCGATGCGATCTTGAGCAGGAGTGCTAGAGAGCGTAAGCTGTGAGAGATGTGCTTGCCTATGTAAGAGAAGTGTCGTAGCACTAGCATGAGTGTTGTAGCACTGAACAAAGAGTGTCGAAGCACTAATCAGAGACATGCCTACCCACGTAACAAAAGTGTAGTAGCACTGATCAGAGGTGCCTCTTCATTCACTATTCGGTCTTAGAGCGAGGCATCTGATGCTATGTATTCTTGAGCTTGTTATATTGTTCTTAATCACATTAACAAATAAGGGGCGAGCGCAATGCATTACAGCGACGGGATCGAGGTGAAAGCGAAAGGTTGAACATTTTTCATATAACTTGTATACATATATGGACCCTTTCATTCACTTATCAGGATCCTCCATGAATCCAATGGATGGTTTCTAGAATTAACGGAAGAGAGAAAACAAAATAGGATTTGCAAGTTCGCATAGGCGAAGCACTGTTACTCCTAGGCGGATCAGAAAGTTCGAAAACTCAGGCCTCGGGTTCGCCTAGGCATGGATTCCTACACCTAGATGGAGACCTACGCCTAGGCGAGAGCTCCTACGCCTAGGCGTAGAGCGTCGGATTTTCCAGAAATGGGCAGTTTCCCCCTTTTCACAAAAAAATTTCCAATCAAAATCAAAGCAAAACAAAACAACTTCCAAATAGAACACAAAACCCAACCAAAACACATTTATGGAAGAGTTAGGGTTTTCCTAACCCAAACATAGATAAATAAAGAGTTAGGATAGTTTCCTAACCTTGATTATGCGCCCAAAAATACACAGAATTTTATAATATTTAATATATTTAGTTATAAATTGAGAAAATTGTGAGCTTATGGGTTTTTTAAGGAAAAAGCGATAAAATTATTAAAATATAGTGAAATGTGAAATGAATATGTGAACATATAATTAAGTGATGATATGCTAAAATGAAGAAGATGATTGAACCAGAAAGTAAACCCAATGAGAGCGAGATTTATTGAAGTGCCAAACATGGCCTTAGGAGAAATAAGTGATGTTGATATATTGGGTCTTGAATCCTTATTTGAGCAAAATGGGAGAGCTTGAGAAAAGCTAGGGTTTCATGTGAAGGTCAAAGAGATTTGTGTGGGGTTTGCTCTTTGTGCGGATCTTTAGAAGAGGCTTGGGCTTGGTGCAAAGTGATTTCAAGGTATTTACAAACCCTAGATTTCTCTAAATGATATTTAGGATAGAAAAACCCTAATCCATCCATAGGTTTTGCTCATAGTTGGTTTAGGATGGTATTTGGATGTCTTTGGGAGTGAATCCCATGTTTTAGTTTGAGTTTTTAGAGGATTTTTGAAGAAAAATTGCGAAGGGGGAAAAAACAGAATCGAGCCTTCGCCACGGCGAAGACATTGTTCATAGAGGCAAAAAAATTTCGGATTTTGTTCCGAAAGCCTTGTATTCGTACACCGATTGTTTATGAACCCCAATAAATGATTAATGGGGGTTCAAATAAGAATGAAACTAAGTGAAAAACGTACCGTACCTCACCGCCTCGGCAAAGCTTCACTTCGCCTCGGCGATATTTGTTAAGTGTGATTAGTGCTAGTTCACTAAATATGATGTGTGTGATTTGCTAGGGACCGGTGAGGATCACTTAACCTAGGACCGAGATTGACGGCAAGGCAAAAAGAAAGAGATAGATTTGGTTTGTTCTACATTCTCCTATTCTCGTTTCAATATTTGAAATGCTTGTTCTAAATGCATAAGAAAAACATATTGATTTGTTTTAATTGATTTGAGGCAAATGATTATGAAATGTTTGCATATGAAAATTGCATGATTATTGAAAATGAACTGTTTATACAAATGTGCATATTGTACTGTATTTTGCTATAAATGATTTGAACACCCTTAATAGAAAGTTAACCGTTTAATTTGCATTAAAGATGGGTGGTATACGATAGGAGTCAAGTTAAGCGATCTTTGCGAGCAGAAGTGTGGTGATGTATCATTCCGATGCCAGCCCGGCGGGACAATATTAGTAGTGTTCACGAAATGATTTTTTTAATAACCGGTCGGCCCGAGCGGGGCAGATGTAAAAATGGTATAAAATAAAATGTTTTTATCTGTCTGCTTGACCCCGGTGGGGCCGTCTTAGGTGATTCAAGATATCACGTATCTAGAAAACATAGGATTAAGTGGACAAGGGCAAGCGAATTGATTTGAGATTGTTGACATTGAAGTGAAAAGCATGAGTGCAAATTGAAATGAAAAGAGCATTGTGAAATGCATGAATTGGTTATAAATGAATTATAACATATGAAAGTGTATATTTGGGATGATCAATGAACCGTAAATGATTGTATATGAAATTGTATATGTATTGTATTGACATTGATCATCCAAAAAGATTTGAAAGCTTTGTTTAGCAAAATTGCATGCTTTGCCTTAAACTGAAACGGAATAATGGAATTATATAGAACCACTAAGCATGAAAATGCTTAGCGTATTGTTTTTATTAATGCGCAGGTACCGAGTGATTGAAAGTGGATCCAAGGTTGAGGAACTCAGAGTCATAAAGAATGAATTGAGGAGTATGCTCCGATATATGCATTCACTCCCTTTTGTTTTGAACATTGATATTTTGTAAAAACAATTTGAACTTTGAACATCTATTTTGTAAACCATTTTGAAAAGGCTTGGAACGCCTTCATTGTAAATGTAACACTGTTCGTGCTTTGGGCCTATTGAACGTGTAAATGTTTATGGGCTTGCCCCAAATTGAAATCGCTTCCATAAACATTTGAGAAAGAAAATGCTTACGCTTAATTGATGATTCTAAAATGAAATAACATAAATAAAATGTTTTGAGAAAGATAAGTAAGCGTCGAATGTAGGGCTCAGATTCGGATTATAATCTGGTCGAGTAGGGGTTTGAATTACCGCTAACATTTTTGGAAAAAGAAAATTTTAAATAAAAAGGTAAATAAAAAGGAATTAACTGGGCGTCACCTGAGTTTCGGTCCGGATTCGCCAACCGGGTTGGACCGGGCTCGGGGGTCACCACATTGATCTTCTTGAAATCTCCTCCTAGCTTCCTTGTCTTCCTTTCTTCTTACTTGAACCATGCTAGATCCGTGAACAAATGGAGAACAAGTAAACCAAAATTGGTTTTCTCCCAACCATAGCTCTAACTCAAAGCCAGCAAAATGGGAAATTTCCCTTTCTTAGAAGACCATGTTTGGCTTTATCTCATTTTTGGGCTAATTCTTTAGCCCTTGCGGCTGATCCTTCGCTCCACGTCTATTTGCAAGTCAACATCAGTTCCTACGATATATCATCTTCTTATATTGTCCCTTTGGGTCCTTAATGTGACATTTACCATTTTTAACATTTTCCCACTTTACTTAATTTAGAAAAATACAAATTTTACTTATATTATACCTAGCGTAATAAACTACTAGGGTTATAATTTGGGGTCATTCTAAAACCCTATCCAACAATTCTGTAATTGGACCTTGAGTTCTTATAACTTAGTAGGCGCCTGTGTGAGTCATCGAAATAGAGCGATGTATCGGGATGCAACTCAATAGTGAAGTCACATCCCTATGTGGAGTAATCTCGATAGTTCATCGAGAAAACGTCCTCGTACTTTCGAAAACCACGAGGTAGACTCAACTCTGTCTCGTCCGTTACATGGGAGTGGGCTTGCTAGCCAACCCATCGACTACTCATGCCATATAGAATCGTACACGGCTTGAGGCATAGCATCGTGCTTATCCCCCTAAAACATAACACAAACATCATCCGGTGTATAGGTAGTAACCTTCCTGCGATCACAATCAATGGCGACTTGGTGTGTCTTCAACCAATCCATCCCTAGGATGACATCAAACTCCAACATGTCCATGATCGGAAGATCCACGATAGCGAATCCATGAGATCTGCAACTCCATGATCTGACATATCTAATCAACACTCACCCTAGTTCCTTGGGGGAATTCACATACAACGACTTTTCCAAGGTTGTAACCTCTAAGCCCAGCTTCCACATATGATGCAACAATAAAAGAATGTGATGCACTAGAATTAAATAGTTCTCTTGCCCATAAGCAAAAGAGCATAAATGTACCCTAAATAACTGACTAATTTGCAAGCGTAGCCTGAGGTTTGATGGCATAGGCACACCCTTGCGTCTTTGAAGTCCTGGCTTGTGAGCCCTAGCCTCGACCTCGACCCATGCCTATGCAATAGGCACGATTGTGGCGAAGTGGTAGGGCTTGTGCGGCATATCCCACAGGATTGATCTTGGTTCCCTTTGGCCCATGGTGGGGAGTAAGAAGGAATTTCATCAGTATGTTAACGTCCCACTGATGATTGGGACTAGGGTGTCCCATAACCCTGGGATCCTTGCCTCTAAGGGCAATCCCGTCTCATGTGTTCAAGCTGGTGGCAATGGAAACATGTTCCGTGCATTGGCTGGCTAGGCGCCTTGAAATGTCTCCCACCTTGGGATGATAGACCTTGGCCTTGGCCTTGATAGTCGTGGTCCTATGCCTGAAACCCTTATGGAGTAGAACTCCTATGTTTCTTTCCTGAGCTAGAAGAAGAAGGTTGACTCTCCCTCCTCTTATCTTTAACACCCGCATCCCGAATGTTCCGTGCATCGATGATACCTCCCTCTTAATGGTCATAACTGTCTTGACCATCAAGTCCATGTCTTAAATAAGAAATCCTGATTACACGGATGGACAATTTGGACCATCCTCGAATTTCACTTACTTTGGCCGTATGCGTGACCACATAATCATCAGCAAAATGGGCTAATTCAGTAAACTTAGCCACGTATTCAAACATTGTCATCGTCCTTTGTTTCAATTCTAGAAACTCCGAAGCTTTTGCATGTTGAGCAGATGTTGGGAAAAACTTGCCCATGAAGAGCTTACGAAACTCTTCCCAGTCATTGTTTCCAAGTCCCTCAAGGCTTTGACCCAATCCCACCAAACTTAGGATTCGCCCTTTAGCTAAAATGCGGCTAGCTTTATCTTAGTGGCATTGGAGGTGATCTCCATAGCTTCCATAATCTTTGGGCTTAAGCGAAACTAATGTTGACTACCATCGTGTCCTCCTCCCTAAGGTTAGGCGTGGTGTTGCAGCGAACTTTTGGAGGTTGCCGACCCTCCCTAGCTCGGTTACTAAGCGTGCGTGGTGGCATTCCGCAAACACTCTCTTTGAGCAATAAGTAGCAATCATGACACCAATGGAGTCCTTATGAAAACTGATGATTGAGCGGAATTGGTGCGTGGGTTATTGCTCATAGCCACCTCGGCGTCCTCTTCCTCGACCTTCATCTACATATGTCAAACAACAATAGAGTATTACATGGTATCCAAGAATGGTACTCAAGTTTAAACTTCAAAATTTCTCTCCTCGTCTAACTAGTAGTGCTTGTGCCAACCACCAATATCCCGAACTATCCCGTTCATTCTTTTTTCGAACCTCTATGGTCATGTTTTCTAACCCTAGTGTTCATCTTTTTCCTTATACATTTTACCATGTATATAATTCACATAACACATAACACACAATCATGTAGCATATTAGGGCACAAAATATGAAATACACAATGAATGCAACGGTCTAGACCCCAACCCATCAAGCCTTAGGTAATCGTATACTTATGCTCTGATACCAAGCTGTGATGCCCCAAAACCCAAGGGTCTATTGACCAACCGTTAACTTGCGGAAACTCGTGGATATCAATTAACTCGATACAAGCACTTCCACTATATTAATTTGCAGTTCAGTAGAATTAACAATTAGATGGCCCTCCCTAGGTTCCATTGCTCCATATTCATTTACAAACATACGTCTCATATTTAAAGCAGCTTGAGGTTTAATTACAACTTTTGTGCATAATAAAATTACAAGTTAGAACTAGATTGTTCCCAAACATTTTACAAAAAGGTTATTAAAAGCCACATGTATGTTTTCTTCACAATTACGGCCTCGAATGAGCGTCATCCACCGGTGTTTGTTCCGCACCTGAAATATTTTCCTTTATAGGGTGAGCCACGCCTAATAGAAAAACTTTCTATAGAGGCTACTACCCACCTAAGTGCACATGCAATGTTGACATGGAACCATTCACATTCATATTAACATTCCAAACATAATATGCAATTCTAAGTAGAATTCTATATGTCATGTCATAAAATGAGATAAGACTCATGGGTGCATATGTCTAGATCTTCGCGACTCCCATCACCGCAATGCGATACTGATGTGTGATACTATCCATCTTTGATGAATTTTCATCCAATGATCACTTTGAAACAAAATTTAAGATTTTAGAAATCAAAACTTATTAGATGTTTCACCTCCAAGGACCAGTTCATTTACAAAATCATGTGTCTTTTATAGGTAGTGAATTATTGGGGTCTCACCATAGGCTTCACATGCCTTCCTACACTTTTTGGACTTTCTCCATTGGAATGTATGAACCAGTCCTGGTCTTTCACTTGAGGGAGTGTCTAGCCCTTCTTGCTAGTACGGAGCCGCAGAGTTTTTCATGAAATGCGATAATACCGGTCGTATACGTGCAATATGTCATTGCATGTCACTTCCACATGTCTCGTATGTAATGAATGCCACATGAGACCGATTAAAACCACATACATTGTATCTTGGACAATTATATCACATGGAGATAATGTAGACTGAAAATTCTGAATTTTAAAGAAAAAATGACAAAATCGTAATTTGGGTAAAATCGAAATTTTCTAGATCTCGGATGACAAAACAGACTTCACTTGGATTGGAATCGTCTCGAAATCTAGCGAGCCGCGTCTATTTGTTCGAATTAGGAGCGGTCGAATTTGCCACGTTTTTCGAGCCTTAGAGTATCGGGTCTTGAAGTAAATGATATGTGATGTGACAAAAGTCACCTATAGTATGTACTCATGTGACATATGTTGCATGAGTATAGAGATGATGTAAATGGGCCGTAAGAGATAGTCTGAATTAAAAATGAAGCTTGAGGATATGGATGACATTTTGAATTCTTAAAGTTAATAAGACAAAGAAGCCAATATAGGTCATCTTCTTCGCTAAAAAGGAGACATATTGGCTGGAGCAGTTGGAGATCTGCGAGTAAGCTTAGGTTTTCATTTTTAGAGAGAGAAGGAGCTGACTTTCTCTTTAAGATCCTCATTTGTCGGATTGTTGGATTTCTTCGAGCAAGAAGGAAAGTTGTTATGCGGCGAGGGCAGCGTGAGCCGATTTTGAGGTGTTCAGGCAACTCGAGAGGTAGGGATATTTTCTAGTTGTGTTAATCTTTGCCACAGAGCGAAGTATGTCGTTTATTAGGCAAGAGTGGAAAATTCTATTTATTTATTATTGGCGGAAGTGAGCAGTAACTTCGAGGGTTTCAGTTCACGTGAATATAACATGAATATTTTGTGTGAATTTTGTGATGTTGAGTGATTGAAAATGAATTCTTGTGTTTTCTTAATTAGCCCGTAAGCTAATTTTGGTGTTATTGATGTGAATTTAATAACATGATTTGTTTGGATTAATTATGTTAATATATATGCATGCGAATATATTAGTATAAATGTTTTGGGATTGCATCATGCATTCCATATGCACTGGGGCACCCTAAAATATTAGGAGTGAGTGCATGACATGAAATGAAACAAAAACGAACATGATTGCGAAAGGAATTTCACAGGATGATTTTCCGGAGAATGGGGTTGGGAGGCAGTCAATAGTCATTTGGATGAGGACCATAGTATTTGGAAGTTCTCCAACACATTCGCCTCGGAGGGTAGTCCCATCTTTTTATCGAATCTCGGTAGTATATTTTCAAGAACAACAAGTTTTGTTTTGAAAATGGTGTTTTTCTCATACATGGCTTAGACAAGTGTGAGGGAGTCGGTGAGGACTCGAGACATGAGACGAACATGTGAACGACAAGTAGGATCACGTATTTACTTGAGTGTGTGTTTGATTTGGAGCATTGCATATGCACCCAGGTGGAGTAACCCACTTAGGGTGATTCCACTGCGGGCGATAGCTCGCCTGTCGAGGGCATATTTTTTTTTCAGTGCGAGGATCGTTCGAAGCGGCTCATTTTAGGCGGGTTTGAAGAAAGCCGGGTTAATGGCTTTGATGTTTGGGATAATATGTATTAAATTGTAGATTTTAATATGTATTTGTATTAAGAAAATGTTATAACTCTTGAACTATTGGAATATAGTTGGGTGTCTTTTGGTATGATGTCGGTGTTTTTAGGCCTAAAAATTGTTTACTCAGGTTTGGGTCTTGATACGAGGAGCGTATAGATTTTCCGTAGTAGTTTAAGCGGTGATCAGGGACACCAGGGTTTAGGCGTCTGACTTGGTATCAAAGCCTAGGTTTTATAAATACCTAGAGCTTAGTGTCGATAGGATTAGATATCACGATCACACAGGGCTTGAGGGTGGGTGAGCCCGGGTTATTAAGGTGTAAGAACATCACCACTTGGTGTGGCTCGATATTAGGGTTAGGTATGTGATTACCTAGGAAATCACGGGACAAGAGTAGAACACTACATGCATTGTGTTTGATGTGTGATGGTGTGAATAACATGAGTTGTATGTTATGTGAATTGTGTGATCATATGTTGAATGTGTTGTGTGATTGTGTGCTTAGTGATTAGCACATAGGAAGAAAAAAAATGATGTGTTGGACAATTGTTTGGAGTTTTACAGTGTGTAAAACTGGAAGAGGAAAATAAATACCATAAATTTCAATAAATTTATTTGGGTTATTGGAAAATGAAAAAAAAATATTTTATATATATATATATATATATATATATATTTTTTTTTTTGGAGGTTTCCAGGAGTGGGATTTAGAAATGAAAAAAAAAATGTGAGGTGAAGAAATTTTTTTTTTTTTAGGTTTTTACAATGTGTAAAACTAAAGAAAAACGGATGAAATAAATTTTTTTAAATTTATTATTTGAAGTGTATCTTTGGAGAATGAAAAAAAAATGTGTATAAATATTTTTTTTGTGGTATTTCCAGTAGCTGAAATGAAATGAAAAAAAAAATGTGAGAAAAAAAAAAAAAGCGATGACGGCTGGAATGGGTTGTTATTGCCAGCGTAATCCTGATATCTGATAGAATTGTATTGTGACCTGTGGGCGGAGTCTTGTTTGGCTGGGAAGGAGTCACGATACAATTCGTTGTATGTCGTGACGAGCGGCATAAATGAGCCCGGGTTGTGTCGATCTGACCTTTGTATCGTGACGGGGTGTGGAATGGCGGTGGAGGATTGTGTCATGATACGCAAAGTGTATTGTGACCAGAGATGAAGAGTGGCTTCTTGGGGAAGCGTGTCACGATCTGATCATTGTATCGTGACAAGCGGGCAGCTGGGGCCAGGAGTGTCGCGACTGGTGTTTGTGTCGTGGGTTAGCGAAGAGTGGCCATTTGGGTTGTGTCGCGATACAACCTGCGACACGGCCAGCCAGGCCACGACAGCATAATGCGGGTGCATGGCGAGGGCCTGACTCGGCCAGATTAAGCCTCGGCGTAGCGGTTTGTGGGATGCGACACAGTGAGGAGCCTCTGACAAAGCGCTAATGCAGCGGCACAGGCTCACCCTCGGCTTACATCTCTTGTGTATTTAGGGTGTTGTGTGTGCCTGTGCACCCGACGATTTTGATTAAGATTACGCGTTTTAGGTCTTTGTTTTGGATCCATGTTCATGGACCACTTTGTTCAGCGAGCCTTTGTTCCTGAGGAAAAAAAAAAAAAGAAGTACAAAAATTTTAAAAATTTTCTTGTGTATGATTTAAACTCATAGGTCTTAATCTTTATTTACTATAAATGCATTGACGTGGTGTGTGAAAAAAAAAATCGGTGTGTGAATAGTATCTTGGGGTTAGCTATTTACACCTTTGAGATACGTCATTAATGTTGCACATGTTTTGATTATACGTGATTTTGTGTTTCCAAATTGCATGGAAGGACATATACACGGTATGATGTATGAGAATTATGATTCTTGTGATTGTTGCGTAGGAAATTATATGCATGGTGTAATACATTATAAGAAGAGTGATACTAAGGTTAGGAACTATGACCTTAGGGATTTGGATAATGAAATGAACAGGAAAGCTTAGAATTTTATTGAAATAAATGAATTGAGTGGTTGGAAGTTAGCGCCACTTAGGAAATGAACGGGTCAGTTCATGGTTGTCATGTAACACCCCAAAATAGACCCTAGTCGTTTTCGACATGTTTAGGGTATTTTGTAAGCCTAATTTATTTGTTTCATGGATTAAATGTGGCAGGGAAATGAGAACGGAATTAGTGAAAGGCCCAAGGTAAAGTGGTAATTTTAAGGACCCAAAGTAATAAAAACCAAAGATATATACCACACTAAATTTAGAAGTTATAGGATTTAAGGCAAATAGAAAAGATAGATAGAAATAAAGAGAGAGATGGGGATCAAAAAGGCAAATATATGGAAACTTAAAAGTCAAAAATGAGTTTTGTTTTGGCCAAACATGGCCTTAACAAACATGGGTTTATGACCAAATTTGGTCTCGAACGGGAGAGAAGAGCAAGAAGAGGAAGAGGAAGAGAAGAAGAAGAGAAGAAGAGGAAAGCAAAGCAAAGAGGTATGGAACTTTAGTTTTTGTATGGAATTTGGATTTTTTATGGATCACATGGAATTTAAGGCTTGATATGCTTAAATGCTTGTCTCCAAATCTAGGGTTTTGTTAAAATTCATTCTAACCTTGGATCTCTTGAAATTAGGGTTGGTAAAACCCCATATGGAACAAGGTAGGTATAGAATCCTCCCTTTTGGGTTGGATACATGTTAAATGAAAGGAAATTGAGTTAGGGTTTTGATCAAACCCTAACAAATCTTGGTACTTGGTGTGTATATGGGTGGTAACCCATATTAGAATGATATTGGGAGAGATTAATGGAAAGTTTTTGAAAGAAGACAAGAAGTGAAAGAGGAATTGAGTAGAAAAGTGATTATAAGATGAATTTGAAGTGATCTTGAAGTGATTATGAGGTATAGAGTTGATTTGGGGTTGAAACATATGGAAAAATGTGAGAAAACACCCGTGGGCATTCTCTGGATGTCTTCTACCGGTAGGAAGTTCTACCAGTAGAACTTTGATTAGTCATTTTTGGCCAAGTTCTGAGGGTAGAAGTTAAGCTACCGGTAGAACTGTTACGAGATTTCAGTTTCGACCAGTTTTTGTATTTTGGCCATAACTTGCTCATTTCTTATCCGATTTGAGTGATTCAAGTGGCCACGTAAAATAGACTTCAAGGCGAACAAAACATATTTAATAAGTATCTCCAAATTATGACTCTAAGTGGCCCAAAAATTCACTCAAAGTGGGGCTATGTTCA
The DNA here is from genome assembly GCA_016808115.1 of Tetrastigma voinierianum. Taxonomy (NCBI): domain Eukaryota; kingdom Viridiplantae; phylum Streptophyta; class Magnoliopsida; order Vitales; family Vitaceae; genus Tetrastigma; species Tetrastigma voinierianum. The sequence goes on along the minus strand of JAEQBH010002683.1, from coordinate 346,744 downwards.
AGTCAAATTCTGCATCCATTGAACATAGAGTAGTCCCTGTTTGTTTCCTGACGTATCCTGAGTCTCGGTGCTCCGGAATTGGGTGATTCCAGTTGAAACAGAACCCTTAGCACCTTAGATTTAGGATGGGATTATAAGGACATAGTGTCAAAATATGAGGTTAAGACCCCGGAAAAATTAGTAATACAAACGGTCACTTAAAAATTTGTGAATGATCAGTTGGCATGAAAATGCCATAACTTTAGTTTGGATGATCCGATTGATTGATTCCAATTTCTAAATAAAGCAGAATCATAGAGAATAAGAACATAGGTTGTGGCAATGTACAAGTATAGAAAAGTATAGGAATATGTCATAAGATATGATAGGTATAAGTCATAAAATATAATAAGATGTGATAGAACATGTCATAAGATATGATAGTCTAAAGTACACAAATGATAGACACATATGCATATAAGATTAAATAATATGAATATAAGCGTGTATGATAGGATTATATGAATAGATAGAACATGCTAAGAACAAATGATAGGAATACGTAAAAGATATGAGTATAAGATAGACATACCGAAAAGAATAAGATGGAACACGCTAGGAATATATGATAGACAAAACTAAATGATAGAAAAAGATATGAATATATGTATTATATATATAGTATATATGAAAGATATATATATATATATATATATATATATATATATATATATATATATATATATATATATATATATATATATATATATATATATAGTATATATGAGAACTAATTACGTAGTAAAGTAATGATAGTATTATATGCATAAGCAATTATGATAACAATAGTTATTCATGCTTATGAGATATGTACGTAAATGTAATAAAGCCGATTGTCCGTTTAGAACCTCAGAAAGGATGGGGAGCAGGTATGCCTATAGGAAGATACGCTTGCCATAAGATATTCATGCAGCGCATATCGAGGCCCCGCTTCGTCGATGATATAGATCCTGATCGTGGCCCCGCAAGGGTCACCATTAATAGATAGAAATCACGCTCAGACAGCTGATAGTACCTCTGGTACGTATAGTATGATATAGGGGTCACCTGTCTGCACAAAGGATGATACACCTTCTAGTATTAACAGAGATCACTGTCAGACAAGGATAGTACCTTCTGGTACATCCGGCTATTTCTAATCCACTTCTAAGGTATTTGCAGACATGGAAATAAAAGAAAAAGGAAAACTATACACAAAGGAATGTATATGAAAAGTATATAATAGGATATGATATGGTGAAGTATAGCTCACATGAAAGTACAGATACATAAGAATAAGAAGACATTATAACCCGACATGAAATAGGTATAAAAACACAAGAAAAGAGGGAATAGGATTGTGATATCAGATATGAAAAGTACAAGATGAACGCATACAATGTGAAAGAATACGATAAAGATAAGTATGAAAGTGAAGAATGCAATAAATCATAGAACCGAAAGATGAAAAAAAAGACATAGACTAGCGATATGATAAGTATAGGAATAGAAAAAGTTCGACATGCAATAGGAATAATAAATGATAAGGAAATTAAGTTATAGAAATATGTTTAGATATATATATATATATATATAATGCATATGTATAAGCTTAGGACAAATGCCATCAGGTTGTCCATGCTTATGTTCCCACTGCCGTGAAAGCTTAGCACTGGTGTTCAATCCGTGTAGGTATTGTGAGAAGAGGAAAGCCGAGTACGCAGTCAATCCTAATATCAACAAATGAGGTCAACACATCAATAGGGTCCATTGGAAGATTTTTGGTATAATGATAAGCTTTGTTTTTGAAACAATGTAAATAAGCCGAACACTATTAAATATGTACATATATAAGTAATTGCATAAGTAATGGACTCGTGATATGTGTATAAATTGTGATGACACCAATTCCCAAGGGTAGTTCTTTGTATATGTAATAAAATGATTTGTTATTATTGAAATTGTTTTAGTAATTAATAGGTACAGTACAAATTCGAGAAAGAACAGTCAATGAGAGTCCCAATATATAGTATAGATAGTATCGCGCCTGACTTGCCTGATCCTCACACCTGCCCGGGCCGGATCTAGGGCGTGACATGTCAAGTCTATTAATAATTGGCATGTGCATTGCTAGTTAGACTGAAATGAAAATTAAATGAATCTTGCTGCCACTGACATATGTAGAGCTTGCAAGTCGAGGGACATTACGTAGAGGTCAGCCCACGAGGCGCAAGTCGGACCAATTGCTTCAGATCGCGGCCCTGGTAGAGGCTCCTAGGGCTGCAAACAAGTAACTCCCATACGTGCATACCGAGTGAAGAAGGGCCGAGTGGACCTTCAAGGCTTACACATCATCCTCCGACATGCATGCAGGAGGGGACTTGATGGTCGTGGACAACCTCGACTAGTGGTTATAAGGAGATGACACATGTGGCATCCGGTGATGAGGTGCTAGTACTAAGAGGAAGGAGGATCAATCTTCTCCTAACTTGGGAAAGAAGCGTAAGACCCCGTTTACAAGGATCTCAAGGATAGGGCCATGGCCACTGCAAGGCCAAGATCGCTTGTCCAGGGGTGGAGAACACACTCTGGGGGGCTCTTAGCAACCGTAGTTAGAGCATGTTACCACCGCCACCGCTTGACACTTTCGATCAAGATTGCCCACGAGGCGCAGATCCCAAGGTTGTGGGATATCTCGGGCCTCCCAACCGGTGGACAAGATGGGCAACATGGTAGCTACCATCGTCACCGCCCTGACATACGAGGAGGGATCGTCTCTAGAGTGTGGATCCTAGGATTCGGGGACGCGACAGCCCCAAATGCTAGCCATAGGACAGGAGCGGGTGCAGTTCATTCCACCACACCCTAGTATGGGTCAGAGGAACCGCTTCAGCTTCTCGGTGTTTGCATACACCTTCTGAACATGTGGCTAGGACCAGCGGTCGAGGTCGTACAGGTCAGCACTGTGGTGTCGAGGGACCCAAGGGCGTGTCTAATTGTCGCGCCGAGGTCGAGCATTCAGATCAAATGACATGCATGGCAATGCTGAGAGACCTACAATTATTTTGCACCATGTTCATCATTGTTGCATCTTGTGTGATAGGTTTGAGTTTAGAGGCTGGGAAGCCTTGGAGAGACGGATGGCACCCTTCCCTGTGACGTAGTAAAGAGTCGGGTCGATAAAAATGGATCGTGAGTCGGGATCTCAAAGTGGGTTCTACTCACGATGGACCCAGGGTGGTAGACATATTGGGTGTTGATGTCATTCTTGGCATGGATGAGCTGACAACTATCTGTTAGAAACAGATCGGGACCTTACCGGTCATCATGGCTCGACACCGCTCTGTGATGGGTGTGAGGCTACATATAACGGGTCGGGATACAGATGTGCGTAGAATTTCCTCGACGAAATTTTTGAGGATGGGAGAACAAGACCCGAGAAAATTCCAATTTTCTCAAAAGTGGCAAAATCGTACTCGTAAAATTCGAAAATTTTTAGATCTCTGATGCATTTAAACTGACTTCACCGCTTAATCGTTCTCAAGAAAATCTGGGCCTAACATGTCGAATTTCGTTGAATTCCCGAGACAACAGAAATTTACACGTTTTCGAGGCACCAAGTATCTGGGTGTCGTAAACGATATGTGACTGACAAAAGTCACCTATGCGCACGACTCACGATATACGTTTCATGAGAGTAGAGAGATGATGAAAAATGGACGGCCGAGATAGCCAAGTGTTAAAAATCCAAGGCTTGAGGACATGAATGATATTTTTTGAATCTCTTAATGAGACACATGACAAAATAGCCAATGGTGAGCTCATCTTCTTCCTTCAAAAAGAAGACAAATTGGCTAGAACGAAATTGGAGATGCGAGTTTAGGTTTTCGCTTAGAGAGTAATGAGCAACTTTCCTCTAAGATCCCGCGATCGGACTGGTTTCTTCAAGCAAGAAGGAAGTTGTTTTATCGCGCAAGGGCAACGCTGCGGCACTGTTTTGAGGAGTTTCGACAACCCATGAGGTGTACTTCCATCCCACTTGTTTTACTCTTGGTTTAAGTGTTTTGTTGATACTTGAGTTGATTGAGGCCGTGAGTGGCAGTTTGATTGGTTCTAAATTCGAACCGGTTACAAATTTTAGACGTTGATGTACCGTGATGCTGTATGGACTGTTTGGGCCAAGTGAAGTTGGGATTTATGCATTAAATTATGTGTTGGTGTGTATGAGGCCAGAAATGGCCATGGAAATCGATTTCAAAAAGTGGAACTAATGTTGGATGAGTGGGCTGTCCGTGCTCTGTTTTGGGACCGTAAAAACAGTCCTGGGTCTGTATGAAATGGACCAAAAAGGTCCATGTGTTGGGTGTAGGAAATTGTTTGAAGTGAATGGCTTGATTTGTGGAAATGGGTAGGTTAATGCATGAACTTTATGTGTTAACCTGACGTCACAATTATATGGAATATAATTGGATGTGTAGGTCATTGGAGATGAGTTTGTGATTAGCTCAAGTGAGTTAATTTGGGTGATGGTTGACCAAAATTGATATATTGGTGTAACTTGTGTTGAAATTATATAACATGTTGTATGTGATTTAAATATGTTAATATATATATGTATGTGAATATATTTGCATGAATGACATGAAATAGCATAATGCATTTTCATATGCACTGGGTAACCTAGAAATTAGGTGTGAGTGCATGACAGGAATTTTCTGAAAAACGAACATGATTGCGAAAGGAATTTCACAGGATGATTCTCCGAGAACGGGTTGTATGGCACCACGCATCATTTCGACGAGGACCATGACTGCTTTCAGGAAGTTCTCCCAACACATTCGCCCTGAGATAGTCCCATCTTTTTACCGAATCTCGGTAGTGTATTTTCAAGAACAACAAGTTTTGTTTTGAAAAATTGTGTTTTTTTGCTGGCTGTGCTTTCTAGGCAAGTTAGGAGTCGGTGAGGACCGAGACATGGAAACTAGACATGTAGACATTCAAGTAGGATCACGTATTTACTTGAGTGTGTGTTTGAATTGGAGCATTGCATATGCACTTAGGTGGAGAGTAACTCATTTAGGGTGATTCCACTACTGGGCGATAGCTCACCCTGTAGAGGGCATATTTTTTTCAGGTACAGGGAGCGTTCGAGAAGACGGCTCATTTTAGAGGCTGATTTTGAAGAAAGCCGTCAGGGCTTTGATGTTTCTGGGATAATATATTAGGAATTATAGATTTAATATGTATTTGTATTAAGAGAATGTTTATAACTCTTGAATTATTGGAATATAGTTGGGTGTTTGGCTGAGTATTAGTGCCGCCTAAGAGGCCATTTTTACTCAGGTTCGGGTCTTCGCGATATTTAGACGAGAGACGCCATGTCGACAATAACTGACACCCCTGCTCAGTCACGATAATATCCACATAAAACTCATTCCAAGGTCAATATATATTAGCACTCATATATCAACATTTCATCAAACAATTACCACCAAGCATGTTATTCAAACTCAAGTAGTGACAACTTTGATCATTCAGACCAACTGTGGCATAAGAGATGCCCACAAAACAGTCCACGCAATAGCCTCTCTGATGTTTACAAACAAGCTCTATACCTGTGCCACATTCAACCATACAGCTACTACAAGCATGCCACAACTCGACATGTACAAATCCGGGATCCGATCCTAAGACCACCACAACCGCACTTCATAGTCAAACCAACACAAAAACCAGCCCTACATGGGCACTAACAGCCATACACAAGCTAGAAGACCTGCTCCGAATCCGCCAGAACAGTCCCCAAACAATCCCAAAACCAGGCTTAAACAGTCCACAAGACTGTCTATAAATAGGCTATGAAACCAGCCACCAAGCAGTCTCAAAATAGGCCGTAAATAGCCCCGAATTAGACCACAACCTCTGACCATCACCTAGGCTATAAAACCGTGCCAAACATCCTCTTAACAGGCTATAATTTTGTCCTAAAATCTGGACACAAGCAAATAAACAATCTAAGTTGTGGCAATCCAGTGAAATGTAGAGGGCCAATTTAGATGATTCAGAAGCCTAACATCAAGTTCACAGATGCAACTACAACTTCTATGAAGAACACGAATCCAAATTCCCTCTGTTTCCCAACCGAAAATCAGTTCTAAAAATGAAGGCAGAGTGTAGGGTCAAAACAGGGAAGCATTCCCAACAGTCCCAAAATCCGGCCAAATAGCCCTTAGGGTGGAAATAAACCAAGTAGGGGAAGAATCTCTACCTCTTGAGCGTAGCCTCTCGTCGAGCAAACGAACTTAACTTGGCCAAGGGTGACCGACCTTCAGAATGCCGGAGATCAAAGGAGAAATGCGCGGTTCTCCCTCCCTCTCTCTCTCTTTCTATATTTCTTCTCTTTATTTCTCTTTCTCCCCACCGATTCCAATAGGAGCAGCCTGTTCTTCTCTCCCCCTACTCAACCTTATTTTCTTTACTCCTCTTTCCAAGTGTCACCGTGACTCCACTTATCATGCCAAGTGTCACTATGACACATGCACTATGCCATGTGTCACCCACATGGTTCTCATGCCAAGTGTCACCCACATGGCTCTCATCATGCCAAGTGTCACCCACATGGCTCTCATCATGCCAAGTGTCACCATCTATTTAGGTCCGTTTTGCCCCAAAAATCGTGAAAAATCTGACAATCTTGAAATTCAATGAAATTCGTCTGAGTAACTAGATTTCGTGAGACGAATCCAATGGTGAGGTTCGTTCGTCATCCGAGATCTAGCGAATCTCAGTGCAATGTAACACCCTAAATTATACCCTAATAGTTTATTACATGTTTAGGGTTTAATAAAAGTAAATTTTGTATTTTCCGGAATTTGTGTATTAAGGGTAAATTGGTAATTTGCTAATTAAGGACTCAAGAGACATAAGATGAAAAGATGATATGTTATTATAAGAATTTGAATGTTGGATTTGTAAATAAATAAAGTGGAGGACTAAAATGAAAAGAAGAGAAATTTGGGTCAAAATTAGAATAAGGCCAAACATGGTCTTAGAGATGAGGGATTTTTCTCATTTGGCTAGGGCTTTTACGGAGAAGAAAAGAGAGGGAAGGAGAAGAGAAGAGTAAGAAACTGGAAGCCAAATTCGATATTGGTCGTTTGAACATCTCCTTGTTTGGAAACTATATGTGTATGTGATGTTTGGAATTTTTGTATGGAATACATGTTTGGAACTTGTATGGAATTGTTTGGAATTTGATATTGGTTAGTTTGGAAATTGATATTAGTTAGTTTGGAACTTTTGGTATTGGAACTACCATAAATCTCTCTTTGTCTAAGTCACAGAGAAAACTCATTAGAAGTGTCAGTTGGTTGGTATAGCATGAGTTTAATGGTTTATTTTGGAGTTTCGTTGAGTTGGTTTTGATTTGGAAGGAATTTAGTGAAAAATGGCCAACCAGGTCATTTCGCATATTCTATTTAGACACCCTTACGCCTATGCGTAAGAGTGCATGCCTAGGCGTGGAGCTCCGCCTAGGCGAACCCGAGGCCCGAATTTCTACCCTTTCTGGTCCGCCTAGGCAAACCTCTCCGCCTAGGTGTAGCATTGCTTCGCTAGGCGCACTGTAAGTCCCGTTATTCCTTTCCACCCTAACAATCATCAATTAATAATAAGAACTAATAAGTGAATGAAAGGATTCAGACAAGTATAATGAGTTCAAACACATAGTATGCCCGCTTAAGACTTAATAACGAATGAATAGCGTTTTTTGACAAGGCTTCAAGACTCGCTTAGCTACGACACTTCGCTAGTGCTATGATAATTTCTTTGTTACATGGCATATCAAGTGATCGCGCTTTAGCACTCTTTGCTAGTGCTACGACACTCCCGCTTAGTGTTATGACACTTTGTTATATGAGCTACGCTTTTTTATCGCTGCTTTAGCACTCGCTAGTGCTAATACACTTCATACGTAAGGCATATGTCTTTGATCAATGCTTCTAAGATCTTACCAGTGCCACGACACTCATTGCTACGTAAGATGTCTCCGATCGCGCTCGCACTCCCGCTAATGCTACGATACACTTAAGTTACGCGCGTGCACGCCTCGACAGCGTACCGTGACTGCACTTCAGTACTTGTCACAGGCCGCATCCCTATCATTCATTAAGTTACTTAGTCTATGCGGTGCATATACTTATATGTTGTCTATTTGAATAATATGACACGTGCAAACATTTATATGATAAGAATATGAATAATGAATAAGAAGAAAGTATAAGAACGCTTATATACCAGAATGTACCTACTAAAATTCTTTGTGCAAGATCTATGTTCTGAACTCCTACGGGAGATATGAAATTTTGTTATAAGAGTTATGTTATATGTATCCTGTAATTGTGGATCACTCCTAGTGATCATAACTGTTATCTGTTTCCCACTAAGGTATAAGTTTAGTACGAGTATTTATCCGTGTAGGTACTGAAGAGGACATCCGTGGCATTCCGCATCAGCTAGGGCCAACACAACAGTAGAAGTCCACCCGATGTAGGTTTTTGTCTCTGTTTTGTAATATAAATGTAATAGTTTTTGTAATACCGGAATTCAGAGGCACAAGTAAAGGGACCCTAGCATGTATATGTACAAGACATTTTAAACACCACTACGGTGGTAGTTTTAAGAAGATTTATTTTTTATATTTATTTATTTATTTATTTATGAAATGGGCTTACCAATGTCCGAAAAACAGGTTAAAGAGTCTCGGTCCCGTGCCGCGCCCCCTCTTTTCGCTTAAGTGGGGGTAGGGGCGTGACACGCAACTTGCACTATAACGACAATTAACCATTTTTTGTCATTTTTTTTTGAAAAAGTTTAAATTTTCCCAGGTTTTACAAATATACTCAAAGATTTGTTCACGGACAGGGATGTAGGGAGGATAAAATCAGTCTCGCTTAGTGCAAGGGAAGATGAGGACCAATGGATGTGGTATCCCGATCAAAAGGGATTGTTTTTGGTTTGAAATGGCAATCGGATCCTCCATGCTTCAGCCACCCCACAAAACCCGATGATGGACCTAAGCACCTAGAATATTACATGGAACCTTTTAATCCTAGGGAAGATGAAGCATTTCATGTGCAGAGCATGCACAAACTGCATCCCTACCTTGCAGGTCCTCTCATGGAAAAGAGAGGTAGACTTGAGGCTATGTCCAATGTGCATGGAGGAGATGAAAGATACTTTTCATGTTTTGGTGGGATGCAGTAAGGTGAGAAGCATTTGGGGTAATCCAGCAGTAGGGGAGACCCATGGGATGGCAAGTGATTTTGTATGTTGGTGGAAGCTATAAATTAGCAAATGTAGAGAGACTTTGTATCAGGGCTACTTGTCACCAGGTGAATGTTTATGCCTGTGTAAACGTAGGGCAGGTCCAAATGGTGAGAGAAATGTTGGCCCAATGGCAGTAAGTGTGAGGTGTTCGCGATCGAGTACCTGACCCAGAGTACGAACCGGATCCGAGACGTGGTCCTCTTTTTTACGAATCCTGATACAATTCATTTTTTCAATAAAACATAATTCAAATACTCATTTGTAAAGGATAATTATCCTTATGAAAATATATACGTATATATCACGTTAAATTAAAGGGGGCCCATCATTTTGTTCTCAATACACATTTTCATTCAATATGGTATTATATGCCCATTTACTCCATTTCCCACCTTTATACATTACGACATTATAAACCGTTATAAATATAAAAAACATTTATAAACATTTATCAAAGTTCAATTTTCACAACATAGTTTTAATACAAAAGTATCAAAAACGATCATGGAGTTTCACATGCATGGCCTAGTTTTTACTTTACTCAGACGCTTTTGACGATGACTCTACGCTTTGCACGGTCTTTGCTGAACTTGTTCACTGAGCCCATGGATGATAAAAACAATGCGCTAAATATTACATTTAGTGGTTCTATACGCTCTCTCTTCATTTTATTTTAACACAAATCATACTTTTCTAAAGTAATGTTTTGAACCTTATCATCGATCATCAGAACATAATACGATATATATATATATATATATATATATATATATATATATATATATATATATATATATATATTTATTTCATATACCTTCATTTACAATTCATTGATCATTCCAAATATGCACTTCATATGCAATAATCCATTCCAAACTCAAATCATGCATTTCACAAATATTCTTATCATTTTGCCTTTAAACAAATTTTTACAATGCCGTTAGATAGACCCGAATCACCAAGACGGGTTCCTGGGCCGCAGTTTATAAAAAGGTTTTATACTGCAGCACGGTCTCGCTGGCCGTTGACTCCGGTTATAAAAATCATTTTGGCGTAATATCGCATCATTGTCCCGCCAAGGCCACGGATCGAGTGACACTACATTACGTTTATTCACAAGATCGCTTAGTTCGGGCCCTTACTGTATACCAATCTATCCTTGACCTCGAATATGACCGATAACATTCTATTAAGAGTACCAAAATCGCCATAGAAATTTACAAGAGGGTATATGATGGTATTTAAGTACCAAATAGCACACTTCAATACTATGCAATTTTTTTCATGGCAATCATTTCACAATCACAAAATAAATCAATATGCGCTTTATTGAAAATCATTTCACACTGTGCAAACAATTTTGATAACGAAATTAAGAAGAGAATAATAGAGAACGAACCAAAAGTCATCGCACTGCTTCCTATCCCTGAATCTCGACTCTAATTCGGGTTTTCCTCGTCGCCAACCCCTAATCCATCACAATTAGAGAACAATATCAGTTGGCTTATTTAGGTTTCTAGGAAGGGTTGTTTTCTACCTAACACACCTTCACTTGTAAAAATTTTTTAGGAACAAATGAACCATATTTTACCAACTTCCTTCAAGTCCATCACTTCTCTAAGTAAATCTATTTTATTCGTAATTGAATTATCTTAATCATATCAAACTCCAAATATGTTCTAAATATCTGTGATTATTCTCTATTTTCAACACATAACTAGAATTTGCCCGAAAATAGAGCTCCCTTTAGACGAATTTCTGGTTCTAATAGAGTCCAAATTTGAATACAATTATGTCGTGTGAGAGCCATCCCAGAAGTTGCTTATCTTAAATTTGAATAACTCAATTTGGATGAAAGGGAAAACTAAACTTATGGCCTATACTAAAAATTGTTCGAAACACCAAATCAGACGAACCGAACCAGACTGGACTCAAAATGTGAGCTCCTCACTTTGACGAATTTGTCGGGTCTAATGGGGTCCAAATTTGACAAGCACTTGCTCGTGGACCTTGTTCTCCTAGAAGTCTAGTTTACCCAGAATTTTGAATCACTCAATTTGGATGAGTGATGACCAAGTTATGGCCAAAACAAAAACATGAATTTTGGAAAATTTTGACAACATCTCCCCTAAAAACCCAACATTTCCTTTATACAAAAATTCTTTAACACCAATCCAAACCACAATACACCTTGAAAACTAACCCAATACAACCCCAAACCAAACAAATATGGAACTAGGAAGGGTTTCTAACCTTGATTCTTGAAACCCTAGCTCCCATTTTTCCTTCTCTTTTTCCTTCTTTCTTTTCTTTTCCTTCACTTTACTTGCAAAACCTTGGACCAAATGGGGGACAATCAACCCAACAAGGTTTCTCCCTTCTCAAAACGTGAGAGCCCTAGCTCTCAAATGTGAATGCCCAAAATGAGCTCCTTCTAAGACCAATTTTGGTCTTATCCCATTTTATGTGTAAGGCTATGTTTGGCTAGCACATTTTAAATCATATTTTCTCATTTTTGCATTACAGACCTCCTATTCTCCCTATTTGACATTCCATTTCTCAATATTCTCACTTTGGCATTTATTCTTTTTCATTTATGACCCTTGGGTTTTCATTTGACATTTTTACCAAATTTGTTTGACTCTTGTAAAATTTTTGGATTTTTTTTTATCATTTTTCGTTTTTTAGCAATTTAAACGCCGGAAAAATACAATTTAATTTATTTTATACCCTAAACATATTATAAAATTGTTAGGGTATTTTTCAGGGCGTTACAACTCTCCCCCCCCTTAAAAGAATTTTGCCCTCGAAATTACCTTAATTGAACAGTTGCGGGTATTGTTGCCGCATAGCTTCTTCACTTTCCCACGTGACTTCCTCTGTCTTGTGGTTTCCTCCACAAAGATTCTTGACCAATAACCGCTTGTTCTCGCACTTTCTACTTCAAGCAAGATCTTTATGTGTTCTTCATATGTCAACCGGTTTGGTCAAATGTTTCTGAAGAGACTACATGTGATGGGTCTGACCTATACCCCTTAGCATTGACACATGGAAGACATTATAGATCTTTTCCAACTCTAGAGGTAAGGCTAATCGATATGCCATTGGACCCACTTTTCTCTATCACTTCATACGGTCCAATGAACCTAAGGCTCAACTTGACCTTCTTTTCGAATCTCATGACTTTCTTCCAAGGCGATACTGCAAAACACTTTATCGCCGATCTCATATCAATGTCCTTTCTTTGAGTCTGTGAAGACTATTGTCTATCTTGCGGGCTACTTTCAATCTTTCTCTAATCATTTTCACCTTTTCTTCGGTCTCTTGAATCAAATCAGTACACTATTTTCTTCTCACTTATCTCATTCAAAGACAAAATGTGTTCTACACTTTCTTAGAGAGCCTCATAAGGCGCCATTCCAATACTCGACTGGAAGCTATTATTATACACAAATTCAACTAGAGGGAATGTGTCTTATCCAACTGATCTCATAGTCGATCACACAACCCTCAACATATCTTCTAAAACTTGAATCACTCTCTCCGACTTCCATCCGTCTCAGGAGGAAAGCTATGCCGAATTCAATGAGTGGTCAAAGCCTCTTGCAATTTTCCCCAAAATCTCGAGGTAAACCTCAGATCTCTATCTGAAATGATAGACACTGAAATCTCATGTAACTGAACTATTTCCTTTATGTAAAGCTCTGCCAACTTATCAAGTGAATAGTCGGTTCTCACTAATAGGAAGTGAACTGACTTAGTCAATCGGTCTACCACAACCCAAACTAAGTCATGCTTTCTTCCCGTCATTGGTAACCTAACCACAAAATCCATTGTGATTCGGTCTCATTTCCACTCAAGTATTTTAATAGGCTGCAACAATCTCGAAGGAACTTGATGTTCTACCTTCACTTTTTGACACACCATAAACTTGGTCACAAATTCCGAAACATCTCTCTCATTCCGTATCACCGCATGGAAGCCTCAATCTAATACATTTGAAGCATCGATGCATAGCAAAGGATCCACCGTGTGCCTCTTCAAGAATGGATTTCTTCATTTCATCATCATTAGGTACACAAACGTAATCTCTATAATACAAAGATCCATCATCATTCACTGGAACGCGCTTCTTTTCCCCCCTCTCTATTCCGACTCTACAATAGTAGAAATTTTTTTCATCACTCTTTTAGCCTTTAGTACTCGATTCAACAAACCGGGTTTTGCTATCGTCGCTTACTATTGCAATCAAGCTGCCCGACAATGACAAATGAGCATTCAACGCCAAAGTGTTTAAAGGACTTTCTACCGTGAGTGCTCACTACATTAGCCTTGGTGATAATCAATGACACAATCATAATTTTGATCAATTCCATCCACTACGTTGTCTTAAGTTAAGCCTCGCTATGAGGCAAATACTTAACACTTTTGTGATCGGTGTGTAAATGAAAACTTTTCTCCGTAAAGGTGGTAGTGTCTCCATTTTCAATGTAAACACAATGATGCCCAATTCCAAATCATGCGAGGGTAATTCTTTTCATGCTGACTCAACCGCCTTGAAGCATAAGCTACCACTTTACCTCTTGCATATGACACATCCAAGTCCATTTAATAAAGCATCACTAAAACTAATGCATTCTTACTCAGAGGTCGGTCGAGTAAGAACCTGTCTCTGCGAAGAATGCTTTCAACTTTTCAAAACTATCTTGACACTTTCCACTCAACTCAAATCTCACATTCTTTTGGAGCAATCTCATCATAGGGCCCACAGTCATCGAAAACCCCTTAAAGAACCTTTTGTAGTAACCTGTCAATTCCAAGAAACTACGCACTTCCGTGACATTTTTCGGTGGTTTCCATTCAATAATCACCTTTATATTCTTTAGATCCACTCGAATTCCTTCTTTTTATACAATGTGTCCAAGAAATGACACTTATCTCAACCAAAATTCGCATTTACTCAGTTTTGCATATAAATGTTCTTTTCTCAAGGTTTCTAGCACTACCCAAAGGTGCGTATCATGATCTTCCTGATCCTTTGAATACACAAGGATGTCATCAATAAACACCACGACAAACCGATCTACATATAGTCAGAAAACACGATTCATTAAGTTCATGAAAGCCACTGGTGCATTTGTCAACCCAAACGGCATTACAAGGAACTCATAATGTCCATATCGCGTTCTAAATGTCGTCTTATGCACATCCACATCCTTAATCCTCAATTGATGATACCGAGATTGTAAGTCAATATTTGAAAAGACACTTTCACCTTTCAATTAGTCGAACAACTCATCAATCTGCAATCTGGAGCATACTTGTTTTTCATCACATTTTGTTTAGCTGCCTATAATCAACACAACCGGCGGTACCATCTTTCTTTCTTAACAAAGAGCACCGCGCCCTCATGCACACTCGAACAAATAAACTTTTCTCTACCACCTCGCATAATTGAAGCCAATTTTAACCCGGAGCCATTCTATACTGTAATGGATGCCTTAGGCACCTTCGAACAACGCCAATTGCAAACTTAATCTTCCATGGAGGCACCTGCACTCTTTCCGTAAACACATCCGGATAATCATAAACTGTAGGGGTGTCTAATAAGCTAGGTCCGGCCTTTTCTATATCAATCACATACGCCAAATAGGCTTCACACCGAATCATTATAGCAAAGAGCGCATATCACATTAGAGATGTGGTTCGACCTCTCATCGATAAAAGTCACTTCCTCGCCACTCGGTGTCTTTAAGGTCGCTTGTTTCATTCCACAATCAACCACCACTTGGTGTCGGGACAACCAATCCATCCCTAATATCACATCGAATTCTCTAAATTATAACTCGATTAAGTGTCCCGGAAACTCATACTCTCGTATTTTGATGGAACAATCTATGTAAACTCTGATCACAATGACACTATGCCCTAGCGGATTTGTCACCAAGATATCATACCCAGTTTCACTCTTCGGTAAACTACCCAAACTCGGAATGGAAGTGCAAACATAGGAATGAGTTGATCCTGGATATATCAATGCATGTGCAATAGTCTCAAAGATATGGAAATTACCAACTATCACATCCGGAGCATCTTTATCTTCAACTGCTTTCATTGCATATGCCTTGGTTGGAGCATGGGCATCCTGTCTGCCTATGGTTTGTGTCGCTTGTCTCGGCGCACTCGATGATGCAATACTCTTGTTGTACTTGTTTCTCTTCCAGATCGTTGAAATCGTATTAACTAATCACCGAGGTGTCGTGGAAAGAACGGACTTTAGGACAATCTTTTACTTTGTGCTCACTGGATCCATAAACCAAACAAGCACCTATCAATCTCCAACACTCTTCTTTATGTTTTCTTCCACAATGTGTGCAATAAGGAGGATCTGGTCCTCTGGATGAACCTCTTGGTGCACTAGCAACCTGATGAGCAATGGAATAATCTCGCTACTCCGTGAGTCCGAAATGGGTCCCCGAAATGTAGGCCGATATAAACCCCGTGGTCCTCTAAATTTTTATTTTGGTGCTGATAAGAACTTGACCGAGCAGGTTCTTCTACCCTTCGCTCTTCTTCTTCTTTCTATCATACTCTTCCTTTTCAATCTTTCAACATTTAGTGCACATGTCACAAGTAGAAAATCTTCATGACAAAATCCCGTGACATGGGCCTCGAATATAATCATCGAGGCCATCCCTCAAACTAGCGACACTTCTCTTCCTGTGACTAACAACATCTCTAGAGCATATCACTTGCTCAATCAGAATTCCTATGATATTCTAATGCACCTAATCTCCTTGCTTCAACCATAAAACTCTCATCTCATATTGCTTTGGTAAATACAACCCACATACTATTTCCTGAATTCCAATAGGAAAAACTCCCATGTAACACTTTTTCTTGCAGCGTTTAGTCATGGAAACCTACCCAATCAAAAGCCTCATCTTGTAGTAATGAGGCTGGTACACTCTAAATTTCTCCTCCTGTGCAATGCATTTATCGCGCATTCTTTCTCAAAGCTTTGATTACACTTTCGCTATGGAAGTCTCCTCACTTTCTTCCCAAGAAAATCTATAAAGTTGGTATTTACATTCTTTCTATGGCCGATCTGAGGAACAATCGCACCAAGGCGCCGCTTTTGTAAATGCTGGAGCTTATTTGTTGGAGGATATCCATAGTACCTCTTGTTGCTTGACCTTGCTCATGTATCGATGGAGCATGAGACGCTTGCCCACCATCCACAATAATGGAGCTATTTGGGCAACTTCCCGAGTCACCTCCGACTCTATTGTGGCCTGTACTATCCATGTTTATCTATTAAGACCGACAAGATCCGCATCAGAGTCACGTCATCCTTTAAATGCAAATGCAATGCATGTCACAAAACACCAAAATCATTTCAGAAACCGCCAAACCTTGGCTATGATACCACTAAATGTGAGGTGTCAAACAGTACCTGACCTGACCGTGAGTACTAATCGACCGAGACGCGTCCTATCTAATACAATAATCCCGATAATTCATTTTCTCAATAAAACACAATTCAAATACTCATTTGTAAAGGATAATTATCCTTATGAAAATATATACGTATATATCACGTTAAATTAAAGGGGGCCCATAATTTTGTTTTCAATACAAATTTTCATTCAATATGGTATTATATGCCCATTTGCTCCATTTCCCACCTTTATACATTACGACATTATAAACTGTTATAAATATAAAAACATTTACAAACACTTATCAGTTCAATTCACAACATAGTTTTAATACAAAAGTATCAAAAACGATCATGTGGTTTATGTATGCATGGTTTAAGCTTTACTTTCACCCGTACACATGACCACATAATATTAAACCTGCTCACCGGGTACCTATGATGATAAAATAAACTAAGCACGCTTAGTGGTTTATACAATTCTTCATTTTATTTTAACACAAATCATGCGACTTTTATGTGCTTTTGAACCTTATTGAATTATCAATGCAATACAATACGTATATATATATTCATTTCATATACATTCATTGATTATTCCAAATATGCACTTTCATATGCAATAACTCATTTAAAATTTAAATCATGCATTTCACAAATATTCTTATCATTTTTTGTCATGTAATTTAACAATGTTTCGATTGTGTAGGATAACGGAATCAGGCATGAAGGGTCATTACAGACTACATGCGGGTATAAAAAGGTTTATAACTTCAAAAAAGCGGTTCTCTTGGGTTATTGGCCCGGTTATAAAACAATCATTTTGTCTGAACACTCACCCAGATTCTTGTCCTGGTTGAAATTTCTGCAGTTAGGTGACACTAATTGCGTTCGTTCAATTATTGCTATTTTGACCCTTATTGGTATATCAATTTATCCTTAACTCGAATATGACGGATAATATTCTATTAAGGGCATTAAAAATCAGTCACAGAAATTTACAATAGGGTATATACATTTATACTCAAATAACATATTTCAATACTCATGTAATTTGTTTTATGGCGATCGTTCGCGATCGATTTTCTCAGATCACTTAAAATAAATCAATATTAGTTTGTGAAAATCATTTCAATAGTGTAATAATTTGATACTTAAATAAGAAGAAGAATAGAGAGCGAACCAAAAGTCGCCGCGCCCGATTCTATCCTCGGAATCGACTTCAATTCGGGTTTTCGTGGTCAACCTAATTCATCCTGATTAGAAAACAATATCGAGTTGACTATTTGGGTTTCCTAGTTAGGGTTGTTTATACCAAATACACCTTATGTAAAAATTTTGGGGAACAAAGGCTATATTTTACCTGACTTCCTTCATGTACATTGTTCCTCTGCATAAATTTATTTTATTGAAAGTGAATCATTCAATTTAGACAGAAACTCCGGATATGTCTAAACATTGGGTATTCTATTTTCAACATAGAACGAATTTGCTAAAATAGACTCTCTTTAGGCAATTTAAGATTCTAATAGATTCTAAATTTGAATACACACTTATTTCAAGGAGATTTGTTCTTCTAGAAGTCTAGTTTACCAAAAATTTGAATAACTCAATTTGATTGGTAATTAAATATAGCCTAAATACCAAAATTGTTTTGAAACAAAGCGTATCGAATGAACCGAATTGACACAGCGAGCCTCACTTTGTGAATTTTAAGGTCAGTAAAGGTCGAATTGGATACACTTATTTAGGAGCTTTGTTTTCTTAGAAGTCTGGATTACAAATTTTGATTACTCAATTTGAATGAGTGATGGCCCAACAAAACATGAGTTTTAAAAATTTTTGTGACATCTCCCCTAAACCAAACATTTCTTCTCCACAAGAAAATTCTTTAACACCAATCAACCCTGATATACCTTGAAAACCTTGATACAACCCCAAGCAGAAACAAATATATGGAATGGGAAGGGTTTCTTTATTGATTATCTTGCAACTTGAAACCCTAACTCCCATTTTTCCATCTCTTCTTCCTTCTCTTCTTTTCTTTCACTTTACTTGCAAAATCTTGGACCAAATGAGGGACAATCAATCCAACAAGGTTTCTACCTTCTCAAACGTGAGAGCCCTAGCTCTCAAATGTGAATGCCCAAAATGAGCTTATTCTAAAACCAATTTTTGGTCTTATCCCATTTTATGTGTAAGGCAATGTTTTGCTAGCACATTTTAAATCATATTTTCTCATTTTTGCATTAAGACCTCTGTTAAAAGCATTTGACATTCCACTTCTCAATATTCTCACTTTGCCATTATTCTTTTCATTTATGACCCTTGAGTTTCATTTGACATTTTACCAAATTTATCGACTCTTGTAAAATTTTTCGATTTTTTATTTTTATTTTATCATTTTTCGTTTTTAATTTAACGCTGAAAAATACAATTTAATTTATTTTATCATTGCATTGTGAGCGATAGAGTATTTTCGAAAGGGCGTTACAGTAAGTTTATATCAAATGACCTGTGAGTGAACGAACCAACTATATATACTACTCGTTGGTCCCCTCCATGACTAGGCCACCTGAAGTGCAATGTGGACGCAACCCTCTTCTAGACTCAAGGGTTGATAAGGTATGGAATGGTCATCTGGGACCACCATGGCAGAGTGCAAGCGATAAGAGGGGGTAGCTTGCATGCGGTGATGGACGCCTTGAGTGCTGAAGCCATGAGCTGTCGTGAGGCTTTGTCTTGGTTGAAAATGAACTGGTTTCAAAGGGTCTCGATGAATAAGAACGTCGAACAGTCTACTCCTAGTCGAGGTGATGAATAAAAACGTCGAATACTAGTCCCCGGTTGGATTGATCATGGACCATTTAAGCTTGATGAAGGAGATACTAAAGTACAATTTGTGTTTTGTTAGAAGGTCAGCAAACAAAGCTACGCATTGCTTGGCTCAAGTAGCTAGTTCGAGGTATGATATAGGAGATTATACATTTAGAGTGTGTTTGGGAAAGCTTATTTGAGCTTATCTTATCACATAAGTTCTTTTGATAAAAATTATAAGTGTTTGGAAGAGTTTATAAAAATAACTTATGACCCCCCTATAAGCTCATTTTAGCTTATTTTAATAAGCTCCATGGAGAAGCTTATTAAAATAGCTTAAGATTCTCTCGCCTAAAAATGATCATCTTAATGACAATTTATGTAAAAAATATGATTTTTTTGAAAAATAGAAAATAAATTCAAAAAAATTATGTAAAAAATAGGTAAATTTTTGAAAAATATATGTAAATATAGGAAAAATATTTTGAAAAATAATGACAGACATAAAAAAATTTCCAAAAAATAGGTAAATTTTTTGAAAATTTATGTAAAAATAGGAAAAAAAATTATGACATATGATTAAAAAAATAGGAAAAAACTATATTGATGATAAAGGTGGCAATTCTAGAGGATGGATTGGGGTGGGTCGAGCCAAAATCGGCCCGAATCAAATTTGGCCCATTTTTTCAGGCCAAAAAAATATCGGCCCGGCCCGACCTAAATCCGAGTGAGTAGGGCCAAATTGCCTTATAAAATTTGCGGTGGGCAAGCGAAGTAGAAATGCAATTTGGCTGGTTTCAGTAGATAAATTATGATCTGGCATCTAATTAGGGTGGATCGGAGCTGCCCGAGTGACTTAAATTGTCACCTCTAATTGATGATGAGAAGAATGATATTGATGATGATTTTCTTGATTTAGAATTTGATGTAGATCCATGAATGTTTATTTTGTTTTGGAACTTATAATTTTTGTGATGGTGAAAACCATTAATGATGTTTATTATTTTGTTTTGAACTGTTTGTGATGATTTGAAGCACTAATGATGTTTGATTTTTATGTTTGATGTTTTTTACTTTATTGTATTTTATTATTAGATAAAAACTATAGACAATATTTAGTGAGATATATAATTTTTATTTATATTAGGAATGGTGTACATCACTTCAAAAAACATGTGCTTGGGCCTTAAAATATATTATTTAGATATTATAATATTAAATAAGATATTATTTTATTTATTTCATATTATTAGGATAATACATAGATAATAGAAAAAATTTAAAATATTGGATATTATAATAATAAATGAGATCTATCAATGATATGATATGTCAATTAACTATTAAAAATATTTTGAATTTTTTAACTATATTTATATTTATTTATTAACAAATAAAGATATTTTTATTTTTTTACTTTAATTATTTTGTTAAAACATATTTAATCACATTTAAAATAAAGAAATAAATTATTTTATAGTTTTATACAAAATAGTTTATATATGTGTTAATTTCTAAAATTTAATAGTTATGATGAAGAATATTTAGAATATTAATTTATAATTAAAATTATAGAATCTCAAATTAATTTTAATTTAAAAAGGTTGTAAATTTATTAATTTTTAAATTTTGAAAATTTGAAATGATTACTGTGAAAAAATAAAATGAAGTGATAATGTTAAATTTATAATGTAAAAATAACTTGACATGGAAAATATTCAAAAAAAATTAAAGAGAATATTTATAACACTTGCAATATATATAATAAAGGGCCAATTGGCATGGCGGAGATGGGAGCTCTTCACCTCATTTTTGGCCATGGTTCGAAACTTGCTAAAAATTGATATTTCAGCGAAATATCGGTAAAAAGCCGATATTTCGGGAAATTTAACGATAAATTCCCGAAATTTCTTCTAACCGACTATCGACGGAGGATATCATGTCGACCTCCACCGATAGCGATATTTTGGCGAAATATCAACCGATATTGTCGATATTTTCGTCCCTGGTGGGAATCATTAATGATGTTTATTATTTTGTTTTGAATTGTTTATGATGATGGGAAACACTATTAATGTTTAATTTTTATGTTTGATTTTTTTACTTTATTGTATTTTATTATTAGATAAAAACTATAGACAATATTTAGTGAGATATATAATTTTTATTTATGTTAGGCGTAAACGCATTCTTAAAAAAATGCGCGCCGAAAAGTAAACCTTCGCGCGCTTAAGGCACAAGAACTTTTGAGTCTGAGTGCTTTTATATCATGCGTTTCAATTTATAGAAAGTGTCTCAAAGATTGCAATGAAGAAAAAAAAAATTTAGTTTTTATAATCTCTTGATGCATATATTAAAAAAAAGTGAAGATGAGATAATGATTTATTAGCTATTTTTTATACTAAACAGTACATTTGAATGATAAATGTTTTCAATATATAACAAATATTTAATTTTTTTAAATTTTTTTATCATGATTTCATAATATATATAATATTAATTTTTAGTTCTTTAATTTTTAGTTTTTTTAATGTTTTTAAAAATTATGACAAGTACTTATTTATTCAAACACTTCAATATTATAACTGCTTATAATGGTCTTTTCAATAATCAACTGTTATAAGTGCTTATACATTAATGCATCAAAATACCTTATAATAATATATAAGCACTTTTTTAAAATATGCATTCAAATACAAATAGTTTATTGAATAAATATTTATGACATAAACTCTCATATAATAAGCTATTATAAAATAAATGCTTAATTAAACTATTTAGCCAAATAGGGCCTTAATCCTCCTGCTTTTTTCTCCGATGTAATAGCCTTGGATTCTATTGAATAAAGGTCTTATTTTTTATCAAAAAAAAAAAAAAAAGGAAAAGAAAAAGATCTCAACATTAAATGAATTAAAAATAAATATTTATAACAATTAAATCTCATAAAAACATAATTAATTTGGTTGCAAAGAGTAAAAATAAAAATTCAGAATTAGTAGTTGTCAATTTTTTTTATTTTAATAATATATGAATTAAATTTGCTCCATATTATATAAATTAAAAGGTCGTTTCACTCTATTTTTTACCGAAATGTTTTTAGTGAAAACATTTTCTCTTGCAACTCTTATGAAAAACATTTTTATGAAAAAAATTGATTCTAATACTTCTTTATAACTTGCAGTATAAGTCAAAGAAGTGCATTTAATATTATCAAAAAGATATTTATTAAAATATTATAATAAATAACAAATATTAAAAAATATAAAAACATATGTAAATATTTATCCAACTTGTGTAAAATGAATTTGAACCTATGCTAGTAGAATGCAGCAAGTTGGACTATTCATTTTACTGTACGTTATGTTTGTATCGAGCGAGGTCATCATCTTGGGTGGTAATAGTCGTATGTTCGATTTAACATAAATTTTTTTAGTACACAAGTGATCTGACTTCCGTGTGCGTAAATTTAAGTAGCATCACTATCGTTCTGAAACTATAGCGAATGGATAAGCAGAGCTATCCGTGTTGCATGAATGAACTGCAACACTAAACAAAGACACATGTGGACCGAAAAGAAAACTTAAGGCTAAATTGAACATACGACTATAATTCAAAGACATTTATGCACCTTTTCCCTGTTTGTATCACTACCATTTTAACATTACACACACATATATATATATATATATATATATTTTTTTTTTTTTCCTTTTTTACCTTCCATGGCAATAGCTAGCGAATCAACCAGGAGCATATTGATAAACACATTCATAACGAATGACATGGGGGTGACTAAAGCCATTTGGGTCAAGAATTGGAAGTTAGAAGAACAGCTGATTGAACTGTTTGCACATTTGACTCCATAAAACCAACGCCATGGCACCGTCTTCCTCAATCTTGAGGGGAGATCTAAATTGAAGCCAGATAGTGACTTGAGAGCAATCAAATCATGCTATCTTGAAAGATTAGAAAAGCTTCAAAGAGTGGTTGATTAGCAAACCGGATATCAAAAAGACTTAAAGAGTGTGTTTATTAATAATTATAAAAAGTGTTTCCAAATAATTTTTAAATGTCACCCTTTGGGTCTGTTTGGCTAGGTCAAGTGGTTAAGGGATGGGGATGAGGTTATGAGAGGGGTTCCAAACTCGAATTCTTATAAGAACAAAGTATTATAACAGAATATACAAAGTAAATAGAAGTAAAAAAAAACGTTAAAGAGGTTAGAAGAACTTTTAGAATCACTATTAAACGGACTAATTTTCCTAAAAATACTTCAAGAGAAAACACTTTCACTAAAAACACTTCAGAGTACAATTACTACCAAGTAGGTAGGTCATTAATGTCAATTAGGGTTTTCTTTTAGTGTATTACTACAAGCAAAGATGAGCTTTGAATTGAACAAAGATGGATTGATAGATAAAGAATTGCATTTCAATTGCAAGACTTTCCATGCTGGTGAACACAGATTCTCCTGCCTTCAAATTTAGAGTCCCTCTTCCCATATTTGCTTTTGTTGGCAACTACTTTCCATTAAGACTTAAGAGAAGGATTTCATTTCAAACATACTTTAAGGGCTGAGGAGGATGATTTATTTCTTTCTAAAGGGGCAGGGGAATGATCACATTTCAAGCTTTCTTGAAGGGCTAAGGAGGATGATTTCCTTTCAGGCTTTTAACTGTTCCCAATTAGGTTTTTCGTACCAAATGGTGTTTGAGGTTTGCTTAAAAGATGGAGCCTTTGAGTTAGGTAGGTGGTGTTGTAAAGTTCAGGCTTTGCACCCTGGTGTTTGTAGAAGCAACACCTTGAAGATGGACTTCCTAGTAAGACAAGGAGACAGATCACCAAGATGCAGTTTTGAAGTTGACATCTCCAAGAATACAACTCTGAATGGCATTCCTGAGATGTAGTTGTAGTTTCAAATCTGCATCCTCAATTTGCAGCTTCAAAATCAACAGATCTAAAATATTATTTTCATCGGTATTATCTACAACTTTTAAAATAAAGCTTAAACAAGGGGCCAGTAAGTTTTTTTAAGGCGCTTACGTAGTTACATTGTCTAGTCTATGTCATTTGATATCATTAATCCTTTTCCCTTGCCATATTAAAAATATTTCAACCCTTTTTAATGGAATTTTTTATATTGCTTTTGTTGATGTACATTTTTATATTGAATTCTTCAAATAATATTTGAAGAGTTCATTAACATAACGATGGTAAGAACTCTTGAAGCTTGAATCAATTATCAAGTAGTATCAAGCAGTAAAGGGTTACGATGGAGTGGGGTTATGAGAGGTTTCAGGTTAAGTTTTAAATGGGGCCAAAAAGGGACAAAAAAACTTTTTTGAAGAGGTAATGAAGCATAAAACTGATTCTCCTGAGAAGTGGCTTTGTTTCCACCCCCCCTCCTTTTTTTTGAATGAATACCTAAAGTTGCATTTCCAAAATGTGCTCATTTTCCCAAAAAAAAAAAAAGAAATAAAGAAAGAAAATCACAGCTCATTCAAGTGGTGCAAACAGGCTATTTTGTATTGGGATTGCAACAGATGTTGCTAACTTCCTCAATCCAGGATATAGAGAAAAAACAATGAAAATTTTTAAAAAATGGGCAAGTAAATGAATATGTTTACAAAACGATTGGTCTCCTTCATTGTCCTTTAGCAATAGTTGTACCATCAAGACGAAGGTCTAGTGACATGAAAAGAAGTACCAAATTGGTGAATAGGAACAAGGGTTTGGCTAAAAAAAGCTCAAGCTTATATAAGCTCGAGCTTTTCAATCATTGGATTGGAATATTCTGGCATCTTTTTTGTGGATCCCACTCCAAAAAATGATTAGAATCCAGATCTAATGGTCAAAAACTCGAACTTATATAAGCTCGAGCTTATTGTAACTCTTCCCTAGGAACAACTAGCATGGCAATTGGTAGGTTCAGGATAGGTCACCCTTGTCCCAACCCCACCCCATTTACCATACAAAAATTCTCAAACCTGATTAAACCTGTGACTAAGATGGGTCAAGTCAGGGGTGAGAACAAAATTTTTTTTTTAAACCCATACAGTCATACCTATCCTAACCCATCTCGAATCTCTACACAACACTGCCAACATTCACATCCTCCCGTCCCAAATTTGCATTCAACACTGCCAACATTTATCATCAAATAATAAATGAACTCTACACAACACTCCCAACATTCATCTCCTCCTGTCCCAAATTTGTATTCAAGACACTTAACCCCTTCATCATCAAATAATAAATGAAAACAACTCCCACATTAGATGGTATATCCAGGAGGTGCAGAACTAGGAGTTTCAAAGGAACTACAACAAAATAGATGGATAAAATTATTATCAGAGATGAAGAAAATGGATGAGGCAGGCATAGCAGAACTAGAGAGAACACCATGAGCACGAGTCCCTCCATCAGCTTTGGCAGGCTTACGCAGCTGGCGTGTAAGCTCAAGTCACTTTGAAGCCCCGAATTTCAAACACCTGATCGGGGGTTGAGGGTAGTGTCAAAGCCTAAATTCTGAGGTGAAAAAAGGAAAAATCTCCCTCAGAATGTCAAAGTATAAGAAAAATAAAAATTAAAAACAACAGCAATTTGAAATGGTGTGGTGAAGGGAAGAGTGAAGGTTTTAATATTTAAACAAGAACGAGGTGTGTGGTAATCAAGTTGGGGCCGGGCGGAAGTGGCAAACCGATTCAGGGTTTAACAAATTTTCGAGAAACCGTTTAAGCCTGATTAAAGCCACCCTGCACATAATAGGGTGGGACTGAATTACTATAGCCAAATCCGTTACCATCCTGAACAACTAGAATAATTCTTTTTCATGTGTTTTTACTTTACCAGCATTCATCTATTTACTCACTTTTGTGTTCACCAAGTTAGTAGACTTTTCATTCACAGTTATAACAAAAGTTCACCTCAATATCTAGGTTTTCACATAATAGAGAATTCTTCATACCTCCTCATCCTTCAACAAGATACACATACAAGTTAAGATACAGGTTGATGCACTGCAAGCATTCAGAGCAAACAATGATAACATGATGGATGACGAATTATGGAAGTGCACAAGACCCTGAAAATACTGAGACATCTATAGCCACTTCCTTCATCTATTTTGCTTTGCATAGAAGTATAAGGATGAACATATATAACTGAGTTAAAACCAAATAGAGCAAGAGAATTGTTACTCCCTAATGCTTACATATCAATGGTGTGAGGAACTCCAATAAAAAGACAGAAACATCTTCAATTATTCCCAATTATGCACCGTGTCTAATTACAACAACAACAACGATATCCTCACAGTCCACATGCAGCATTTTTCTCTAAAAGTCTACTGGCCTACTGGCCTACTTTACTTTTCAAGCCAATACTGCAAATTGAATTCTTCAAAAGCATACTCCAAATCCAAATTCAATAATATTTACATATAGAAGAAACAGGAAACAGATATCAAGTTCTTCATAATTCATCTAATTCACAAGTCATCAGACAACCAGAAGTACAAAATACAGACGAATAAATGAAAACTTACCAAAGCGACCCAACCAGAATCCGAAACCTCTCAACCCGAACCTGAAGCTGCTCCAGAGATCGGGACCGATCTCTTCTTCCTCTCTTCTTCATACTCAGAATCTTCTGTAGGCAATTCAAACCTACAGACAGGACAAGAATTCCTGGAAGTCAACCAAGGGATGATGCAATCCCCATGGTATCCATGGCCACACGGCAATTTCCTGGCAGTCTCACCGATGGAGACCGCATCTTTACAAATAGCGCACGCCAAAACCTCCTCCTCCGACTTAATCTTAACACTCGGTAACGCAGAAATCGCAGATTTCGACGCCGGAGGAGCTCCTCTCCTCGCAGCCCCGTCGTTGTCGGCCAGGTTCTGCAACAATTCCTCGTAACCATCTGCGTCCACGTAATCTTCTGGATTTCCCGTATAACCCTCAGGTTCGGGCATTTGAAAATGAAATTCGATTGTGCTGTCTTGATGCCGTCGAATCCTTAATCAAGTATTGCGTTCCGATTGCCGGACGCTTGAGCGGCGAGGTTACGAATACGACGGCGTAACATCTCGCGACGCCTCCGGAGGAAATCTTGGTCGATCTCAGGGCGATATACATTACCTTCGTTCTCGTTATCGGATCGATCTTCCTCTTCCTGTTCTTCTCCCTCTCCATCGTTCTCGTTCACGTCCTCATCATCCTCGTCATTGTTCCAACCGTCAAGCTCGATCCTCAGAAAGTCGTCCTCAGATGTGTGATCCGGGCGGTGGAGCGGATTCCTCGTCATCCTTGGCGGCTGGGCGATACGCTGGAGGCGTCGCGAGAACGCGTATGCCAAAGAGTGCTCGTCGATCTGATCAAGGGTTTTGAAGCTCCGGAGGTGTCGTCGCGACGCCGAACGTCTCGACGAAGCCGTTCTTGCATTCGTTGCAGATGACGTCAGGCTGACCCGGTAGGGTTTCGATGAAGAACGTACTTTTCGCGAAGTGGTAACACCAGTAGTGCAGAGTATCGGACTGCTTCATCGGCGATTCGTCCATGGTGGTTCCGGTTTCCGCGC
Organism: Tetrastigma voinierianum; assembly: GCA_016808115.1. Lineage (NCBI taxonomy): Eukaryota > Viridiplantae > Streptophyta > Magnoliopsida > Vitales > Vitaceae > Tetrastigma > Tetrastigma voinierianum. The sequence continues at coordinate 318,558 of JAEQBH010002683.1, read as the reverse complement.
CGCCTCAAGAAGTTGCGTTTGGTTGCAATAGACGACGAGCAGCTGCAATTGGTGAATATATAGATTCCTCAAATTTTCATATGCCCTAGAAAAGTTGTTTCTGCTTTTTTTTTTTTCTTTCTGAGGTGGATGTTTGCTCATAACTGGAACCGTCAGATGGAACTGTGAACTGCAAGTGGGACTCAGGTATTTTCATCCAACGGCCAATATTTAGGATAGACGAACGTACACATCGTCACAGCCGCCTCTATATCACCTCTAGTCTCAAGACCAGGGACTTTCAGAAATTTACTAGAGACTCAGTAGGTATATTTGTTACTTATTTTTAAAAGAGTTGGTATTTATAAAATAGTATGTTTTTATAAATGAATCATTGATAACTGTGAATGATCATATATTTATCGGTAAATAATTAGGTATTAATGGTGCCAACCTTATATATATGGGTTTAGAAGAATAAGAAAATCTGATTTTTAACCAAATTATCTGCAATATCCCATTTTATAATAACTTTATCTTTGATATATTATCGATGCGAGAGGCTTGAGCAATCAGAAAGCGAGAAAGAACTCAAATCCGAGGCTAGGGCCCAATACGATATTATAAAATGCGCCAAAATAAGAAGTGCGTTTTAATTTACATGATAAAATTTTTGAAATTGAAAGATGAAGAAAATTATTTCTTTTATGAAATCGAGCGCGAAACCTCTGTCCCGAAATGTTTCAACCTGAAACTTGAAGAAAAAAAAAAAAAGTTTTTGTTATTTTGATTTTGAAAAAAAAAAAATTGTTATAAAAAAAAGGGGAGGAGGAGGGGGTGGTTTATTTCTAAGCAAAAAAAAAATAAAACAAAAAGTTTTCTTTCAAACCGATTTGAACCCTGATGTTATGTTTTAATTTTATACCAATTACCACTTAAACTCAATTATATTATTATTAAATGCACCACAAATTATAATTTCCTTTTATATATATATATATATATATATATATATATATATATATATATATATATATATATATATATATATATTTTTTTTTTTTTTACTTTATTAATATAGTGTTAATTATTTCCAAATAGAAAATGTAAATATCATGGCTAATTTCTTTGTCATGATATTTAGGATAAAAAATTATTTATTTTGGATCTTGAATGTTGAAATCATTGGATGTTGAAATCGCTGGATCTTGTGAATCTTTGGAAACACAATCAAAGGAGAATCACAAGCGTCTACTGCGGGATCGTCTTCAAGACCTTAATATTCATTTGTCATCATATTGATGAATGCTTAAAAAGTGAATATCCCCAGCGGTCGAGATCAAATTGATCTTAAGACGAGTTTAGTCGATATGATCATCGAAAAGCGAAAGTAATTCTTAGAGAGAACATTTATGATTGACTTCATTTACGACTATAAGATTTCAGAGTTAGTTAGTGACTCTGACTTAGCCTTGTTCAAATTAGTTCAATTTGAAAATTGTGAAGAAAAAGATTATAGATGAGGACATACTTGAAAACATACAGCTTTTCATGCCTCTATTGTGCTCTTACCTTGGCCAATATAGAGCGTCGTTTACCAAATATTAAAGTTAATTGCATGTCTCCTTGTAATGAAGCGAATATTAGGCTGTTCTTGAAAAAACCACCAATCTCGCCTCTTGGATCTATACCATTGCACAAACGATCTCTGATTCAAGGGTCAATAAGGGGTGGGCGTGGGCGTGGGCATGGATATTATGGCGCCCCAAGCCAGGTGTCAGTTGATAACAGATCAACTGCCCGGAATACCGTGGGATGTACAGTGGCAGGCCACGGTAATGAAAAATCGGGCGAGTCTCCTTTGTGCGGGGCTCTGCAGTGCATGTTGTGTTCCAACCATATACTTGACCACATGGTTGAATGCGAGTAAAATAATGGCCTCTTGGGCCCTGCATCAATACTCATAAAAAATATACCAAACTATATTCCAATAATTCAAGAGTTATTACATCACTCTTACTTCAAACATATATTAAAATCTACAATTCTAATACATGTTATACTAAAAACTCCTAAGCCATAACCCGACTTTCTTCAAAATCGGCCTCTAAGATAGTAGTCTTCTCAAAATCTCTTTGTACCTAAAATAATGTTCCTCGACGGGGTGAGCTATTGCCCGATAGTGGAATTACCCGATTACGCCCCGTAGGTTACTCGCTTTAAGTGCGTATACGTGATCAGGTGTAGCAGTGTTTCCGAGTAAATTACGTGATCACTACTTGAATGTCTAAATGCGTTCCATGTCTCGAGTTCTCTACTTGACTCCACTCACACTTGCTAAGCCATGTATGAGAAAACAACATTTTCAAACAAAACTTGTTGTTCTTGAAAATATACTCTAGGAATTAAGAGTAAAATATGGGACTACCCTCGGCGAATGTTGGAGAACTTTCCTGCGATCCTTAGTTCTCATCCGAGATGATCTGTTGGACTATCTCCCAACACCATTCTTCGGAAAATCATCATGTGAAATTCCTTTTGCAACCACGTTCGTTTTTCAGAAAATTTATGTCATGCACTCACACCTAATTTCTAGGTTACAGGTGCATATATGAAAATCGTATGCCATTTTAACCATAATCCAGTAATATTTCAAATATGCATATATTATCAAATTTGCAATCACACCACATGTTATTCAAATTTGATCAACCAACTCTCAAATTTGCTCACTTGAGCTAATCACTATTCCATTTCAATGGCCTGCACCTGATTATATTCTATATGATTATGGCATCATGTTAACACATCAAGCATTAACCTATTAATTTCTTTGATCAACCAACTCAAGCCACTCGTTTCAACAATTTCATACACACCACACATGGACATTTATGGTCCATTCCCACCTGTGGGATTTGGCACTACCGATCCCAACGAAAGAAAATTTGCCTCGTCAATATCGGTTCTACTTTGCGAAACCAAATTTCATAGCCATTTCCGGCCTCATACACACCAAAATACAATTTATTGTATAAATCGTGGCCGAGAATGCCGGCAGTCGTACACAGCGTCGCGGTTGTCAGCGGGTTCTAAAAATTTTCACACTTGGGTCCCAAGTTTTGGGACTGATCAAACGACCACTCACGACCTCAATCATACTAAACTATCAACAAAGCACTTAAACAAGGGGTAAAACAAATAGGATAAAACCTTTACCTCATGGAGTTTGTTGAAAACTCCCGAAACGATTGCCCACGCATTAGTCCTGCGTAGAGCAACTTTCAGCCTAACTGATGCGAAGGGTCTGACCCGGTCGATCGGTAGGGATCTTAGAGAGAAGTCACTCCCTCTCTCTCTAAAAAATAAAAAACCTAGCCTTTGCAATTCGTTTCCCTCTCATTCACGTTTTGGCCCTTTTCTTTTGAAGAAGATGTAGCTGTCCCTTATTTAAATCTTATCCTCATTAAACTCAAATAATGTCATCCATGTCCTTCTCTCTTGGATTTTGACACTTGGCACTATCTGCGGCTAGTCCATTTTCTGTCGTCTCTTTCATGCGACATGTATCACATGAGTACATGTTATATGTGACTTTTGTCATCATCTCAATTTCTTTTGGAGTACTTCGGTGCCTCGAAAACGATACAAATTCCCATTGTCTCGAGAAATTAGGCGAATTTCGACATAGTATAGATTTGTGAGCGATTCAGCGGTGAAGTCCGTTTAGATCATCAGAGATATAGAAATTCGGTTGTGTACCCGAAGTGCGATTTGCTCTTTTGAGAAAATTAGATTTTCTCGGAGTTGAATATTATAGACAGTAGAGCGCGATGTTCGTGTCGCTATAATTCTTGGAATCAAATTAATTATCATCGATCACCAACAAAGAACAATACTCCGGCAATAGGAAGTTGAATCGTTCGAGAAAAATTATGCGGAAAGGCAACGAGGCCACGTAACAAAGGTTTATGAGATTGAATGTTACAGATGTGGAATGAAAGGTCATTTGGTCGTGCACGATAGTACAACGAAGCATTTGGTTGACGCTATCGAGAACTCCATGAAGAAAGGAAAAGACAAGCGAGAGTGAAACAAATTTTATTGTGAAAAGACACCATGAATCGATGATCCTTTCTTTGATGATGATGATCGCGATTACCTTTGAAACATTTTGATGTTTATGATTTTTTGAAAATCGAGTGGAAAAATGACGTTTGATTGGGGATGTGATGTGATATATGATTGAGACATATGATTATGATTATCTTGTTATTTTTTTTTTATGTTATTTTCTTTTCCATATTGTTTTTCCATACAGTTATTTATAATGCGAACTTTGATTTTCTATTTAAATTTTGTTTATTTTGACGATATATGGATCCCTACTCAGAATTGATCAATTATATGCCATCTGTTGGTGATGCATGTCTTGCTGACTGTGCCACTACCTACACGATCTTGTGTGATAAGTAATATGTTTCCAACTTCACATTAGCTAATCCCAATGCTTCATCTTATCTCAGTCACATTAACTTGATTAAAGAAACAAGGCAAAGCCACCATTTGTCTCTTAGAAAGGCACTAAATTGCAAATTGAAGATGCCATTTATTCTAATAATCTAGTAAGAAATTTACTCGAGTTTCAAGATATTAGCGAAATGGATATCATATTGAAACTATGAATCATGCAAATGAATATTCACTCATTACTTCTATTATTTGGGCAAAAATGTATCTTGGAACGATTGCTTTCTTTATCTTAGGTTATATCAGACAAGCTATTAGATCTATTGAATCTTATCTTTGTCATGAACTAGAAGGTCGATGACTGAATGCATTTTTCTTTGGCATGAACAACTTGGGCATCCGGAATTTCCATGATCATGTATAGTTCAAAATTATAATAGGCATCATTAACAAACATAAAATTTAATGGCTGGGTTGGTTATATTTGTGATTGGCTGTTCAAGGCAAAATAATTATTGGGCCATCTTTACAAAGGTTACATTTGAAACCCCCTCTTTTCCACAGAGCGTAGTGAGGGATATTTTGGGCTATTCACCCCACCTAGTAGACATTTCGTTATTTAGTTTTAATTGATGTGTTCACTCGATGGTCTCATGTATGTCTTCTTTCTAAGTAAAATGTTGCCTTTTCTAGATTATTAACTGAATAATTTGACTCGAACACAATTCCTGATCACCCTATCAAGACAAATCGTCTTGATAATCTTTGATAATTCTCATCTCAAACATTCCTTGATTATTGTAGTAATACATTGGTATAGATGTTTCAACATCACATTTATACATATTCATTCTCTCGAATGGGTTGGCTGAATCTTTTATCAAACGTCTGCAATTGATTGCTAGACCATTACTTTTGAAATCCAAATTGCCTTTATCGGCATGGGGACATGCTATTATACATGCCGCAAAATTTAATTCGCCTTCGTCCTACACCCAATCACGATTTATCACCATTACAACTTGCTAAAGGTTATCAACCTAATATTTTGCATTTGCGAGTTTTTGGTTGCGTTGTTATGTTCAATTCTTTACATCGACTAAGTTAGGTGCATATTGTCTTGGTATTTATGTTGAGCTTTTCGATTTGCATACAGTATAGTATATTGGGCCCCTTACGGAAGTTTTCTTTGCTCGATTTGCGATTGTCACTGAGTGATCTTTTCATCGTGGGGGAGATAAGCTAATTCCAGAAGAATGGTGAGAAATTACATGGAATGAGTCATCTTTATCTCACCTTATTCACAGATGTAAGCAATATGAACTAGAAGTTCAAAAATAATTCATTTACAAGGTCTTGAATCAATTCTTTGGATGATTTTATTGATTAACCGAGATTCTAAAAATCACATATCCATTTTGCAATTTTCCTGGCGATTGGAAATCCCAGCGGGGAAGAGTACAAGCGACATGACAAATGATCTAAGACACGATTAAAGCGTGGAAGACCTATTGGCTCAAGACACGATTCCTAGAAAAGGAAAAGTGCTATATCCATGACTCTGAGCATATAGCGGTAAGCCAGGGTTGATGAGCAAGTAGCCTGTAGAGCACCAGTCAAAGTTATCTCTTAATGATGTACCAATACACTAGCAATGAAGATCTCTATCAATTATATACATGAGGGAAAGAATATGGGATCGAAATACTACCCATATAAATAATGCTTTTTCTTTCCAGAAGTGGCTATGGACATCGCAGAAATGATGAAAATCAGAAGCGCATAATAATGTGAATGAATGTAGACATCGAAATGATTGGTTAAAATGGAAAGCAATCAAACATAATAATTAGATCCTTGGCTAAACGAGAAATTATTTGGACTAGTAGTTCAAACACCTACAAATATCTGACTTTGTTGGATATCGATGGGTCTTTATGCGAAATCGAAATGAGAATAATGGAAATAATGCGATATAAAGAAAGCACGCCTTGTGTGAGTTTCTCCTAAAGACCTAGAATTATTTATGAGGAGACATATTCTCAGTAATGAAGCAAATCCACATTCCGATGTATTTGGTAAGTTTAGTCTCGAAGGGCTGGATATGCGTACGATGGATGTAGTCACAACATATTTATTTGGATCTCTAGATGCTAATGTATATATGAAAATCTCACGAAGGATTCACATTGCTGGAAAGCGATGAATTCAAAACCCACCAGAGCATGTATTCAATCAAGTTGCAAAGATCTTTATATGGATTAAAAAGCGATGCGGTCGAATGTGGTATTTATGTCGTTTAAAGCAGTATTTACTCAAAGAAGGATATATGAATAATTCAATTTGTCCATGTGTTTTCATCAAGAAAATAGAAAATGGATTGTCAATAATAGCAGTATATGTAGATGATTTAAATTTGATTAGGACTCCTGAAGAGCTCATCAAAACAACTAACTATTTAAAAAGGGAATATGAGATGAAAGATATTGGGAAATAATGAGAATATTGTCTCGACTGCGGGACTCAGTATTGTTTGAATGGTGTATTGATTCATCAATCATCATATATAGAAAAAAAATCACGAAAGCGGCTTTTATATGGATAAATCATACCCCCTTAGTTCCTCCATGGTTGTTAGAGTCACTTGAAGTAACTAAAAAGTCCATTTCGACCTAAGGAAGAAAATAGAAGAGATTACTTAGTCACGAGAAGTACCATATCTTAGTGCAATTGGTGCACTAATGTATCTTACAAATTATACTTGACCCCGGACATTGATTTCCGGTTAATTTATTGGCAAGATACGGCTTCGGCCTCAACTAAAAGGCACTAGGAATAGAATCAAACATATATTAGAGATATCTTCGTGGGACTAGTGACACTTGAGATTATTTTATTCCAAACGATGAACCACAATTACTTAGTTATCACGAGATCACCGAGATATCTTTCAGACCCTCACAAAACTCGATCACAAACAGGATATATATTTACTTATGGAAATGCGCAATATCACGGAGATCGGGTTAAACAACGATGGTAGTACCTCATCTAATCATTAAAAATACTTGCGATGCATGAAGCTAGTAGAGAATGTGTTTAGTTTGAGATAAATGATACAACACCAGAGAATCATGTGGATTATCTTATTAGAATAATCTACTTAGTATTATATGAAGACAATGCTTTGCGTATTGCGCGGAAATCAAAGAGGATATATTAAAGGTGGTCGAACTAAGCACATTTCGTCAAGTTCTTCTACGCTCGCGAACTTCAAAAAAGATGGTGAAATTGATGTGCACCTTGAAATAAGGTCGATGATAATCTAAGCAGATTTATTCACTAAAACCTGCCTTCTACAACATTGAAGAAACTTTATGCGGCAAGTTGGCATCGCCCGACTTAAAGATCTTAGGTGAAAGTTGAAGACAATATAATCATGTCACTACGAGAGTATGAATAAAAAGATGTTGAATCTTTTGTACTCTTTTTCCTTTGTCCGAGGTTTTTGTCCTCTTGCGGGTTTCGACCAAAGTTTTTAATGGCGTACTAACAATCTAGTAATGGTCATTCAAGAGGATTGTTATAAATGATTCGATAAGCGCTGAATGACCACACGATAAGTGAATAATTATTACGGTATTAATGACTGTAACATTATATATATGGGTTTATGGAAGAATGAAAATACAATTTTCTTCTTAAATTATCTCTATTTTCTATTTTCTCTCTTCTTTATCTTTCAACATATGTAAGATTGATGGATTTTCTTTTTCTTTTTTTGAATGCATTTTAATTTTAAGATAGTAAATTAGAAAATACAGTTTTCTTCTTAACTTAGACCTCATTTTTTATGTCCCATCATATGGCCCAAAAACGATCCAATCTCTGTCGCTTGAGTTAGACATGATGAACAATGATTTCAAATGAAAGAAAATAAAATTTTTAATTTGTACAATTCTCCTAATATTTCCATTATAAGAAATTAAATACTTAACATTATGGATTTCCTTGTAGAGAAGTAAAATGAAAAGAAAAAATTGAATATTTTTACCATTTTATCTTCATTTTCATAAATTTTATTTCATTCTAATGTTGTTATATCTTTAACATATCATATTCCATAGTATAAAAATACATATAATTTTTTGATCAAAATGAGAGGGTTACCCCCAAAAAACTACAAGAAATTTGAAATTCTCCTAGATCAAGTTTTTCCCGGCAAGACTTGCTGGTACGAAGGTTCTATCTCCATTGGTGGGGATCCCCATCTTTCACTCCACTGGTGCGGCTCATCGTGGCTTTTGGCATGGGCGAATCTTGATGGTGTTCGTTGTAGTTGGGGCTTTCATCTCTTTCTTTCTCAAAGTCTGGCTAACTTCCTTGTGTGTGGAGGGCCCTTTCCTTGTGGATCCAATTGTGTTTAGTCAATTCAATCACCACCTAAGTGTCCCTTTTTTGCTGCTGACATGTTCTCCTCCTAAGTTTGGTTCCTCTTATTCTTTGAAGGTTTCCTGGAGGCTCGATCTTCTGTTTCCTCCACTTGAACTGCATGGGAATTCATCTGCATGGGTCTTCGTCAAACTCATTATCTTCTATATTTTGCACCTATATATTCACTCGCTTGCCTTTCCTACCATAGGGTGTACTTCCCTAATATATCTCAGATTCTACTCCATATTGCAGGAAAAATAAATAAAAAAATGGGAGAAACCTAATCTTATGATTAACCTCCTTGTTACATCGAAAAAAAAAATATACAAAGCAAAATCTACCATGGATTAAGGCTAAAACCAAAATCATTCATTCATAATACAAAAATTATAAATAACATAAATAATAAGTCTAGATTGCCATATATCTAATGTACATCATATATACGCAGAAATAATAAGAATTATGGATTGATCATCATGTGGCCAGATTCAGCCGATTCTTCTACGATACGATTGAAGAGATCACTAGCGGAAGTCGGGAATCGCGGAGTTAAATACGGTGTATGATAGATATCTTTTCATCACCATTACTAACTTTGTAGTAGTGTGAAAATCTTTCTAGAATCCACAGGACCTTCAAGCTATTCTGCGTGACGAATCTGGCGTGAGGCGCGGCACGATCATAAAAAAGAAGCAAAGATAAAGCAGCTCTGAAGCAGCTGGTTTGTTTACTCTCTCAAGGTGTTTTCATAAACTGCAGGCTAATAAACTTCTTAAAGCACAGGCTGGAAAGCAGGTGTATTTATAGTACCTTATACTGCTTGCAGTGCAGGGTTTTATAACGCCAGGAACTTTATAACGCTTGGGCCCAGCCACAAAATGGGCTCAATCTTGTATCTTAATGTCGGTTAAATGGGCTCTGTCATCTATTAGGCTAGCTTGGGGATCTATGGCCGGGTGTCGATTAAGAGGCTCTTGATCAACGATTAATTCTTTACAGGCATAAATCCAACACATATGTTATGCCATAATTTCTTTATTAAAGTTAAATCGCATTTTCTCCTCTCCTTCCCAGTTAAGGACATCAAACCCGATGCCTTTTGGAAATAGATTTTTCTCCCCTGATTGCTAATCATTGGTGCCTTCTCTTTCTCCTTTCCATTCCCCGCTCCCTCATTCCTTTCTTGGATAGGCTGGATCCTTCGAAGTCTTCACTGTGCTAGCATCCAAGGGCCATAACTCTCCAAGATTTTCGAGTTGATTGCTACATCTTCTCCCACAAAGTCAGTTCCTGTTCCTTCAGATGCTGTCGCCCCTTCTGGTAATCCTTGTGGACATGTCTCCTTTCTATGGTGGTACATGTCGCACCCGAAGCAAACCAAATGTATGTGTTTGAATTCCAATCTCCCGATTCTCTTTCTCAATCTAAACTTTGAAATCAAGGGTTCCGAGGTGTTAACCTTAACACAAACGAGGATAATGCCCTCTTGATGCTGCGCTGGTTATATCATCCACTCGTATTGGCTTCCCAATTTTTGATCCCACTCTCATTAGGAAAGAGTAGTCAAAGTACTGTAACATCCAAAAAATACCCTAAATTTTTTTTTTATAATTTTATTACCATATTTAATTATAAATTAGACCAGCAAATTTTGGAAATTGTTAAATGAATATTGATTAAATTATTATGGTTAAACTGGAAATGCAAATATTAAATGATAAATAAGAATTGATTGGACCCGGAAATTTACCTAAGTGTAAATGACAAATTTGAAATTTGTAAAATGAGGACCTAAGGGTCAATTGTAAATAAGTTTATATGTTTAAGTGTAAATATGAGAGTTGAAGTGCAAATAAAATGAAATATGGGCTATAAAACACATAGAGAGAAACTTAAGTCAAAAGAATACATTTTTTTTGTGGCCAAACAAGGTCTTATGAAAAATAAGTGACTTAAGACCAAAAAAAAAATATGAGAAAATGAGAATAGGCGTGGAAGGCCAAACATGACCTTACACTTAAAATGACGATAAAGACCAAAATGTGGTCTTTGGGAGCTCATTCTTGAGCAATCCTGTTTTTGAGAGAAGGCGAGGAGAAAAGGGAGAAAGAGCTAGGGCTTAGGAAAATCAGGATTCTAGGTGGGGTTTCTTCTCATTTCTTGCTCACTTTTGTGATCAAGCAAGCTTAGAAGTGGAGATTTGGAGAGAAATTTGAGTAAAAATAAACACAAAACTAAATGCTTTTGTGATTTTGATGTTGGGGAAAAACCCAAGAATGTGGATAAAAAGAGTTTTGTTTTGTTTGTAAATGAGTTTTGGGGTTGTGTTGGGTTGAGTTTTGAAGAGTATTGTTAGTTGGATTGGTTTGTGTAATGTTTGTAAAAGGGGAAATGTAGCGCCCCATTTCTGAAGTCCCCAGATTGACCATAGTCAACTGTGAGGAAGAGCACAGTGTCTCATATCGTGAGACCCATATATCAATACTCATAAAAAAATTAACCAACTATATTACAATAGTTCAAAAGTTAATTACACTCTTAATACAAAACATATATTAAAACTAGTTCGTTCTAATATATATACATAAAACGTGAATCAAGGCCGCGGTCAGGCCCGTTCATAAACCGGCCACAGGGTATATGCACTGAATACCTTAAGAGGATCTTACGGCGGAATTGGCTTGATATAAACGATTGAATTCTCTCGAGAGATTCTCCCCACCTAAAATACCTGAGCAATGGCATCACAACATCACATTCATACGATTCACAATGCGCCATGAATGATTTATATCGTGCATGAAAATGTTTCATGCCCATACCCAAGTCACCCACGACTCCCTCACGGCGTGCCTATGCCAGAGTGTGAGAAAATGGAATCCGCCCGACAATGCCAATGACACCCAACTTCTCGAGCCACTTGTTGGCTCTGCACCCAATGCAATTTGCCAATGGGTAACCCGTCCCAGGAAGTCGACCTCGGCTCACGTCACTCGGCTTTCTGGGTCTAAGTGATGAACATGGTATTGTGTTTTCTCTTAGGCAACAGAACTTCCAGTTCCACCCGGTCTCAACACCCATCTGAGCTTTTCGGATAATCTGTGGTCTCTCACACCCATGCAAAACCTTTTCGGATAATATCGCGGGTCTTTTACACCCATTAGAGTCTTTTACACCCATGCAGGACCTTTCGGATATTACCATGGGTCTCCTACATCTGTTCCAAGAATGCCCAACACACATTAATTATTTCTCATTTTATAATTTGAACTATGAGTCTTTATTGGACTTAGTCTCAAAGACATACTCAACCCACATTCACCAAGAGTGGTGAATAACCATAACGTGCACCCACACTCGACTCGACGCGATGTCATCATGCACATGAATGCAATGATGCCAATTCATATAATCAATTCCTATGGTTCATACACAATTATATTTCATATAATTCAATCACCCATGTTAACACATCAATTTAGCATGCATCAACATGTCATTTTCCACACAATCCATGCCATCCAATTTAAGCAATATTTTGCAAACAACACACATGGACAATTTTAGTCCAGCGATCCCGGCTGGGGCTGTTTTAACGATCCTCGAAAACGTTAAGTGGGGTGTCAGAGCGCCCAAAATTTTCAACGCGTCGGTCCACTGCGGGGACAACTTCATGACCATTTAGGTCCCCAAACACTCCAAACCCTGATTTGCATGTTATTGATATCAAGCAATGACACACCATCTTTGGTCAGGAATCGATCAGGAGTATCAAAACGAATCGGAATTTCCAGCATTTCCTCAATTTTCCACAATAACATCAAGCAATTTTTTCATGGACTTTTTCAGTCCAAAGTAATTTCTAAATCATGCGGCACGATCCATGTCAGCATTGGAGCTGCTAAAGACTGATCCCCACTTCAACATACGGAGTCCCACTTTTCTTGGGATTGAAATGCTCGGCCATTACGATCTCATAGCTCCCAAACACCATTTTCATGGCATTTAAACAAGAAATAACCCGAGTAGGAAGACTACCTCCAGGATTGTCGAACTCCATAGAAACCGGTGCCATGTAGCCGCACGCGGCGTGAAGCGACTTTCTTGCCTCTTGGCTCGTCCCGGAAAGCCAGACGGTCAGATCCAGAAATCTATAGAGAAAGTTAGACTTCTCTCTCAAAATATATTATCCCCCTCCCTTTGCCCGGATGGCTAGAAATGAGAGAAAGAGATGTCTTAACTTTTTCTTTTCATTTATTCCTCTTTGTCCTCTCACTTGCCAAGCTTGTCAACCTCCCGTTGGTTGATTTAGATTCTTATCCTCTTATCCACTACTTTGGATGTCGTGCGATTAGGAGATGCCACATGTCCGCGTGGGCCTCACTTAGCTCTCTTGTTTATTGAGTCTGCGTCGACCGCGTGGCTGCTTGTGGTAAATTCAAAATGTGCCAGAAGTGTCGTGCTACCCAGTTGCCTCGGGCTTGTGGAAATTCAGCATGCTTGGAGATTCAGTGAAAGTCGTGGTAGGCTAGATTTGAGGCGATTAAACGATGAAGTCGTTTTGTCGTGCGAATTTAGAAAAAGTGCAGTTTTGACCGAAATGCAATTTACCATTTTTCAGAAAATTAGAATTTTCTCGGGGTTTCACAGGAAATGTTGGGTTTTCAAAAGAAATGCTGTCAAAATTTTGTTAAGACCCCTATTCTTGTTTTGGCTATAGATTAAGTTGTAATCATTAAAATGAAGTGATTCTAATTGGTAAAGAACCATAAGAGATAGGTCTACAAATGTATAGAAGGGACTAGGAACAAATTGTAGCTCTAAGGCTCCCAAATATGGGATTAAAAGTGAGCTCGGGTAGCTCATGGGTTATGCTCTGTTTTGGGTATTGTTATAGTGTTGTGGCCATAAGTTGAGTTTTACTCATCCAAATTGAGTGATTCAAAATTCTAGGTAAAATAGACTTCTAGGGGAATAATTTACTTGAAGGAAGTGTATGCAAATTATAACCCTAAAGTTCCTAGAAACTTGTCAAAGTGGAGCTATGTGTAAGAAACCGATGCGATTACGCTGCTAGTGGAGTAGTCTAGATGTAAATGCAATAGCAGGTTTGGTGATCCAAATTGGATGATTCTAGTTGGAGAAGAAACCAGCCCAAGACATAGCTTCAAATGAGTAGAAAGGAACCATTACCAATTTGTGTTGTTAAGATCCTTGAAATTGGGAATAACGGTAGATGCTTAGAGTGAGCTAGGCATGCGACCGGTTGGCATTAAAGCCATAACTTGAGTTTGGGTGATTCAAATGAGATGATTCTAATTCCTGATAAAAATAGACTCATAGGGCTAAATTTTTCTTGAAGGAAGAATGAGCAAATTATGGCTCATGTGTCCTGATAAAATTTTTCAAGTGAAGAGTTATCGAGTAGACATAAACCCTGACCAAAAAACTTATAGAATAACCTACTAATATGTGATTGTCATTGTATTTGAATAGGGGCTGATGAGGAGGAAAGCCAGCATTGAAGTCGAGATTCCGAAGATCGGAATCAAAGCGACGATTTTGGTTTGTTCTATCTTCTTACATTCTTGTTTCCAGGGTTGAGCTATTTGTTAATGCATAGAAAATCATATTGAATTGTTTTAATTGATTTGAAAAATTGATTATTGAAATGTTTGCAAATGAAAGTTGCATGAGTATTGAAAATAGTACGTTTATACAAATGTACATATTATGCTTGTATGTTCTTGTAAAGATTTGAACACCCTTAATTAAATGTTAACCATTTAGTTCGCATGAAGGATAGATTGGTATACCATTAGAGTCGAAATAAGCGATGTGCGACGATTGTATTGATGTGTCATTTCCGTCCCGTGACCCAGCGGGGCCGTGTTAGTAGTGTTCATTAATTGATTTTTAATAACGTTCATTAGCCGGGGACGTCTTATGTTATAAAATCGTTTTATACCGCTGCTGACCCGGACTATCGCGTGTTCGATATCACGTATCACGAAAACATGGGTTAAGCTCCGTTAAGAAGCGGTGAATTGATATTGAATTGTTGACATATTGGTATTGAAAAGCATGAATGCAATTGAATTGAAAAGAGCATTGTGAAATGCATGATTTATAACATATGAAAGTGTATATTTTGAGATGATCAATGAACCGTAAATGATTGTATATAAAATAAGTATATGTATTGCATTGACATTGATCATCTAAAAAGATTTGAAAATATTGTTTAGCAAAAGTGCATGATTTGACTTAAACTGAAACAGAAGAATGGAATTGCATAGAACCACTAAGCATGAAAATGCTTAGCATATTGTTTTTATTAATGCGCAGGTATCGAGTAATTGATAGTGATTGAAATAGTTAGAGTCGAGGCTTAGAGTCATAAAGAAAGAATTGCGAGGTAATAACAAACATATGCGTCACTCATTTCCTTTTTGAACATTGATATTTGTAAAAGCAATTTGAACTGAAACATCCATTTGGAAAGGCTTGGGCAGCCTTCATTGTAAATATATTTTACTTCATGTTATGGGCTATTGAATTTGTAAATGTTTATAGACACCCACAAGTGAAACCACTTCGCGAAGATTTGGCAGCGTTTATATGAATAAATGGATTTGATTGATGGCTTCGGGCGGGCGTCCCCGGGTTTCGGTTTGGATCCGCCAATCAGGTCGGACCGGGCTTGGGGGTCGCCACAAAGTACTCTATCAACAAGTAGAGATCAACTATTTCTTTTTAGCATACGGTTGCTAAAAAGAAACCATTGTCCAGCGCAATGAGTTCCACAAGTGATTTCGACCTCCAAAGTTCATAGATCTTCTTGAACCATCCCTAGCAGTTTGATTATGAGAGTTTTTCTCCATGGCTTCTGAGCCTAACCTTATCTTCCTTCCACAGTAAAATAGACGAGTAGTCAGGTTCAATCTTATCTTCTTCATCCTCCTCTTCATCATCATCCGATTCCCAGTCCTCCCTGATTAGTACCCAAATAGTGCTATTTTGAGCCCCGTTTGGTGCAGGTTTAATTTTGTGTACTAATCAACTATTAACTCGATTGGCACACAGGTCCGATATACTACTAATCGCATTTTGTGGCTATTTTTGTAGTTTTTGCAAGCTAAATTAGGCTAAAGTCATCAAGTCGACTCAAACATGAAGAATCCAAGTTGAACTCGGAGTTGCAGGTCAGAAGTCAGAAGAAAATGGGAGCAGAAAACAAAAGAAAACAAAACAATGCAGGAATTTTTGCGGGGGTTGCAAAATTCCTTAGCACAATAAATTTCGCGGGTTCAATTTTTAAGCAGCACATCTGTGTCTTGTTGACCCTGCTTTTGACCAGCTTTTTGTACCTTTTTCCTAAACTACCCTCTATGTTTGTTTGGTAGTTTATACATTTTTGTAATTTCCCTTGACTCTGAGCAGTATATAAGCCTCAGTCAAGGCTCTGTACAAAGAATAACTGAATGCAATAAATTTTGGCGGGAAAGCTGAAGCTTCCCTCATTTTCCCTCATTTTCTCTCGCTTTCTCGCTTGCTAAACACCCCCTGAGGATGACAACTCAGAGGATGGTTGGCTAAGCTCCTCTTATCCTTGAAGAGTAGAATTTCTTTGGGTAGGGTTTGAGTAGAAATGTAGTCCTCTTGTTTTTTTTTTAATGAAGTAGTTGTTGTCATTTATGCCTCTATCTCTCACTTTAGGTTTAAATCCTTTTGATGTATCCTGATTGACCAGTACTTGGCAATCTTTTAGGGTTCAGTGGATGCTTATTACTAGACCCACTGATGCTTGTTTAGTTGCCATTTATTTATCATTGTAGGGTAGATCAAATGATCAGTTTTGACTGTCTTGAAACATTAATGACCAATAAATGCTATTTCTCAAGAGGAAAACTATTAGGGTTCGGTTTACTAGGCTAAATGAAAGTCCCAGGTTCGAGTAGTATAGGTCATTCTCCCAACCACGATTAAATGGACTGAGGACCTCGGTTGCCCTAGAACTCAAACCCCCGGTGGCAGAACTTGAGGAGTTATTACATTTTATTACATTTTTCTTGCGATATTCAAATCACCCGACCCCATTGTTTTTATGAAAATCCTAAAATCCAAAAGTGAAATCACCATATTGACTCAGCTGTTGGTTGCCTACGAAGAAAGCCCATCTGTATTCGACAGCCACAGAGCCATTATCTTTGTAGTAGCTATGCTCTGACGATGGAGTTTAGGTTATAAATATTATTGATTCCGAGCACCAAATCTCTACCCCAATGCAAACTACGATTTCAGTGAATCTCTCCCCCTTTCATGATTGGTCTCCACTCTATATCCCATAAGCTTTTCTCTGTAAGAAATCAGGTAAAATGGCAGGATTGTTGAGTTTACCTTCGTTGCCATTTCCTCTTCCGTTGTGTTAGGGTAAGGTTGCACCCATTTGCCCTTACTGTCTTGTTGCTTCACTTCAGTAGATCTTCCTCTTCTTCAGCGCGTGTATGGGTTTTCTTTGATAGATAACTTATTTCCTCCCTAGTTACAAATTCTTATAGATATAAAAACAATACAATTACTTAAATCTTTAATAAGGTGAAATGACAAAAAAAATACATATTATATTATACGGTTTACAATAAAATTTGCTATGTTAGATATACCAATCACATTAACACGATATTTTAAGGTAGCATATCCAATATAAAATGTTATATTATATTATATCTACATTTTACTTATAAAATATATATCATTCTAACTATTTGATAAAAAGTTACTCCATATGATATGTATATTTTTTAAGTTAAACACTTTAATTATAATATAGTAAATTATTCCACGACTCGAATCCGAGAATCTTCTTTCCTATGTCTTTACCTTTTAAAACATTGAGCACTCTATCATATGAGTTAGATATTATTGGCTGATATTTTTATTTAATATAATCAATATTGTATTATATTCAACAATATTCAAAACTAAAATATTTAAACTTGATAATTTTTTTTTATTTTATGTTGTTCAATATATAAAAATAATTTATATATCATATATCAATATTATTTTATAATTTTTTTAGCCACAAGTTCAATTTATAATAAAAAATATTTCATTTAAAAAAAAAAAAATACCAAATGAGTATTTAAAAAAGTTAATAAGAATTAAATTTATGATACAGTGAATTATGCATATGGTGTATAGAAAAACTAAAAAGACCTTTAAAAAAAAACCAAAAAGATATCATATATTCCTATTGAAATCGTATCTCGTATTCTGTTCAACATTACAGGATAATTAATGAAATAATTTGTCTTATTTTTTTGTTGGAACCAATAATTTGTCTTTTTTTATCACCAAATAAATATAAGATAAGATATAGTATATTTTATGCCATATTCGCATAAATAGGGTTATTATAATTTTTTTGAAAAGAAAAATAATTTTATTAATTCAGATTAGCAATATATTCGATAGAAACACGAAATCAAATTCACTAAAAGCTACATAATCAAATTCGTTAAAAGTCATAGATGATGAAACAACATCCAAGTTAATAGTATAATGAATCATTCAAACCTACCACGTTGATAGTGGTATAATGGCCAGATCACATGAGCTTTAGTTTTGTAGCGTAATGGCAGTATGATTTGATTTGTTGTCTTTTGTGCGATCGAATATGTTTTGTCATTGAATCGTCATATGTAAATGGCGTTGTAATAAAAGGCAATAAATATTTGTTGTATGAGATGACATAAAATCTTTGATTTGTTGTCTTTGTCTGGTCAAATATGCTTTGTCGTCTGAACCGCTCACACATAAGTAAACACCACAACAAGACAGAAGAAAATAATGGTTATCGAGATGACATAAATGCTGCCGCCAGTGAGACGACGGTAGCATGAAAAAATAAATTAAAACTCATATATATGTGGAAAAACGATTTTATTGAGAAAGAAATTGATAGAAATTGGTGTAGATGGTGATTTCAGACCAATAATAACCTCAAAAATCACCCTCCTTACTTAAAAAGAAAAGATGCTAGAAGAGAAAAAGTTGAGAGAAAATGAGGCTTGGACTTTCTTAAAAAAAATCAATTGTTTATTACTTATTAGATTGAAAATAAAAACATAAATAGGGTTATTATGATTGATAAAAAGAAATATAGTATAGTTATATTATAGAAGAAAGATAATAGTATTTTAGAATATTATCAATTACTAATCACATAGGTTCCAAGGTAGAAGATTGGGGAATGTGAAATGCCAAAAATGTGCGGAATCACAATTGAGTCACAATCTTGTTGATGAAATTATAACTAAATATAATATTTCTATTTACTCTCAACTCTAGAAATTCACAATAAATTTTTTGATAATAGGTGCTTTCAAATATGTGTCTTAGATCCCAAAAATTTGAGATCTGGTTGTGGGAACAACGCGTGGCTGACATTCCCACTCGGAGAGTCTAAGCGGATCAAAGCCTGAAAAGGGCCCAGTATCCTGCGTACGGATCTAGAGCTGAAGTCTCGTTTGTAATTTATCCGTCGCGAGCTAGGCATGCCCTCTTCCTAGTCATTGCATGTCCTCCGCACAGTCGGTTGCCATCTCTAAGAAGATGGTCTGCTAATGATTTCGGTTGATTCGCTTTGCGGTTTAGAAGCGTATTCTCACCAACCTTGTGCGTACTTAGTCGCTGAGATGATCAGCCGTCTTTTGAAGCGAAGAAGAACTTGGACAACTTCATTGTCAAAGGGAAAGCGGTTACTTGGCGTAAGTAGCGCGCGCCTCCGCTTCCATTTAGGAAGCCAATCGCCATTTTAGAAAAGGTGGATCATCATCCTTCTTGATAAATAAGGAAGCAAGGCTAAGAGAAAAGTATGTGAAAATATACGCTTGCAAGACCGACATTTTTAGACTCTCCATCGCTCTTTCTAACTGAACCATTGGAGAATCGGTTGGCACAAACCTGGCGGTGCCTTGTTTGTTTGAAGGATCTTCTTTGCCTAGCCCGACGATCGGAGCTACGAATATTCGAAACGATTGGCGTGGAAATGCGTAGGGCGACCAAATAAAAAGTCGTGGCGGCAGCGTCACGAGGAAGCCGTCGACTATCAAGCGATCCCTCACACCGAAGTTGGTGATTCCTCATTCATCCGATTGGAACGGATCATCGTATGGCTGCGATCAAATAAACTCATCCGCCAGAAGACCAGTTTCTTCGTTGGCGTTAGGATATGGAGACAGGGAAAGAAGAACAGGCCAGATAGATGGCGGAATTGCAGAGCTATGCTGAATATCTGCAGTAAGAAAACGATCGCCTGTGGGCTCGTCTGGAAGGAGATCGGGTTGAAAATGCCTGAGGGCGGCCACCTGCACCCTCGGTAAACAAAATAAAGTGAGAACTTTATCAGGCTGAGCAGCCGTTGATGGCGTGGTAGTGGATGAAGAGTTATCTTACGGTAACTCCGGCTGCAGTGCGCCACCCCCAGCGAACTAGCGTGGGTAGGAGTCAAGGAAGAGGCCCTCCGTCGTTCAGTCGATCCGTCGGGTGGCATACCTTAAGTGCGAGAGAGTCGGTAGAGGCGGCGATAGTCGGACGAGCCCACCCCCAAAAATATACCCGCGTGGCATAAAGAAATTAGCATCGTTTTTCGTTTCATGTATCCTACCGCCGGTACGCAGCCCAGTACATGCCTAGCCTGCAGATCTAGGGACCAGAAGACATGCTATAGTCCTCGTTGGGCCAGCACATCTTAAGTTATGAGTTGCCGCGTGGCTTTGTCATATTATCATTTTCCATGTATGATGGCTCCTCTAACCCATATGACCACATGTTGCACTTCAATCAGGCGATAATACTGAATGCGAGGGCCTATTATGCAAAGTATTTCCTACCAGCTTGAAGGGGCTCGCCCTGGCTTGGTTCCATAAACTCTCGCGGAGATATATTAACTCGTTCAGCGAGTTGTGGGCTGCATTTGTTTCCCAGTACCTTTGCTCAGTTCGACTGAAGGGAAACATTAGTTCGCTACAAACCATCTTAAAGTGGGAAGATGAGTCCATCCGCGATTTCACCAGGAGATTTTGGGGAGCCGTCTAATAAATTTATTCATATAGTATGGATGCGGTTCTTCAGAATTTCTGAAGGAGCTTTGATGACCAGCACCATTCTTCCGGCTTGCTATCCACGGATGCGCCTCACAATGATGGAAGAATTGTATGAACGGCCCGGATAAATATTCGACCTTTGGAAGATATCAGGGCCTCCCGAGTTTGTGATCATAAAGCGGCGGCCCAGGTCACTAAAAGGTCGACTGAACAAAGAGGAGCAAGGAGCAGAAACGCTCACGGGCAATCGAGAAAGAAAGAGAGAACCCTCGCGGTTACCCCTCCCGAACATCTCATATAAGCCAGACTTCTTAGCTCATTCGAGATCACCCCAGAGCTTCATGGCCCATACCCATTCGGTGAATCCGTGCAAAGCCTTGTGATCTTTGATGTGACCTGCACGGGGACCACGAGCACGAGACCAACCAATGTCGAAGCCTTAAGTTTATGGTGGAAAAGTTGATCAGGGACGACCACCTCAGGAGATATATACGGGAGGCAGTTCCGGCGTGGGAGCCACACATGGTAGAAGAATAGTTAATAGAACAAAAGATCCCCTGATTCTCGCCCACCATTAACTATATTGGCGGCCCGGTGACAATCGGTATCGATCTAAGCGCTAGAAGAAAGGATGTTGCGACCATAAAATGCGGGCGGATAAACACCATCCCAAGCCACAGGATAACGTATATGATCCGGTGATCATTGCCTATATCCCTTTCCCCTATTAACTCGTCGGTCATTACTTCACCGTGCACTTGTACCCCACTTTATGTATCGATGATTTTGATGTGCCTGGCTATTAGTTGACGGGTAACATGGCTGATACATTACTGACTACGCTTTAGGCAGATAAACATCTCCTTGGACAGGTTGAGTTCGGTTGGCAAAATCCTATCCGGCTTCAACGGGGCAACCACGGTGACAATGGGTGATATTACTCTCCTCGTTAGAGTAGGGCCGATGGTCCGATGGAGTTATGTTTTCGATTATCGAAGACACAGGCGTACAAACGCCATTGTTGGTCGGCGTAGTTTGCATACAATGAAATCGTTAATCCACCTACCATCGAATGATTAGCTATCGACTAGTGGGCAGGATTGATCTTACGAGTATCGACTAAGCGACTCGGCGGTGCTGCAATTATCAATGCGAGCGTGAGGAAAAATGGAAGCTCCCGCGTCAGGCCACTCGGACCGGGCCGGAATAGCAGCTTCTGGTCGCCGCCCGGTGAATTGGAAAACGGGAGAAATTGGCTGTTGACCCCCTAGAATCAATGTCCCTGGCTGAACCAGATAAATCCACCTACGTTAGTTCCCTCCTATCCGATGCGAAGAAAGAACAAATACGACAAGTTCTGCTTCATAATATGGATGTGTTCGCTTGGACTCACTCAGACATGGCCGACATGAACCCCGCACACGCCTCTCACAAGATGAATGTCATTTCTTCGGCTAGGCCGGTTAGACAGAAAATAAGATGTTTCTACTTGGACCGACATTAGGTTATTCAGATAGAAGTGGATAATCTTTTGAAAGCGGGATTCATCAGGGAAATAAAGTACCCGGGATGGCTGGCCAATGTAGTGGTAGTCCAAAAAAAAGGCGAAAAATGGAGAGTGTGCGTGGACTACACGGATCTCAACGAGGCATGCCTGAAAGACAACGTCCCTCTACCCAAGATAGACCAGATCGTTGATGCGTCAGACGGACATGGGATATTGTCATTCCTGGACGCCTTCTCGAGATATCATCAAATACCCATGCATCCGCCGGACGCCCAGAAAACAACCTTTATCACCCCGCATGGCCTATTCTGCTACAATGATCATGGCTTAAAGAATGTCAGCACTTTATAAGAGGTTAGCACCAAGATGCTGTCAGCTCACTCCGAAAAACCATGGGAGGGTTTATATCGACGCATATGCCGGTAAAGTCTAAAGTACGCCGGATTCATGTCGAACACTTGCAAGAGGCTTTTGAACTCCTAAGGACATATGGTATGAGGCTCAATCCTTCAATATGCGCCTTCGAAGTCAGCGAGGGCCGATTCTTGGGTTTCATGGTGACTAAATGGGGTATCGAAGCCAACCCCGCTCAACTTAAGGCTATTTTGGAGTCCCCGGCTCTCGCCTTTAGAAAGGGAGTGCAATCGATGACTGGTCAATCACGCCCTAAGGCGGTTCATCTCACCTCTACTTTAACTCGTAAAGCCATTCTTCGCTTACCCCCAAGGCCAACCGGCCGCTTGAATAAGGGAATGTGATGAAGCCTCACAGCCTATCAAGCAAGATCTCATGTAACCCAAATCTTGCTAGCCCGAAGGCTGGCGAAATACTCTTCGTGTACCTAGCAGTTTCGGATGTCTTAGTGAGTGCCGCCCTGTTCAAGGAAGATGAGAATAAAAAGCAGAGGCCAATATTTTTTGTCAGCAAGTCCTTAGCCAACACATGAACCCGGTGCAACCACCTCGAGCTAGCAGGATTAGCTCTCCGGGTAGCAGCGAAGAAGCTCCGCCTATACTTCCAAGCACACCCCATTGTTGTGCTAATCGACCTTCCTCTTCGGAGCACCATTCACAAAGCCCGTACTTGTCCGGGAGGATGGCTCGATGGGGCGGCCACTGAGCGAATTGCTATTCACATAAACCAAGGCCGCTAAAAGGATGTGTTTTCAACGTAGACTTTCTAGCGTAAATCCCCTAATTCCGGTGAGCCAAAGTACCAACCGGTGGATCCTTAATGTAGATGGAGCATCTCGGTAAACCGAGCCGTATCGGGTTTGCAACTTAAATCTCCGCGGAGAGAATTATGTTTAACTGCTTAGGCTTCGCCCCAACAACGAATCGTAACATGCAGGGGCCATACTAAACAGGAATCAACTAGCAATTATCAGAACCGCCGACAAAGCTTCGATTCGGCGATTCACAATTGGTTGTGGGGTAAACGAAGAATATGAGTCGCGAGACTTCTAAATGGCAAAGTATGTATCCTTGAACCAACAAACTTTGACAACTTTTCACCGAAGCTTGAACACATCACCGTAGATCGCGAATGAGAAAGCTTGACGCCGTCATTGCTGTCGCTTCACTCCCAATACCGTAAACAGTTCTTGCCTATCTATTATCGCTTTGATTCATTAATTGTCACTATCGGGAAAGCCAGTGGACAAAGTCCCCCCCTTCCCGGATGGACCCCATAGTAATAAAAGATGTCACCACCTGAGAACTCCCGCATCACGTAAACAGAGCTCATAAGATCTAAATCCGCCGACTGTGTTCTCTTTTGGTTAACGGGCAAGTTAAACGTCCCGACAGCCTTACTTAAAGTTCCTAACTACCGAACATGGACATTATGTATAAGTCGAACTACATGAAGGGATATGTGGTAATCATCCAGGCGGCAGAACATTGGCACACAGAGCCCATACTCAGGGATATTATTGGCCAACCATGAGATCTGACGCCGCTGACTACGTACGAAAGTGTGATCGATGCCAGCATTTAGCCCCTGTCTTGAGATCACCCACTCAGGATTTAATTTCCATTACGAGCCCTTGGCCTTTCGCCCAATGGGGAATTGACATAGTGACCGCTTCCCACTCCGCCTCGTCGTAAGAAACCATTCGGTAGCGACCGGACATTCCGGTGCCATTGAAGTGAATAGAGGTCGAGGCTTTTGCACCAATCAAGGATAAGGATGTCACTTAGTTCATCTAGAAGAATATCATATGTCCGCCCTAAGATACTCATCAATTCTGTGTCGATAACAGCCTCATCTTCGACCCGTACAGAACTTTCTCGCCAGGAATTGAAGATAAAGAATCTATACTCCACTCCACGGTATCCGCAGAGCAATGGCCAAGTAGAAGCCTCAAATAAGACCCTATTACATGCCTTAAAGAAATGACTAGATTAAGCTAAAGGCAAGTGGGTGGATGAACTCCCCGGTGCTATGAGCCTATAGAAAGATAGCTCGCCGGCCAACCGAAATGTCCCCCTTCGCGCTCACTTATGGGATGGAGGCTATAGTCCCAACAGAAATCGATATGCCCACGCTCCGAATTGACGGCACTGAGCACAAATCTTGAAACTGGTAAGATCTAGACACCGATGCATGAATTGCGTAATCAAAGAGCCGTGCGAAAGAGCATCATACCATAACAGGCTAGCAAACCTTTATAATAGAGGCATGAAACCCAGTATGTTTCAACCGAGGGACTTGGTCCTAAGAAAAGTTTTCGAAAATACATACAGCCGATTCGTCAGTCGGAAAGTTCTAGCCAAATCGGGAGGGACCATATATTGTAACACGGGCTGGCGAATTCGGATCGTATGCATTAGATAAACTAGACGGGACGCCTATACCTAGAATGTGGAATGTTATGCACCTTAAAAGGTACTTCCAATAAAAAATGATTCAATTTCTTTACTCCTGTCTCAAAGGTTCATTACTAAGTCCGGGCAAGGTTGATGTCCTACTCGCCTAGTATGGTTGATGCCCAGCTGGTTTATTACTAAGTCTGGGTAAGGTTGATGTCCTATCTACCAAAGATGAATGATGCCCAACCTGTCATTATTAAGTCCGTAAATAGCTACTGACGCCCCACCGCCTGGGCATTTTTTCGCTTGATGCCCATATGGTTCATTACTAAGTCTGGGTAAGGTTGATGTCTTACCGGCCCAATATGGTTGATGCCCAACTGGTTCATTACTAAGTCCGAGTAAGGTTGATGTCCTACCGGCCCAGTATGGTTGATGCCCAAATTATTCACTACCAAGTTCGCAAGGTTGGATGTCCCACCGACCCAAAGATGGTCGATGCCTGGGCCTAGTTCATTACTGTCCGGCAAGGTTGATGTCCTACCCGCCTCGCATGGTTGATGCCCAACTCCGGTTCATTACCAAGTCCCACCGAAAGGCTGATGGCCCTACGCGCCTAATACGGTTGATGCCTTTTCTAGCTAGTAAGTCATGTCCCGATATGGCTTGCAGTGCTGAGTGGTCGATGAACCTCGTTAACTGATTGTTCATCCTGAAATGGATCTATGCCCTACTTAAGGTACATATTTTCTTGCCCGGCTAACTTAACTTAGTTATGTAGTTCGATAGAGGTAAACCCTTAATATTAAAATGTGGCATACTTATATAATACTAAGCTTCATCATTTAACTTGGTTTCAAAACAACAAAAACCGGAGCAACAAAAAATGCGTGAAGAGGCAAAGTTGAATGAGCAACCATGGCACTAGAAACATCTTACTTCTCACTCTCCCTAGTCACTTTAAGTGAGGAAATCAAGCTCTTAACTTGGCTCAACCTCAGCGGAGAGATGCTCACCTACCTCGTAATGATCTGTCTCTCAAGAACCCGCAACAGAGCCCCTCCGCACATTCGCCTTTTACCGTAACGAACAATCGATGGGCAACCTCGATGGGGACAATGGGGTACGGTTAGTAAAGAACTCCCGAGATAACAACTCTGACGTGTTTGACATCCCCTGTCTCTGAACTCAGCCGACTCGCAAATGTTATATGCAAAAGCATAATAACCATAGCCATAGTTGAAGATTACGTCGAAGCGATCCTCGTAAGCCTCCTCCAGAGCCCTTTTCTCTTTAAGGGCCTCTGCTCGGATAGCGGACACTTCATCCTTACAAGCCCTGAGTTCCAAAAAGCGAGAAATCTCGCTCTGGCCGGGCCAGACGGCTAATCTCGCTATTCGCTCTTCCGCTTAGCCTTTCTACGGCAAATTAAGGCATTTTGCATCAGAGCTAATCTCAGACTCCACCTTCGCTCAGGCATTCCCTGCATCCTTGGCATCCATACGGGCCATCGAGGCATCATGGTGGGCAGTGTCTCTCTTAGCTTCGGCTCTGGAAATCCTTTCAACTCTTCCTTTGGCTTCACTCTCCCAGCTCCGAGAACTTGACTCCACTTCAGCTAAGGAAACACTTAGCGCCCGGTGGTCAGAAGCGACTGATTGAGCATAGATCCGTAACATTCCGCATCCCTCAGCCGAGTCTGAAACTCTTGGTACTAGTAGGTCATGTTCTGGATAGCTATGACAACCTATAGAAAAACGCATTTGAACAAAGCAATAACCTTGTTAGAACGGCTAATACTAGAACAAAGCACAAAAGTAATGAACTTACTAAATCACGACTGTGAAAGTTACTTGCCAGGTGACAAGATGTCGTCTTCGACCACCGCTTGAGATTCCTCCCTTTTTTGTTAGCATATGTAGGGATCAAAACTGCATATTTTTCACCCTTCCCCTCGGCCCACACCTCTATCGGCATCCGAAGAGTAGTCAGGAATAGTTGTTCCAAATGGGTGGCCGAGGATTCACCCTGATTAAATGGCTTCCAGCTGATTGATAATCTCCGGGGCACCTTCGGGCCCAGGAGCCAACACTTCCTCCATAGGGGGAGACGGGCCCTACGGAGGAATGTAAGAATACAACAACAACCGTTTAGGAAGCAATGGCGCTCGGACCGGGAAGACGTAGCCTTGTCTGGCCGGCTAGTAATCTGCCCTGAAGGAATACCTTCTCGGACCTCCTCATGATTTTGAGGGACCTCTCCTGAATCTGCCGTGGGTATGGACTTAGAAGCCGATTGACCATGAAAGCCCATCTCCGGCGAGTCCATGACGACTATCGCCTGCTCTTCCAAACCTCCGTCGGTTGATCCTCGATCACTTTGCCAACCACCCGTGGATAACTTCGCTGTTACTGCTTGAAGCTTCCAGACTCCCAGCTTCAAGGCTCCCCGCGCCAAAGTTATGAGCAAGATCAACCATTTCGTCCTCCTCTTCTTCCTCTTTTCTAGCAGGGGGGAGGCTGGATATCGGGGCAACCCTAGAGACAAAACCTTCTACCCCGCGCGCCTCCTCACTAGGTGCTCCGCCTTCTCTTCTTGAATGCCAAAGTGAGAATCTTTTTCGTGAAAGGAAGCCTCTTGAGCCGACTGCCCCTGTCAACTTCCTTATATGCTTGGAAGGCAGGGCCGGGATCCTCTCTAGCCAAAGGAGGTTGCTCGAACTGAAGACTGATCGCCAATTCTCGACCAACCACCTCGATCTCGTAAGTCCGACCTGAGACGAGCTGCTCGACTAAAGTCAAGGCCTGAACATGTACGCTCGCCTCCGCTATTTCTGTGGGAAGAGGGCGAGGAATAACCGGGAGAATATAGGGAGAGGGATGGCGACTCAATTCACGAAGGTTCTTCACAGTTAAAAGAATTTCGTGATGTCATTCCCTCTCAGAAATCTCTAGTAACTTCTGAATGTTCTTGAAGCTAAACAGACCTAGTCGACCAATTCATTCCTGACTTTTCCCTGCATGAAAAAGTGTTTATTAAGAGAATACGTAGGATAAACGTACAACGACATACAAATCCCACAGCTTGAACACACCAAGGAATGACATTGTTCGATTCAAAGTAAACGGAAGGTCAGGGGAGCCCGGGGTCTCTAACCATGGTCCTGATTAAGATTGACTTCGTCCTGCCTTAGGCTTAGTTTGGGAGCTCCTGCAGAATAACTCGCAACCGAGGACTCTAGGTCGACGCGATAGCCGCTTACTCATGTATAGATCAAACCCCTCAATTTAACACTTATACAGAGCTCACAATTTTCCGCAGCTATGTCAAATTGAACGGAGTTTGCTTAGAAATGAATAAAACTCGATTTTGTATGTTCCTGAATTATAAATGGTTTAGTCTATGACACTACAAGTGCAATGTGTCATACAAGTAGTAAAATTGATGTAAAGTCCGTGGACATCATTCTATAGAGATTGACAAGAATTTTTAAATTCAACTACCCCAACTACTCAAGATCCATACTGTTTGAACCTCCATAATACAACTAATTATCAGCTAGAATTTAAAGAATAATTGTCCTGAAGAATGCATCTACAAGTAAGGAAATTAAAAATAGAACAAATAAAATGATGTAAACTAAAATAAACTGGATCGAACGCCTTCCCAAATGAACACTAATAAGGAGATACTGTGAAATGGGCCACTTCTCATGATCGGGATCCCATTAAGACTCATCTCGAATTGGATATGACTGTCAAGAGGCCTCGATAATGCAAATTTCTGGATTTCTCCCTCAATCTACTAATTAGAGGTCCCCGTTTCTCTCAAGACATGGATCTAACTTGGGCTTTCTGCATTAAGATCATTCTTATAAGACTGGGTTTTTTTTCAATACTTCACACCCATTTCTTAAGACTCCAGATTGGCTTCAAGATGCAGGGTCATCAGAAAATCTCTACAAAATGATCGATGACTCTTCCTTAAATGATGACGATCTCTTTCTCTTTCCTTGATTAGATCTCACCAACACGATTGAGATCCTTCCATTATATTAAAAGAGATGATCGATTATTTAAATTTGATAAATAATCCCTATCATTTTTAAATTATGAGTGAAATGAATTTTATCTAAGTGAACTCGTAGCTCACAAGACTCTTCAATGGTAGTCTAACATACCCACCAACTGAATGTTCCAAGCTCTCAAGAATCTCCATCTCCCTCGGGTGCTCGCCCTGTGAGCCCTCCCTCGGAAAACTCCTGTGTGAGCAGATACAACTGAAGGGTACTCACACTACCACTGGGAACAAATCAATTTAAGAACAACATCAATCAAACAAATCCCAATTCTAGGTACTCTAATTTATGTAGAAAGACTCAATCTAATGAATAATCCAAAATAGTGGAAGTTGTGCTTATCAAAACTGCATCACAACGACAATGGAGCATTAATCAAATACACCACGTATTTTAATAAATTGATAAAGAAACTAATTCCGCACTGGTCCAGACTCCATTAATTTCGTGCGTAATTGGGAAAGAGAATGAAAAAATTAAATACACCAACATTCTAAACAAATGTTTGCCTGTATCCGTAAAAGAAAAGGAAAGAAAAGAAAAGAAAAATCTACTCTAAAATTATACAATTGAGTCTTCTTTTTCCCCAATTTTCTAGGTTTTTCGAAAAAACTCCCTCATTTCTGTAAAAGGTACACCTATTTATACACCTTTAGCTATTGGGCCTGATTCACACATCTAGCTATTGGGCTTGATTCCAAGGCTCTAGGTGGATTTCCCCAATTTTAATGGCCCAGCTTGCTGTCCAGGTCGCGACCTTAGAAGCATGTCGCGACTTGTTAGGTCTGTCGTGTCCTTTGGAAGCTTGTCGCAACATTCTTTTGCCTTGTTTTTGCAATATTGAGTCATGACCTGATGTCCTCTGTCACGACATTGTTCTTTGCAATTTTCTTTAGTTGGTTGTCGCGACATGAATTGCTGCGTTGTGACCATGTTTAGTTGCCAGTAGTGATGACTCTTGTTACGACCACATTTTCCTGTTTCCAGGTATTTGTGTCGCAACCACAATTCCATGTTGTGACTTGGCTTTTTCTTCCCTTTGTTGAATTATGTGTCGCGACCAAGTTTCTTTGTCACAACACCGTTTCTGTTGCTAGCCACTTTGATTCTCGTCACGACAACTTTTTCTGGTCTCCAAGTGTTTGTGTCGCGACCACAATTTCATGTCGCGACTTGACCTGCCTTCCTTTTGCATCAATTTTTGTTGGCGACTCACACCTCATCTCACGACAAAATTTATGTTGTCAGCCCATTTGATCCTTGGTCACAGCCTCCCTTTCATGTTGCGACATAATTTCTTAGTTTCTGCCTTCATGCAAGTTACGACTCAAAAATCGCTTAATCTCGCTTATTTTCTTGTCGCAACACGGAATTAGGTCGCATAAGGTCGCTTCTCTTTATCGCACTTTGCCGCGGATTCTCAAAAGCATGTTGCGATCGTCCTTTCTACCAATCTTGTAGCAACCTAATTTTTTTTTAGTCACAACAGTTTCTACTAATGCAACTTTTTTTTTTGGTCACAACCTAGAAAGTGTGTTGCGACTGAGAGGTGATCCTTCTTACTGTTTGCCGTTAGCCAAGCCAAACTTACCACAACATGTTTTAACCGCTTAGCTTCATTTTAATGTCACGACATGAAACTTGTCGCGACCTCGACCGGTGTCTTCGGGCCTTGCGCTTTTGTCGCAACATCAATTTTTCTGATAGAGACCTTGTCAGCTCATCCAGCCATCCATTCCTCGCCGTCACCTTAATTATCTGTTGTGACCTGAGTTGTCTTCTTCCGATGTCGCAACTTCGATTCTCTGTCGCGACATCGTTTGTGTAGTCTTAAGTTTTTCTTGTCGATCAGATCACAAGGATGCGTCATGACACACTCAAGCCTTTGTCTTTACAGAGTCATAACATTATCAATCAACTCGCGGACTTAAAACTCCCGAATCGATGATTCCTTGTCGCGAATTCTCAAATCGTCTGTCAGCGCATCTAGCTGCTTGGCCATTTATCTCATTTTTTTCTGGATTCTTGCTGGAATTGCAGATTCTTCTATAAAAATTTGCAAAATATAAATTTGGTAAAATCTCCATATTTCTGCATAAAAATAAGTAATTACATTGTAACACTAATAAGAAAAATGGATTAAAAATCAATGAGTTTTTGACTTATCACCGACCTCCATGCGCCAGCTTCAATGTGTAAATAAAGAAAACCTCCACCAACGAAATATCCAGTTGGTACTTGAGGTTCACTCAGATCCGGTCAATATCTTGATGAACAAACGTAAGTGGCGCTCCTATAAGTGTAGGTTCGTTTGACTAGAGACGAAATGGGGCGGGTCGCTACGCTCTCGTAAAATATACTGCACCATCTTCCTCATCAATAGTGGATTTAGTCGGACCATCCAACAACTCAAAATCGATATTATCAGGAATGTGGCAGTAAGACCTCAACTCCTCCATGGACAGAGAAGAAATGATGTTGCTTGTAGAAGGATCTGCCAGCCCTTTTCCGCGCCCCTACCTCGACTCGGTGGAAGTCTCTTCTTAACCTCTCGCCATACTGCAAGCAAACAACAACAAAAGGACAAAGGAAAAGGGAAGTCAGTTCCATGCCGTCATACCAGACTAGTAAAAGGGAAAGAACGCAAATGAACCTACTAAGAAAAGAGGGAAACCCCCTCCCAATCCTAGCATGTCCATAACACACCCTCCTAAGTTCCTGTCACAGGAAACATGTCGGCGACTAGATTCTAGCCTACCCAAAACAAAGGTAAGGCTTACCTAGGAGATAGAGGAAGACTAACGCTTGACAAAACTATCTTCAAAAGACGCAATGCCACAACGACGTATCAGTAGAAACTCTTGAACAAAAGGGGAGCAAGAAAATGGTGTAGACATGACGAGAGCGGGTAAAATCCAATTATGACTCCCTAAGTATTAGGCATACAGCCCTTACGGGCGCATTTAATGCGTCGTTGACTCATTATCTCTTCAATCGATTCAAACTGCACGACGCTACCATTAGGGCACAAATGAATAAGAGGCTGTGTTCGTGGCCACTGTGCTGGGGTGGCTCTTCCTACTCGTCCCACATGGTCGGCCGACAATGGCTTAGGTATAATCGTGAACTGGTAAGGGCCAATCCGTTCTAGAATTCATCAAACGCCATGAACCTTGTCCCAAGAAATCAGTCCACGATTGGTCACTGGTTAGCCAAGCACAATAAAAATAAGGCGAGACAAAACAAAAAAAATTTCCAGAAACACTATTTCATTAATTACACCAAACGATGTGCACAATTACATAACCCATCCGGGCTGAAAACTGAGCCTAAGACAATTACATAACCTGCTCGCTGAAAATCAGCCTGTAAAATAAGAAAATGGAAGAAGAGGAAGAAAAAGCAAATAGTGTCAAGAAAAAGCCCCACCACCTCCTGCAATATGATTTCAACAAAGGCAAAGCCGAGGGGGCATGGCAGGTGGGGCTTATCGCTGAACATGGAGACACAAATTTTAAGGAGGCGTCTTCCATCCGAGTTCGTGAACTACCCAAGGGGACATATAAGGCTCGAGAATACCCCTCCACAGGTAAATTAGTACGCTCCAGAAGGATCCTTTAGTCGACCGTCACCTCGCCAACATCATATTCATCAGAGTAATCGTAAAGCTCCTGCACACATCATCTGCCAATGTTTAGCCATACACTAAAAACTCAAAACTAGCCAGTGAGATGAAAACCCGCCATCTTGCAACCTTTTATAGAGGTTACAAACCAATGGAAAACTAAAAAAGCCATACTAAATGCGACACCCAAAAATAGAAAATTCCCAGAATTCTGCACATTGGAATATTTCAAAGCATTAACGATCCCCATTCTAACGACAACAAGACAAAACACGGTGGCTTTTTCCAATGGAAGATCGAACTCTCCAGTTGGAAAAAGGGGGGCATATTGGGAACATGGCTTGTGGCCCATGGATTTTGGCCCAACATCCCCACTCAGAAGGCCTAAACTGATCAAAGCTCAAAGGAGGCCCAAGTATCTCTACACGTATACGGATCTAGGCCTGAAGTCCCGTTCATGAGCTATCCGATCACAACAAAGGCCTAGGCATGCCCTCTTTCTAGGTCACCGTATGTCCTCCTCGAGCCGATTTCATCTCAAGAATGATGACCTCGCCAATGATTTCCAAACATCTCCCTTGCGCTTTAAGAACATATTCTCCACCAACTCAAATGAACGCCTGAGATGATCAAACCCAATGTTGAGGCTAAGACCTCGACAACTTAGCGGTCCAAAAGTGGAAACGGTCACACGTTAAGCTAAGCGCCCTCGCCTTCCATTTCAGAAACCAATCACCCATTTTCCGAAAAAGGTGGATCATCATCCTTCTTGATAAATAAGGAAGAAATGCTAAGAGAAAGGTATGTGAAAATATACGTCTGCAAGACTGACATTTTTAGACTCTCCATCACTCTTCTTAACTTAAGCATGAGAGTTTGACGGCACAACACCATCATGCCTGAGCTTTTTTTTTTGAAGGACTGTCATAGTTCATGCCCACGATCCGAGACTCTAAGAATCCAGGCAGGACAACACCGTGGAATAATGGTTACGATTTAAAAGAGTTTGAGGTACTACCAAAGGAGTAGAAAGATTCATTCAAAGAACTTTAAAAGAAAGATAAAAAAATCACATTCCAAAAAGAAAGACAAAAAAATCACTATGTAAGATTTCATGTGGTAGATGAATCTACGGTTGAAAATTTACAGAAGCAAAAATGGTAAAAGAGGCATTGGACACTCTACAAAAATTATACAAATGTTAATATTATTGTATTAAGCCAATGAAGTTGCAAGCATTACAAGGTGAATTTGAGTGCATGCAATTCATCTTAGAATATTTTGATCGGGTACAAATCATTGTTAACTAGATGTGAGTTAATGGTGAGAATCTTGATGATTAACGAATAATGAAAACTTATGCAATCTTTAAAGGAAGAATTTCATCATGTTATTGTAACAATTAAAAGAAGACAAAAATATATTTATGTTATAATATGTCTCAAATTCCTATTTAGTATTAATTCTTTTTTTTGTAAATAATATTTTATAGGATAATTCATATTTATTATATGATTGTAATATTAGGTTTCTTTATAGAATAAGGAAAGATTTTAGGATTATCCTTATAAATATTCTGGGTCACAAGAGAAAAAAGTTATGAGAGAGATTTGGTGTGTACAGAGATGTAAGGGTTTGGGAGATTGAGAGTTTTATAAGGTATTTTCTCGGTATTAATGTGAACATCCTAGGGTTTTAGGACTTTGATATTCCAATCTCGTTCTCTGTATTTTCAAGAAGAGTGGAAATATTCTCTTTCATCCGTGGATGTAGATATAATTGCGAACCCCATTAAAACCTCTCGTGCATTTTTATGATGATTAATTTATCTTCGTGTTCTTGAATTCATATTCTCCTGCATCAAAGCTTCCATGATTTATAACAATTTACTCTAACGGTTGAAGAGTTGATGAGTTTATTATGTTCGAGAGAGAATCAAATCTACAAAATTCGGAGCAAGCCTCTTGAGGTGGTCAACAAAGTGGTAGAGACCATGGTCATGGTGGAGGTGGAGAAACATTAATTTCATATATAAAGAGAATGGCACAGATCAATCTAAAGGAAGAGGCATCACTTCTAAATTTAAAGATAAGTCACACATACATTAATATTGAAAGTGCAAAATGTATGGGCAGTATAAGCTGGATTGTCAAACGAAATTTCTTTATAAAGAAGATGAGCAAGCAAACATCACTAGAGAAATAATTATTTATATTATTAGATAAATTAATTCGAGGTGATATTAGTTTTGGAGACAAATCTAAAGTTTCGATCATGGACAAAGGTAATAATAAAATACATTCCACATATGGTAATGATATTCCTATAGTGGATGTGTTCTTTATTCCAAATCTTTTTTTTTTTGGATAATGGAAAGTGAAATTTCATTGATTCAAAACGGTAATACTTTTATATTTGAACACATAAATCAAACTGCTAAAAACATTAGAGTATGACATAACATCCAAGTTAACAGTAAGAAAAAACGGCTTAATATTGTTCAGATTGAGAGAGTTGAGTTTTCTCCTCTTGTTTTTGAATGAACTTTTGAACTTATCAAAAAACAATTCTTTGTAGCGTTCGACCATCAAATATGAGTTCTTGAAACGAGTTTTCATTGGGTTCTTGAAGCAAGATTTCAGCGAGTCCTTTGGACAAGTATTCAACGAGTTTAGATTCTTTCAAACCTTTGGTTCTTTGTTCCTTGTTGATCATTGGGTCGAGATGTTTGTCTATTACTTGGTTTTTTCCTTCTCGGGGGTTTGTAAGACTAATTCAGATTGTGGGTCTGTATGGCCTTTCTTTCCTCACTGCTCACGCTATTTGGTATCAGCCTAGGTTATATCTTCTCATTTTATTATTATTTTTCCTTCATTTTGATACTATTCATCGTTATCTCAGTATTGTTCATTTTCATATTATAGTGTAAACCCTAGATCTTCATTTTGGGTCATTTTTGGGGTTTCCTACATTTCAGTTATTTTGTTCTTCATTTTTCTTTTGAATTTTTGGGCTTTCTCTATTTTGGTGTTACTGTAGCTCCGAAAGTAAAAAAACAAAAAAAAAAACAAAAAAAGAACAAAGAAAAAAAAAAGCAAAAACAAAAAAAAAAAAAAAGAAAAAAAAAAAAAAAAAAAAAGAAAAAAAAAGAAAAAGAAGAGAAAAGAAAAAAAGAAAAGAAAAGAAAATAAGTTTAAAGGTTGAATTAATTTCTAGTTCTTCGTTAATTTGTCCTAGTGATCTTTACTTGTTTCTTGAATTTTTTTGGTGGTTGGACTAAACATTGGTTTGTGGAATTGTTTGAGTTTAGCTAGTTCTTAAAGAACTTGAGAGTGAAAACAAGAGTGGTAAAAGGCAGAGTGTGTGAGATCAATTTCGGGAAAAAGCCAAAAAGAGTGAAACACGAGTGGAGTGTCATCCTTCAATTGTAAACACGTAAGGGAGTGTGTGAGGTTTTATTATTAACATTGTTCTTGCAGGTATTCAAAATATGTCCAACGAGGGTGAAAACCAAGGAATAGAGACAAATGGTGCATTCACAATGCGAGCCATGCACCAACAGTTTGAGCGACTAAACATCATGTTTAATGAAATCAGGGATAGAATGGATACACAGGATGCTACCATAGCCAATTTACAAAGGTCACCATAAGATGCCCTAATGTTAGAAGGCAACAAAGGCGTGCCTCATGAACCATCATTTAAATTTGATGAAGAAGATGAGTTAGTCCTTCAGGATGATGAGGATGATTATGCTATTTGAGCTGATATGGGCAGAGGTGGACATCTTAGGCGTGAAAGGAAGCCTAGAAGAAACTAGTTGGGCAGAGATAGGGTAGATGGGAACCTTGGGAGTGTCAAAATGAAAATACCACCTTTCCAAGGTAGAAATGATCCAGAGGCATATTTGGGGTGGGAAAAGAAGATTGAGTTGATCTTTGATTGCCACAACTATTCAGAGGAAAATAAGGTAAAGCTAGTAGTTGTTGGAGTTCCCAAGATCATCATGCAATACTTCAGGACCAATTAGCACTTCAGCAAGAGTAAGGAATTACGAAGAGGCCCACATACTTGGGATGATTTAAAAGCTCTCATGAGAAGAAGATTCATACCTAGCCATTATCATAGGGATCTTTTCCAAAGGCTCCAAAGTCTGACACAGGGTTCAAAGAGTGTGGAAGATTATCACAAGGAGATGGAGGTTGCTATGATTAGAGTTAATGTTGAGGAGGATCTGAGGCCACATGTAATGGCAGTGTTTTTGAAATTGTTTAATCTGATTACTGCTAATGTGGTGGAGTTACAACATTATGTGAGTTAGAGACATGGTACAGGCATAAGGTGGAAAGGCAGCTTGAAAAGGAAGGGACTAGCAAAGCATTCTTCGGCTCTCACCTTACACGGAACAAAATCATGGCAAGCAATGAAACACATGACAAGGCTATTTCCAAGTCCAAAAACCGAGATCCAAGAGCAAGGAAGATGACTCTCATCAAGATAAAGGTAAATTTTTGAAACCTGTTTAACTGTAATTCAAAGACATTAAATGTCAATGTATGGTTCAGGTCATATTGCTTCACAATGTCAAAACAGTGCGGGTGTTGATTATGAAAGACAATGGGGAAGTGGATACCGCAAGTGAGAATGATAGTGGATGAGATATGCCAATCTTTGGAAGATGATAGTATGGATGATAGAAAGATATGCCGAGGAAGGCTGTGGAATCCTCTTATTACTAGGCGTGCCTAATACACAAATCAAGGTGGATGAAACACTAGGCAAAGGAGAACAGAGTTTCATACTAGATAGTTGTTAACATCAAGGTATAGTGTATGATCAGTTGACGTAAGCTTGTACCAATGTTGCTAGTAATCTTGTTGAGAAGTTGGCTTACCTTGTTGAAACATCCAGGCTTTACAAGGTAATGAAGAAATGATTGTGAGAGGGCTGGAGGTGAATAAGCAAGTCTTAGTGTCTTTCAATATTGGGAGGTACAGTGACAAAGTGCTTCATGATGGGGTTCCTATGCATGCTGGCCATATCTTGTTGGGGAGACCATGGCAATATGATATAAAGGTGATGCATGATGGGTTTAGAAATAGGTATAGCTTTGTAAAAGATGGTAAATCATTTACACTTGTTCCTCTATCTCCAAAGCAAGTTTATGAGGATCAAATGAAATTGTTGAGTGAGGTTGAGAAAAAAAGAAAGAGTGAGGCTAAAACTTCAAGAAAAAATGAGAGTGAAAAGAGTAAAAGAGTGAAAAAGAATTAGTTGAGAGAAAGGGAAAAACAAAAATGAGTTTCTATGCAAAATAAAGTGAGGTTGGAAGGATTTTATGACAGATCAACCAATGATTTTATGGTATACAAGGAATCCTACCCTACTAATGATGAAACTAAACTGGCCCTCCTAGTTTGATGTTTCTTTTTGCAAAGCAGAGTTCCAGAGGATGTGTTCCCGCAGGAAGTTCCTTTAGCAGTGTCAAGAACCCATTAGAGGTATTGAACATCAAATTGATTTCATACCTGAGGTTGTTATCCCAAATCGACCAACCTATAGAAGTAATCCTCAAGAAACAAAGGAGTCAAAGTAAAAGTCAAGAGTTGATGAGCAAGGGATATGTGTAGGGAAAGCATGAGTCCATGCACGCACTAGTACTTTGGTGCCTAAAAAGGGATGGGATGCGGCGTGATGTGCATCATCAGACAAACAACATTATGGTAAAGTATCGTCATCCCATACCCAGGTTAGATGATATGATCGATGAGTCGTACGGTATTTTCAACAAGATAGATCTTAAAAGTGGATATCATCAAATAAGAATGAAAGAAGGTGATGAATGGAAAATTATATTTAAGACTAAATATGGATTGTATGAATGGTTAGTTATGCCATTTGGTCTTACTAATTCACCTAGCACTTTCATGAGATTGATGAACCATGTTTTAAAAAGTATTCATTGGAAAAATTTGTTGTTGTTTATTTTGATGACATCCTAATGTATAGCAAGAGTTTAGATGAGCATGTCGAGCATTCGAAGCCAGGTGATTGCTATTTTGAGAAATGAAAAGTTGTATGCTAATTTTCATAAATGTACTTTTTGCATGGAGAAAGTTGTTTTCCTTGGTTTTGTTATTAGTGGAAAAGGTATTGAAGTGGATGAAGAGAAAGTTAAGGCGATCAAGGAGTGGCCAACGCCTAAGAGCATCACTGAGGTAAGAAGCTTTCATGGTTTGGTTAGTGGTTTGTTAAAGACTTTAGCACAATTGTTGCACCACTCACTGAAATTGTTAAAAAGAATGTTGGTTTTCATTGGGGCAATGATCAAGAAAATGCATTTATTGTTATTAAAGAAAGGTTATGTTCTGCACTTGTGTTAGCATTACCTAACTTTAACAAAACTGTTGAGATTGAATGTGATGCCTCAGGAATAGGAATCGTTTCTTGATGTGTGATGTTTCACAATAACATTTTTCAATGAGTTGGGAGGAGCAGCTTTGAATTACCCAACTTATGACAAGGAGCTCTATGCACTTGTTAGAGGTGAGTTGAACAATAGGCATGCTAGATGGATAGAGTACATTGAGACTTTCCCTTATGTTATTCAGTACAAGCAAGGTAAGGAAAATGTGATTGTTGATGCTTTATCTCGAAGGTATGTGCTTCTAACTTCTTTGGGTGCCAAAATGCTTGGATTTGAGTATGTGAAAGATATGTATGCCAATGATGTTGATTTTGTTGATGTGTATATGGCATGTGATAAGACAACATTTGAAAAATTTTATAAGCATGATGGTTACTTGTTTAAGCAAAATAAGTCAGGTGTGCCAAATCGTCACGCGCGGAATTGTTGGTGCATGAGGCACATGGTGGGGGGATGATGGGACACTTTGGTGTTAGGAAAACTTTAGAGATCTTGCTGAGCATTTGTTTTGGCCTAAGATGAAAAAAGATGTCATTTTCATTTGAGGTAGATGCATTACATGAAGAAAGGCCAAATCTAAGGTCAGGCTACGGTCAGATACACCTCACTGCCTTAGAGCCATGGGTAGACATATCAATGGACTTTGTTTTAGGGCTACCTAGGACAAAAAGGGGTAGAGATTCTTATTTTTAAAATAGATAGATTTATAAGACGGCACATTTCATTCGCCATAAAACGTATGATGCTACATACACGGCAGATTATTTTCCAGAAATAGTGTGTGACTTCATGTTGTGCTTAGAAGTATTGTGTCAGATAGGGATGTTAAGTTCCTTAGTTACTTTTGGAAAGTTTTGTGGGGCAAGTTGGGCACTAAACTTCTGTTTTCCACCACTTGTCATCCATAAACAAATGGACAAACTGAGGTAGTTAATAGGACTTTATCTCAACTTTTGTGCACTGTCATGAATAAGAATATGAAAACTTGGGAAGATTGTTTGCCATTCATAGAGTTTTCATACAATAGGACCATGCATACTACTACTTCTTATTCTCCTTTTGAAGTTGTTTATGGTTTTAATCCAAAGAACTCCTTTGGTTTTACGCTGCCTTTACTAGAAAGGAAAGGGATAGCTTGGATGGAAAAAAAAAGGCTGAATTAGTGAAGTCCATTCATGAGAAGGTTAGGCTTTAGATTGAGAAAAAGAATGAACAGTATGCTTCCCAAGCTAACAAGGGAAGGAGGCGTGTCACCTTGATCCTAGAGAGATCGGGCGTTCAAAACACGAGGAAAGAGAGATTTTCAAATATCAAACATCTGGTCATCTCAAATATGACCATTCTAGAAAGATTAATGACAATACACATGTTCTGACTTAGGCGAGTATAATGTGTCTGCTACTTTTAAATGTTGTCGATCTTCCTATTTGATGTAGTGTGAAGATTCGAGGCCAAATCCTTTCGAGGAGAGAGGGAATGATGACTTGGTGGATTGATCGGGCGGTTATTGTTCACGATCCCTTAAATGTTCCGTATGGACCACCACAAGGTCACAGCCAAGAAGATCAAGGAAGCAATGGTCGGGTCGGGTGCAATCCACTGTCGACTTGGACACCCAAGGCTAACAAGACTTCTATTTCTCAAGACGGGGTTCAATAAGGAGGGAGTAGAGTTTTAATTAACTGAGATTCAAGCAAATCAAGAGTCAGCTAACTTGGAACTCGAGTCGGGCAATTTAATCGGGTTGAACCATTTATTTATTTTAATTACTGTTGATTTCACGAACCTAAACCCATATTTGTATTTCAGTTTCGCCAGTTCCAATAAACACCAATTTCTGAGTTAGTTAATGGGGTGTTGAAGTCCTATGTCTATAAAGATATTCTGCTATTGAAATGGCCTTTGATATTCATATTCCAAACAGATCAGAGTTTGAGTTTTCTCTCCTCTGAGCTAATGAACTTTTGAACTTATCAAAGAAACAATTCTTTGTGGCGTTCACCCATAAAATAAGAGTTCTTGAAACGAGTTTTCATTGGGTTATTGAAGCAAGATTTCAGCGGGTCCTTTGGATAAGTATTTAACGAGTTTAGATTCTTTCAAACCTTTGGTTCTTTGTTCCTTGCTGATCATTAGGTCGAGGTATTTATCTATTACTTGGTTTTTTCTTTCTTAGGGTTTGAAGACTAATTCGGACAAGGGTTTAAAAGGGTTTTTCACCTGCTCACGCCAAGAACACAATAGCTATATTTAGCTTCATAACTTAACATTGTTAAGTTATATTTGAGCAAACTTGAAGGAGGTTAATCCAAAGTTAGTACGCGTACGAAATTGAACTTAACTATCGTTAAGTTATATTTGAACAAATTTGAAGGGGGTTAAATCCAGGTTTGTAACATAATATCTATTTAGATTGGACTTAATTGTTGTTAAGTTAGCATTCGAACAAACTTAAAGGGAGTTAAGTTCAGGTTTGTACCATAGAAGTCATTTAGTTTGAACATAACTATTGTTAAGTTATATTTGAACAAACTTGAAGAGAGTTGAGTCTATGTCAATACTTAGTTAAATCTGCACTCTTCACATATACATTAAACATAACTACTATAACTTTCCTGTTAGCAAACTTGAAGACAATTGTGTTTGTTCCATTTTCTTAATCAGAATATATTGCATGTACGTATATATAACCATAAAAGAATGTTGAGATGTACTACAATCATTTTTTCACTTACCTATCACTTTATACAAAAAATGACTTATATTTTCATTCACTTAGGCTAAAAAAAATACAAAATACAAAAAAAAAGAAAAAAAAAAGATGACAATTACAATTTTCTTTCCATGTCAACCCATAAAGTATTAGAATTATGGTGATATGAAGAGATTAGTAATTTGCACGTCTTCCAATTATGCCCATATTGACCACATCAATTATAACGAGATGTGCACTTTCCCTCTCCTCTAGATAATATTCTTACTTTCCTTGGCCTTCTGGTCGGTTGCGTTGTCTTAGGTGGTAACACAACTTTGATTCGTATGTCATAAGGTATTATCCAGTCTATCTCGCTTCTAGTTTGATAAATAGACTTTGAATATGAACATAATAACGGTTTGGTAGCAAAATATTGATTGTACAAAGTGTACAGGTATTAATTTGTAATACAAGTAGCAATAACATGTGTACAAGGATTACGATCAAGATTAAGTTTTCCACTTGTACTTGAAGGAGTGTTTAAATTCACTTGATCTATCTTCATCTTCAACATTAAAAGTTTCAACTAACCCATAATGATTGTGTCTTCTTTTGTGTACAATAATAAATTTAAACCACCTTTAGTCAATCTCAAAATGACATGGGTGCTCATGATAAGAGTTGGAGAATGATTTATGAATATCATTTTCAATTATTTTTTCAATTGTGATGCACAATTGTGTTAATTTCCTATATTTTATTCACCTTTTCTTTCATTAAGGCTAATTAAGAAAGGAAATTAAAAAGTGGTCCATACGTTTCATACATTTGGCTCTTAATGTCTGCCCATTAATTCCATAATGGAAATGAGCCTTTAAGGTGGAGGTTATGATGGAAACCTTTATATAAGGAAAGTTCTCGTGTCACCGCTGCTCAATTTCAAGACCTAAACAAAGACCATCATGTTCTTGAGGGTCGAGCACAAAAAGTCCGTGAGCGCTCTTTCTTATCGGGCAGAATGGATGGTGGTTAGTTAGCTTCTGGCCTTTTAGTTTTACAATAACATGAATATATCATACATGTGGTATCAGAGCCACG
Source organism: Tetrastigma voinierianum (assembly GCA_016808115.1). Classification (NCBI taxonomy): domain Eukaryota; kingdom Viridiplantae; phylum Streptophyta; class Magnoliopsida; order Vitales; family Vitaceae; genus Tetrastigma; species Tetrastigma voinierianum. Next base: position 275,316 of record JAEQBH010002683.1, on the reverse strand, counting down.
TATGGCCTCCGCCTTGCAATTCATTGAAAAATCTATTTTCCAATGTCAATTTTTCCATATTTTTCATGTTCTGTATATGGGAGATCGAATAAAAATATTCATATTTTTTTTATCAGGCACATTGAGTGCATCGAACGGATTGTATTTTGGTTCTAAGATCCAAGATATTTGTTTCTTCCATTCTAGTCATAGTTTGATTAGGGAGTTATTGTTATAATTATGGATTTATTTTTAAAAAACATTCTACGTATTAGGTTTTTTACCTTTCGACATAAAAAAAGAAAACAACAAAAATTTTCTTGTCGACCAGAGGTTTAAGATGACTCAAGGTGGTTCTCCAATGACACGTCATTATGTGGATCCTTTATGCCCTATTTAGCCCCAAGACATTATAGAACCAAAAAATGGCTAAAAAAATAAATGTCTAGGGGATTTAAAACCCTAGACCTTGTTGTTAATCTGTTCGATCTTTACCATTAGGCTAGAAGCCTAGTTGTTATTTTCTTTAACGGTGGTTAGTTTTATATGCATATACCAAGGTTAAAGTGTCATATATTACCTATAAGATTTCATGTGTCAAAATAATTAATTATCAATTATTTGTTCAGGAGGTCTTTATTTATTTATCTGTGCATGCAACATTAAAGGAATAATTTTCTTATTCTTCAAGTTGTTCATAACTATATGTTAGGTGATTGGTAAATTTTATTGATTAATAGTAGCCACAACATAAGTTGATCTTTTGATAAAATTATATATATATATATATATATATATATATATATATATATATATATATAGGAGAAAGTAGTATATATATATATATATATATATATATATATATATAGGTAACCATTAAATTTTATATTTGAGGATGATCATTTTATAACATAATTGTGATTAATTTAGGAAAATATTTAGTTAAATTTTTCTGATTAATTAAGATAACATATTGGATTATAATTCTTAATCTACCCACAGGAATTGAGAATAGGAACATAGTCCAATAGTTTTATCATAAGGAATAATAGGGTTAAACCTAATTGAATACGACCTTTGCCCACATGCATGTGACACCCCTATCCTCGGTCCCGTTTGACAACCTGTCAACCTGAATGACTGGTGGATGTTCAAGCCCGACACCACACTACCTAAAATTGCAGAAGCCCCTTTGTACGGAGCTACCTGCTGTACAACTTGTCTCAATAATCACCACGACCACGACAGTGGCCTATATGCGTAGTAAAATAATGGCCACCTTGGCCCCTACATCAATACCAAACATATAAGCACATGACTATAAAAACCATAGTCCATAAGAGTTTAAATTACATCACTCTATACAAATAAATACAACCCATATATATTTACAAATATATTAAAGCCAAAATCCCGGGCTTTCTTCATATGTAAGGCCCGGATGTGGGTCACCAAGCCAGACCGGACCACCCGAAGTGTTCCACGACGGCGAGCAAAGCCCGCAGTGATAATCTCTTACAAGTGGCTACCCCCACTCAAGTGCACATGCAATGGTCGATAATCAAACACACACATCCAAGTGCAACATGCACATGTCTACCCGAATATGCCATGAATGAGACTCGACCAATTCATGCTCCATGTACCGAGAGCCCTCGCTAGCTCTCCATCACCAATATGTCATTGAGGGTTATATCCCGAGCTTCATCACCGACTCGCCTTACATGCATACGCTAATCGTGGACAACTATCACCGGTATTGCGCTTCAATGACCTGCGACGAGCCTCACTCGGCCTCCATTACCCAATGCAAGTACACGGGGCAACAAACTCCCAAGTCATCCCGAATTCTATCACACACAACCCGAAGTCTATGTGATAAAGACCGTGTGTCTTCTTTTGGGCAACATAACTTTTCTGGGTGATATTGCAAGTCTCTACACCCATATTACAGACTACAAGGATATCGCGGTCTCTTGGCTACACCCATACGCCTCAAGTTCTCACCGACTCCTCAAACATGCATTCTCGCTATGAATGAAACCATTTCCAAACAAAGGTATTTGTTTTTAACCGTGACAACCCTCCTCCGATATAAATAGTGGATGCACTGATAATCTATATTGTGGACAACCCTCCGATGTATATCATCACACTCGCGTACTCGACGATTGATATTATATGGACAATTCTCCGATGTATATATCAATTGGCGTAGACTCACAATTGATATTATATGGACAACCCTCCGATGTCAGAGGACACACTCCGAGCAATGTTATTGTTGGTCAACCTCCGAACAATTCCTTCAAGAAACCACCTCATGCACTCACTCCAGCCTTCAGGTGCCCTAAAGGCATATGAAACGCAATGAGCCATTTCCATTTTCTTAACCCGTGCGACTCGCGACGTTGTCTTATTAGTCAAGCCCAATTAATCAACACCCCACGCAGCGTTGATCCACAACCGTGTACACACGATGTTTCACCATCGCATATAACAAAAAGTGTCGATCTCAACTATGCACTCACACCTAATTTAGGTTACTCCCAATGGCGGAATGCATGATGCCAATTCCAACACATTCATGCTAATATATTCATATACATATATATATTAACATAATTAAATCACATAAAACATGTTATGCAAATTCACAATCAATATACCAAAAATTAGCTCACATGGGCTAATTAACAAACACGAGCAATTCATTTTGAATCACTCAACCATACAAATTTTCACAAAAAAAATAATTTCATGTTACTATTCACGTTACTATTCAAGTTATTCATTTTCTAGTAATAACATACAAAATGGCCCAACTCTCCGACCCATATAAAACAGGGCACCTCTTGGTCTCTTCACGATTCATTATCGAATATTGTGATACCAAAACACACCACAAAAACCCTCGAAGACATCAAATTTCTGACCGCCCGAAAAATAGTCCTCCAAAATTTGGTCAGATCAGTCTAAAAACAATTTCTCGTATTCAAAATTAATCGTTCGAAACAATAAATTGGGTCTGGGATCGTCTGGTGTAATAGTCCTAAAATTCCTGCAAAATTCATACACTCGGCCCAAAAATTTGAGGACTGAATACTGGACTACCACCCTAAGCCAATTCCAAACCATTAATGACCTCAAGCTAAATAACACAAAGTAGGAAAATTTCCTGCCTCGTGGAGTTTCGACGAACTCCAAGATTTTGGTTTCCATGCGTTTAGCTCTCGTCAAGGTGAGATCAATCCTGTTTCCACTTAAACCTACTACCTGACATTCTCGTGATATGCGAGAAAGAAGCAAAGAGAAGAAATAAAAAAAAATAGAATTCTCTCCCTCCTGCGCTCTCACGCCCTCCTCCGTCTGTTTGCCTTTCCTTTTTACTTTTATCCTTTTATTTATTATTATTATTATTATTTTTGTTTTTATTATTTTGCATACATGATTTATATTTCTTTATTCGGGTTCGTTTCTGTCCCAAAAAAATTTATTTTTTTTCAATTCATTTTATTTTAAATGAACTTAGTCCAAGCAATTTCCCGACTTCCGAGATTTTCATAAAAATCTAGTCCCTGAAGTCAGAATTTTACTTATAACCCGTAAAATTATAAAAATATTCCGCTTATCTCGACTCGACGAACTTTTCTGGGTCACTAGATTTCACGAGATCTAATTTAATCCACAAGTAGCCCGCTTTCTGGCTATCCGAGATCTAGAGAATTTTCTAGGGCTTCGAACCCTGGTACTTATTATTTTTATTATCATTTTGTCATTTTTGAAAATTTCTAATTTTTCCAGGTTTTACATTTCAAGTCTTTTGTCTCTAGGTCCTTCCCTAAATTTTGAGAGATACATTTATTTGAGTAGGACTTTAGCCCATAGGCAAGTCCTATGTCTATAGATTAATTTGTGTGTATGTTACATTGGTTCACATAACTTCAAAACAATTAATGATAATATTTTCTTACTTAGCAGTTAGCCAATCTACAAACTTCTTTGATATTAAACTAGAAATTCCCGAGCTTAAGGGAGATAGTAATAAGGTCCAGAGAGAGAGCGAGAGATAGTCTTACTCCATTTAGGATGTATAGACATTGACCATGCTATAAGGAAGGATGATCCATCGGCTATCAAAGTAACTAACACTACAGATGTTATGAAACTTTACGAACATTGGAAGAGGTCCAACAACCTCTCTATTATGTTCATAAAGACACACATATGTGCTAGCATACGTGGCCCAATTAAGAAGCGCATGTCGTTAGGATCTATTAAAGTGATAGGATGAGTAGTTTGGTTAAATCATAAAACCCCTTGCTGTAGCACCTTGATAATTTAAGTTCTCATCCCTAAGGCTCAATAGAATTAGGGAGTAAGTGATCATATCATGAGCATGAGGGACATTTTGGCTCAATCTGAAGTCTCCAAAGTATCCATGCTGAGTCCTTCCTTGTTCACTACATCTTGCACCTTACCCCTTCAATATAGTCCATTTAAGATCTCCTATAACACACGAAGGATAAATAGTGAATTAATGAACTCTTGATCATGTGTGTATAAGAGGAGCAACTACTCATGGAACAAAGGAGAAAGTGCTTTTCACTATTCCCTAATCAAAGGAAGAATAACAAGAACAAGGGAAAGAGCAAAGCCGCACCCTGTCGTGAAAAGAAATGACACATGAAGAAGGACTGCACGAAACACAAAGTTTGGCTTGAAAAGAAAGGTATTTCATTTTTGTTCGTATGTTATGAATCAAATTTCACAAATGTTAATCATTACACTCTGGGTGGATCGACTTCTGCTCACATGTTTCAAATACCTTGCAGGTATGCAAAACCCAGGGTTAGTGGGTGGTGAGCGGTACATCCATTTAGGAAGGAGGTCAAGCTCACATGTGGAATCCATCAGCACTTGCAGTTTGGAGTTGTCGAACAACTTTAGTTTTTAATTGGAGAAGACCTTCTATATGTCCTAGTTTTCAGAATTTATTGTAAAACCCAGAGTACCTGCATACTCTTCTCAAAAGTGGTAAAATGGTAATTTCGGGTCAAAACCGGGGTTTTCTAGATTCAGATGACAAAACGACTTCACCGTTGGAATCGCTTCCCACGAAATCTGAAGCTACCACGTCGACCCTCGTCGAATTCCAAGACGCTTGAAATTACGCTTTTCAGCAGAATCGTGTCAAAAGTCGTGATGACTGCTTGGCGGTAGATAATGCTGGACGACAAAAGCTTCACCTGGCCACATGTACCCATATGACACATGTTGCATGATTAGTGAGAGGAAGAGATGAATGGCTTAGATTAAGCCATGTGTCAAAATGCTTTTAAAAAGCAAATTAAAGCACACAATGGGAATTAAGTGAAAAGAATAAGTAAATAAGACAAAAACGCATCTTCTTCTCCAATTTTCTACTGGAAACATGCAGTAAGTGTGGGGAGACTGGTTTTAGAGAGAAAGCAGACTTTGTCTCTAGATTTCTGCCAGAATTACTCACTGCCTTTCCGTCAAGACGCAGTTGATCTTTACGCCTGCTAGGCTACACGTGCATCGGGTTTTGTGGAGTTCGACAACTCCAAGAGGTAAGGATCATTTCCTACTTGGTTGAGTTCTCTAGGCTGTTTTCATTTTTTAATGGATGGATTTGTCGAGGCTTGAAATGGCCGTGTTTTCTGGCCTCTTCAAAATCTCCAATCGAAAGTGAAGAAATCCCTACGGGTCGAAACGCCGTCACCTCGGGATCTACTGCTCAATGGATATGTTGTAGTGGATTTTTGTGTTGTCAGGGTAATTCAAAATGAATTGCTTAGATTTTTATTGTTTTATGTGAGCTAATTTTAAAAGTTGTTGATTGTGAATTGAATAACATGAATTATGTGAATTGAATTTTGTTAATACATACATGTAAAATATATTAGCATGAATTGTATGGAAATGGCATAATGCATTCCATATGCACCGGGGCACCCTAGATGGTAGGTGTGTGAGTGCATGACATGAAAGAAAATGAAAGAAAAATGAAAACGGTTGTGAAAGGAATTTCAAGGAAGATTTTCCGAAGAATTGCCTTGCGTTGTCCAACAGCTCATCTCTTGAGGTTTCAACCCATGACTGTTCTGGGAGAATTACCAAAGAATTCACCTCTAGGTTGTCCAATATTGTGACGCCTAACCCGCACCCGACGGGTGTGTCGTTTAGGTGTCACACTTCGTGGATCCACTTTAACCTTTTCTTTCTCAAAGTCGACACTGTCCCTGCTTCTCATTCATATGCATAATTTCTATAATACCAAAAATTCTTTTGACATATACACATACACCACCATAGTGGCATTCGGCTATATTCTATACATACTAGAGTCCCTTGATTTGTACTATTAAAATTTCACTATTACAAAACTATACATTGGCATCGTGAGATCGCTAACACCGGCTAAGTGGAGCACCCATCTCCCGAGATGGCTTCAGGCCGCCGATGTGGTATGTCCCGTCCTCATCATTGCCTTCAGCTTCAGATCATATGGACAGCAGTGCTGTTTTACGCTAGTGGAAAATGATATACACTAATCAAATACATTCTTATACACATACAAACATATACTTATGGCTTCAACACTCAATATCTTGTAATTTCTACTTTGTTCTTGTAACTCAGATAATTATCATCGCATAGTGCGTTATGCTTCTCATATCATGTCATATATTTTATGATCATTTGCATAATACAAGGCTATACTTGTCATTTCTGCTTAGGTTTCATGTCTCGCAGTCACCTTGGTTTTGATACTGAAATAAATCAGAGTGCACCGAAGGTACTATCGCCGGTATTAGACATGATCTCTATATGTATAAAAATTCGGTTATCACCCACGGTACAACGATCTCTATCCTGTATTTAATCTAAATCCAACATGCTATAATGATCCAAACTAGATTCAGTGCTCACCACCCAAACTGGGCTTCTCGACATTCAGAACCGTATGTCGCAAAGAACTATTTCCCATGTGCATGCCTATCATCCCTTACCAGGTTCTAAGTAGACAATCCATGTGTATTTTAGAGTGTTCAAGACATATCTCTTCATATTCCGAATAATTATTGTTATTCCTAAGAATCACGATATTTACAAACCATATATTTGTATTTTGCATTTTTCATATATCTTTAACTTCAATTTATCAGACTATAATTCTTTACCATACATGTAACTATTTTTCCTATCATTTCAGGCATTTCTAGCATGTGTTGTCTAATCGTATACTTCTCATAATCTTATGTAGTTCATCATATATTCATTTCATATATTCCTATATTCATATTATTCATCTATATTCATAATTATATCATATATTCATATATATTCTTATTCTTGTCTAATTTATATCCTTCAATACAAATTCTGAATCAAGCCAGCTTCGAAATTTCAATATTCAAATCCCAAATTGAGATTCACCCGCCTATGGCCTCGAAACAACTTATGCCATTACATGGATTTTTATTCCAAGTAGGGAAAATTCCTTACCTCGTGGAGTTTGATGAAACTCTAAGATTTTGGTACCAGTTTAGGCTCGCGATGCGAGGTCAACTTTGTCTCTGGTCACCACCACCGTCGTAACGTCAGAGATATGAGAAAATACCGAAACTTAGGATTTTCTGAACTTCTTACATGAATTCTCGGCGAACTCTGCTTTTGGTGTACTCACGATAGTCCTCGTCAGTAGATGAACTGCTAGTCTGACTAATCTGGGACTATCGAAAACTCTATACTAAGAGAGAAGCAAAGAAAATAAAAAATAAAAAATCTCTCACGCGCCTCTCACGTCTATCCTTCTTCAACTTGATTTTCCATTCCTTTATTATTATTATTATTATTATTATTATTATTATTATTATTATTATTATTCTTATTCGATCCATAGCTCATATTATTTTATTCGGTCCTTGCCCCGAAAAATTTTTATTTCTTTTCAATAATTTTATTTTAAATGAACTTAACCCATGCCATTTTCTCGACTTTCGAGATTTTGTAAAATTGGTCCCCTCAAGTCACCGGGCGATCGAGCCACCTGGAACGAAAATATTCGATGGTCTTAGAATTTGACGAAACTTTTCGGGCCTAGATTTCACGAGACAAATTCAATCCACAAGAACTGCTTTCACATCCGACATCTGTATAGGAATTTTCTAAGCTTCCCCGAAACATTCCAAGAATTTTACTATTCTTTCAATTTGCATTCTAAATTTTTCTTCTCTTTCTATTTACATTAATTTCTTAATTCCTCTTGGATATATGCTCTTCTTATATTATGACATTTGGGTCCTCAAGTGGTGAATTACCACTTTACCCTTGATTTTAGTACTAATTCCAGGTCTCTCGTTTTATTTTTCAAAAATTCAATTTAGCTTTTATTACACCCTAACATGTTCGAAAACTGTTAGGGTATATTTCGGGGTGTTACAAATATATTTACCGAAACTCGGTAGTAAGTTTTCGAGAACAAAAACCTTTTGTTTTTAAAACTGTATTTTTGCTCGAATTTGGCTTAGGCATGTGTGAGGGAGTCGGTGAGGACTCGAGACATGAGATTGGGCATGTAGACATTCAAATAGGATCATGTATTTGCTTGAGTGTGTTTGCTTGCCATGACATGTGCACTTAGGTGGGGAGTAAACTATATAGGAGATTATCACTGATCGGGCATTGCTCACCCTCGCTGTCGAGGATCATTATTTTAGGTAATAAAGGAGTGTATAGGATGATTCGCCACTAGAGGCCAATGCTTAAAGAAAGCCGAATTGTGGGTTTGACATTTTCTTTGTAAAACATGTATTAGAACTCAAACTTTTGATATATGTTTTGGTTAAGAATAATGTAACAACTCTTGAACTATTGTTATATAGTTGATGCATTTTTGATGAGTATTGATGTATGGGCCTGCACTACTTTATCATGTATAGGCTATTCATAATAGTTGAGACACATGTGGTATTCCAAGAAGCTGATCTGAAATAATACAATCCAGACACCCCTGGGATTGGGGCACATTAATTTCTTCAAGATCGATACTTGTGTACCTTGGAATCTCTTATAACTTTTCAAGATCGACTTTAATTTTTTTAATAAAAATAAGAAGTTGGATATGGTATTTCGTACGATAGTCTCTATTCAAAAGATATTTGCAAGATGTACGCTTATAACTCATTAAGTTTAACTACTAGAATTAAAAGGAATGTTATGAATGAAGAATCATCCATATTATGGCATCGGAGATTAGGACACATCTCCATTTAGAGAATTAAAAGGTTAGTAAATGAAGGGGTATTCAGTGCCGTGAACTTTACTGACTTTGAGACATGTTTGGATTGCATTAAGGTAAAGCAAACCAACAAGTCAAAAAAAGGTTCAACAAGGAATAAACATTTGTTGGAAATCATGCATACAAACATTTGTTGTCCTGATATGGACATGAGTGATCCGAAATACTTCATCACTTTCATTGATGACTACTCATGATACATTTATCTCTACATGCTTTGTTCTAAGGACGAAGCACTAGAAGCCTTTAAGGTATTAAAGGCCGGCGAAACGCTGTGAGAAGCAAATAAAGATAGTAAGGTCAGATAAAAGTGGAGAGTACTATGATAGGTACACTAAGAATGGACAAACACCAGGTCCATTTGCTAGTTTTCTTCAAGAGCATGGGATTGTTTCCTAAAACAACATGCTTGGTTCTCCAGACCAGAATGGTGTGGCGTAAAGAAGAAATTGAACCTTAATGGATATGGTCAGGAGTATGAAGAGTAACATTAATCTTCTTCAATTCTTATGGACTGAGGCTAAAGACTAAGATATATATATTAAATGGGGTCATTCAAAGACACCATTTGAGTTATTCAAAGGTTGGAAACCCAGTTTGCGACATATACTGTATGGGGATGCTCATCTGAGGTAAGGATTTATAATACACAAGAAAAGAAACTAGACCCAAGGACTAGGCATTTCATTGGATGTGTTGAAAAATTCAAAGCTTATACTATTGTCCTTCTCACACCACTAGGAATGTGGAGTAAAAAACGCGAAGTTTCTTAAGAATGACTTAACGTGGTGGGAGGGTCAATTTACACACATTGTTCGAAAAATATCCCCATCAAATTTCCGTTCAAGTCATGTAATTAACTGTCATGCATACACATGAGGTAGAAACAGGTATAAGACAACTTTTTATCGAGAATCCACAAACTTTTGAACCTATAGATCGTGTTGTCGAGGAACAACAAAACGTTGAACAATCGATTGAGCATCCAGTTGAACAACAAGTTCCTCATAAAAAAAAGAAAAAAAAGAAGATCTACTAGGGTCATGAATTCAACTATTCCTAGTGATTATGTCGTGTACTTGCAAGAATTGGATTACAATATTGGAGCCGAACATGATCCAAAAACCTTTTCACAAGCCATAAGTTCTAAGGAATTGAACTTATGGTATAATTCCATGAAAGAAGAGTCGGACTCTATGGCATCTAATCAAGTTTGGGATCTTGATGAGTGTCTAAAATACTCAGGTCATACCCACATCTGTCTTATGCTTTCATCTTTATTTTATATTTAAATACGTATTTTTGTAACCCTGAGTTATCCGACGGTGCAATCAGGTGAATGCGTGTGAGTGCGGCGCTTGCAAGCATTCGGCGCAGGTGGCGCAGCATAAAAGATGGCTGAACGCCGCCAAGCCCCCTGTGCTCGCGGACGCCCCAACGCTGCGACGCCAGTCAACATATATAGAAGTCATCGCCGGCAACGCCGCGACGCCTCAACGCCGCGACGCTGCAACATCGCGGACGCTGGGTAAACGCCGCGACGCCACCGCGCGAAGTTCTCATTTCTCTCTCAATCATTAAAAGCAAAAAGGGGAGCATCAACTAGTGGCACTAAATCGTAATGTGACTTTGATCTTGAGAAACACTGGCCATTTCTGTATTTTCCTTCTTTTTGGATAGAAGTACTGATGTTTTATAGATTAAATACGGGTGTTCTCATATTCAGTATGTTCTAGATTTATACCTAGGGTGTTGTTGAACCCTGTCACGATTGCATGGATTAAAGATTAGTATTTTGTATTATTCAGTTGTTTATAATTTGTAACATCTGCTTTATGTCTGTGAGTCATTTACATGGTGATGTCTGGCCAACATTAGCGTGATTATACTGGATATCAGAGATTCGAGAGATGAGGATACCTGTGATTTGAGTGTGGAGCAGTTCTTCTATTGATTTAGTACTAGAGATATTCCGATCCTCGAGGGCAAGTAAGGTTAACATTTAAGCATTTCTCGAGTATCGAGTCAGGGGTAGAGATACACTCAACTCTACTAGCGAGATAGGCATGACATACACCTCGAGAGAGGGTATTTCGTGGGGCAAGATCACCTAGTCATCAATAAAGTTATAAATAAACTCGAATAAGATCATCTTTAGAAATAATCCATCGAAAGCGGCGTGGGGAGACATAAATTCTTAGTCTCCATTATATAGTAATTCATTAAGATTGGTTAGCTTAGTTTAAATCCATACACTAGTAACCTTTCACCCAACGCGTATATCCAGATAATATTCAAAAGTCAATCTTTGTATTCAACACACTTATCCCCGTGGATCAATATCCATACCATAGGTACACTATATTACTTGGGGCGACGAGTGCACTTGCGCACATAGGCGTACATATATACACACACCACGCTTTTTGGCCTATCGCTTACGCCGCTGTCAGGATAAGCGAGTGATATAGAGAATAAAGCAATTAGATATTACCGATTTTGTTTTTTTTATTTGTTTTTACGCGCCGGTAATTTGGGTTTTTGTTTCTCGTGTGTGATTACAAATAAGGTTTTAAGAGTGCATTATGCGACGACGGGATCAGTTGACATACATCCGCTGATCCCCGAACTGTAAAGAACTTGCCACGTAACACGCCTAGAACAGAGAACGTAATGCATCTAGAAATCTAGCAATCATGGAAAACAATGAGGAGCGGGATCTTAGCATTGAGCAAAACGAGCCACATAGGGGTCGAAATGGGAATAACCGGCTGAATCAAGCACCCAGCCGCTTATACAACCCGCAGATGATCCATTTACGTTGCTAAGAGCTCGTCCCACGCCGCGCTTGTTCGTATAGCCTATCCGAAGACCACCCATTCAGCAAACAACTTGAGCCGGTCGAATCTTACGTGCATGCTTCGTAACATCTTATTTCACGGACTACCCAATGAGAACTAAATATGACACCAACTTCCCCGGTCCGCGACACGATCAAGTACACCCGGTTATCGAAGAGGCACTCAGCCGAGATTGTTCCCACCTCACCAGGTGATGAGCCAAGCATTGGTTACAATAAGTCACCACCGGATTCCATTACTTCATGGAACGATGAAGTGTAGAAATTCCCGACCAAGTTTTTCCTAATTCCTTGAAAATTGCACAACCGGGTGCAAGAGATCACTTGACAACTGTGAGGGAGAGAACCCGCGCAGGTACCGATAGATTTCACGAACTATCGAGGAAGTGCCCACACCACGTGATCGACGATGGACGGTACATACCTTCTATAATGGTTTGAGGAATGCGACTCAGAACAAAGGATTGATGTCACGATGGGGGCACTAATGAAGAAAACCACTTTAATTGCTTATGAAATTCGGGATGCCGCCACTAATACAACCTGGCCTAGAGAGAAGACTACAATCGTAAAAGCCGTGGGCGGCACTTCGATAATGGGGTGAGGGTTCTCAACAACTGTTACTCATGTTACACAAATGACTAAACAGCTTAACTAGGATGAAGAAGGTAATCGCGACGCCATACGTGACTAACCCACGGGAGTTATGTGAATTCCGCTGAGGACAAAGACAATAGCACAGGATGCCGCCAGACAGCAAACAAGAGCAGCCCAAGACGTGCGGTCGAGGTTCAATCAGAGTCAGCCACAACAACAAGGACAATATGGGGGAAACAACTATCAGAACCAAAATCAAGGCCAAGGGTGGCGTAACAATCAGAATCAGAACAGTCAGAACAATCACGGGTATGGATGGAGGAACAATCAGAACAACATGCCATCAACCCGAGTGAGCGAACCACCTCCTGAGAAAAAGGTGGACTTGGAACAAGCCCTTGCACAGATGCTCACCCCGCCAATAATCGCCTTTATGAATGAGACAGGTGCGAATATGCAAGAATGTGCCACCCAATTGAACAACCAAGCAGCACAACTGGTGAAACTCGAGGTACGATGGGTCAATCGCACCCATTTATTGGGGAAGGCAACCGGTTCCTTATCACAACTCGTATGAACCCGAAGAGATGGAAATGAACATGTTAAAGCAAATACGAGAAGTGGTAAAGAATCGAGACACAGAGCAATCCTCAAGATAGAGGAGGTAGAGATTCGAGAAAGTCATCCAAATTCATTTAATGATGATGCAGACAGGAACAACTCAAGAGAAACAAATGGTAGGAAACATAACTCGAAGCAAGGGACAACTCACAACCACAGCCCCAATTCGTGATCCACAACGCTTCCAAAGAAGCATGTTGGATAAGCAATTCACCAAGTTCATGGAAGTGTTCAAGAAGCTACACATCAATATCCCGTTTGCTGATGCTCTAGAATAGATGCCCAGTTATGTAAAATTTATGAAGGACATACTGTCTCAGAAGAGAAGATTGGCGGATTTTGAAATAGTTAACTTAACTGAGGAATACTGTGAGGAAAGTCGCGAAAAGCTAAAAGACCCAGCGCTCTATCCCATGCACCATCGAAATGCTATCTGGATAATACGTATTCGGGGTGCCAACATTAATCTCTATGCCCTTGTCCATTTTTAAACGCTTGGGATTAGGTGAAGCTCGCCCAACTACAGTCACACTTCACCGGCCGGATGTGTCCTTGAAGCATCCCAGAGGCGGTATTAGAAGATGTCTTAGTAAAAGGTTGACAAGTTTATCTTCCCAAAGAATATTTCATTGTATTATATATGGAAGAGGATAAAGAAATACTCCATAATTCGGTAGACCATTTCTTGCAACTGCGCAGCAATGATTGATGTCTCGTAGGGGAGAACTAAAATTGAGAGCTAGTGTGAGATGAGTCAAGTTCAATGTGTTCAAGCCGGTGGAGACATCCGACGTAGTTGATACATGTTTCACGGCGTAGATAGTGAGGCTATGTCTTAGCCAAAGTGGTCTCACTGATCCTTTGGAGGCTAGCCTAGTACAGAATGATTATGAGAATATGAGCGAAGAGGCAGAGGAATATGTAAAATGGATGGATTCTTTCGGACCCAATAGAAGGAAATACTTCGAATCTCTAGGTGAAAGTACTAAACCGCCAGTACCATCGGTTGAACAACCACCTAAGATGGAACAAAAACCTTTACCTAGCCATTTGAAGTATGGTATATCTTCGGGGATAGCATCCACCTTACTGATCATCTCAAAGATCCTTGGATCGAATTAGAGGAGTGAGAAGTTATTGAGAGTCCTTAGAGATCATAAAATGCGCTCGGACGTCTCAATGATTTAGTGATTCGCCTTCCATGTGCATGCATCGTATTTTGTTGGAAGATGGTCATAAACCCTCAGTGTAAGCATAGAGGAGGTTGAATCCAACTATGAAAGAGGTAGTCCGAAAGGAGGTGTTAAAATGGCTGGATACTGGGGTAATTTATCCTATTTCGCATGCATGGGTAAGTCTACCAAGTAGTACCTAAGAAAGTGGTGAACAACCGCATAAGAACCGAAAATAACATATTACTGCCTTCTATAACAGTTACCAGGTGGAGAATTTGTATTGATTATCTGAACTCGAACAAAAGCCACTGAAAAGCATCATTTCCTATTGCCGCTTCTTCGATTAGATGTCGATCGATTAGCCGGTCATGAATATTATTACTTGATGGATATTCCCGCTTATAATCAAATTGCTATAGCCCGAAGATCGTAGAAGATTTACATTCACATGTCCCTATGGGACATTCGCATTCAGCGATGCCCTTTGGGCCGTGCGTCGCAATTTTCCAACGATGATGGCCATATTCTCGACACATGGTCGAGAAGACAATCGAGATCTTCATGGATGATTTTTCTGCCAGGTAATTCATTTGACAACCGTCTGAAAATTTGAGATCGTATTGATAGATGCGAGGAGACCAACCTTGTAATCAATCGAGAAGTGCCATTTTATAGTACAAGAGGGTATTGTAATTCCTGACATCTGATTAGCAAGAGGAATGTAGGTAGACAGAGCAAAGATCAAGCAAGTGAAAATTACCTCCACCCTCATCGGTAAAAGGGATAAGAAGTTTTTTAAGCCACGCTAGATTCTATAGGCGATTCATCAAAGACTTCTCTCAGATTGCAAAACCGTTGTCTAATCTCCTAGTCCAAGGGACCCCATTTGAGTTTAATTCCCAGTGTTTGAGCGCATTTTCAGTATTAAAAGATAAATTGGTATCGGCTCCTATTGTAGTAGCTCCAGATTGGTCCTTTCCATTTGAGCTTATGTGTGACGCAAGTGATTTTGCGATTGAGCAAAGGTTAGGCAGAAACGAGAGAAAATTTTCCGTGCACTACTATGCGAGCAGAACCTTGAATGATGCCTTCGCCTGAATTACGCCACACAAAAGAACTATCGGGCTATTATCTTTGCTTTTGACAAATTCAGGCCTTATTTGATTGGTAACAAGGTCGTAGTTCACACTGATCACTCTGCCATAAAATACTTGATGACTAAAAAAGATGCCAAACCCCGACTAATCCGGTGGGTTCTTTTGCTGCAAGAATTCGACGTAAAGATCAAAGACAAGAAAGGTACAGAGAACCTAGTTGCAGATCATCTTTCACGGTTGGAAGGGGCAAGTGATGAGATTCAAGTGAATGACGATTTTCCTCGACGAAAGCAACTCTAGCTATTGCATAAGATAGTGGTTCCATGGTTTGTAGATTTACGTGAATTATTTGGGTAGCTCAAGGTAGTCCCTCCCTAATTTAACTATCAACGTAAAAGAGGTTTTTTCGCACACTCAACACTACTATTGGGAGGAGCCAATTCTTTTACGCATTACTGGCGCCGACCAAGTGATCCTGAGATGTGTGTCAAGATGAAATGAACAAGATCGAACCATTGCCACACATTACCATGTGGTGGACACTTCGGTGGCCGGCGAACAGCAGCCAAGGTGCTTCAATCAGGCTTCTACTGGCCTACTTTATTCAAGGATGCTCATCATTTCGTGTCCACATGTGATAAATGTCAACGAATGGGGGGCATTTCTAGAAAGGATGAACAACCCATGCATCCCATTCTGGAAGTAGAATTGTTTTGATTTATGGGGATGGATTTCATGACCTCATTTCCCATCTTATAACAACTCAGACACTACGCGTAGGATTATGTTTCAAAGTGGGCAAAGCAGCTCCGACTTACACTAACGACAAGATGGTGGCTCAATTTCTTCGCTGTACCACACAGTTTCGCGATTTGGCACCCTCGAAAGACCGATCATGATAATCTGTGACTATTTCGCACTGTGATGATCGATAAAGTCTTGCAAAAGTACTTTCGGTGTGCCATCGTACATCCCTTGCATATCACCTATAGTCAAATGTGGCGTTGCAGGTATCAAATCGGAAATTATCCATTCCGAGAAAATGAAGTAATGGGGCTCAGGAAGGACTGGTCTAAAAGATTGGAAGATGCACTGGGCGCATCAACAACATTTAAAACACCCTCGTATGTCGCCTAGAATTGTTTATGGTAAAGCATGCCACCGCCAAAGTGGAATTGAGCATCGAGCCTACCGGGCAACTCTGCTAGCTTGAACACATGGACAAGACACTAGCCGGTGAGAAGCGATCACATACCGCTGAACCAGAACACCAGAACGAAGCTTGGTGAAAATGCCCGTGATTTATAAGGAAAGCGACAAAAGTCCGCACGATAAACATATTACCGTGAAGAATTCGAGAAGGGCAATAGGTCCTTTGTTTAAATTCCCGCCTAAAATTTTTCCCGAAATTAGGGTCTAGATGGTCGTAGACCTTCACAAAGGACTGGGCCTTCCTACGGGAGGCAGAGGTTACACATCCCGAGAGCGAATATCTACAAGTAATTACCACAATGGTTGAAGCAATATTTTGGGGCGATTTCATAAAGTGATAAGGTATTCATTCAATTGACCGATCGTGCACGGCTCGCTATAGCTATAAGAGCTCGGTTCCCTTTGTTAATATCGAGATCTCGTGGTCAAGCCGTAGCTAACGACATTAAACATAACACTCGAGTAACCCAAGTTTTTTCAAAATTTTCCTTTCTATGTTGGGTTATCAAGCTTCGCTTGTAACGCACTCTTTTTTTGATGTCTACTTTCAGACCCACATCGTAGTATCGGGAGGATCCGTCTATGCGCTTCACTTCGGTTCGAGAGTCACATATCAAGACTAGGGAGTTTTCATTTACCTTAAGCTATTGATGAATATTTTGCATTTTGGGTCTTCTCTGTCACGTCGCGACGTTGGCTTTGAACGTGGCGACGTTTCAACGTGGCGACGTCTCAACGTCGCGACGCCGCTTATCCCTTCTCCTCAACGTCAAGGACAGTGATACCAACGCCGCGACGTTTGGTTTCAGACTTCGTAACGCGGCACGCTGATCTCAATGTCACGAACGCTGGATTAGACCTCCGAACGCCGCGACATTGATATCAACGCCGCGACGCTGGTTTTAACTTCTCCGAATGTCATGACGCAGATCCCAACGCCGCCGACGCTGGTTTTAACCACGCCGAACGCTATGACGCTACATCAACGCCGACGCCGGGTTTTCACTCCGAACGCCGCGGACGCTTGCATCCGAACGCTGGGTAACGCTGTTCGCTTAAAGGCAAAAACACCCTCATTTTTTTTGCTCTTACCCTATTTCCTCTTTTCCTGAACCCTAGTGCACCCTTTGTCGCTCCCTGCACCAACCCTTGCCGGAGTACATTCCCATACCCGTCGAAGGCCATTGTTTTGCCCTCCGACACCATCACCGACACTACCACCACCAGTTCCTTCCACACCTACCAGTCCACTGTCCCTGTCTCGCGCCATCCACACTACACGTAGGTTTCCTTGCCTCGGTTAGGTTTTATTCGGCACTGCTAGGCTCCTGAAGACTCCATTAGGTTTCCTGTGTGAGCCAAATTGGCTCGTCAGATGTCCTAGTGGCTTGTGTCTACTTTGTGGCTCATTTGGCCCTAGCTTCAGTAATCAGAGGTGCTCGACATAATGTTCAGACAACCCGGGTGTGACACCTTTGGTGACGCTTTGATTTCGTTGTCCTTTAGGAGCTCTCAGTACTTCCACTCCATACGTGCAAGAGCAAAGTCAGCTTCACTCAAACTAGCTCCGCCGCGATAACTGACCTCGACTTTCGATGTCACGAGGTTCGTTAACAGCAGGCCGCCGACGGTTCGCACCCGACCAAGTAAGAACCGCCTTTTATCAAAGAAAAGGCTTCCATCACCCTGACGACTTCTTCCGCAAGACTATTGCGGCCAAGGGACGGCGGCGCTACAACCACCTTCATCCGGCTACGATGAGTGTGGAAGTAGAATTTTATGCCAACCTCGCTCCCACATCGGGCCAAGAAGGTCCGCACGGTGTTGGTAGACTTCAAAGGCGGAGTCTATCAACCACTTTTATAATCTTGATCATGCTGTCCTCCGGAGCCTTCGATCAACTTACGAGCGACCCGACACTCGAGGTCATTCTGGCCCGACAAACGGACGGGGTGAGTGGAAACTTAACAATGAGGGCCACGCCGTCCACTTCAAGGCCAAGCATTTGGCATATATCTCCAAAGTATGGCATCACTTCATCACGTCGCGTCTCATTCCGACGACGAACATGTGTGAAGTGACTGCCAAGCGTGCCCTGCTCAATTATGCCATCATTCAGGATATTCCGTTCGATGTTAGGCAGGTTATAGAGGATGCCATCCTCCATAACCAGGACGCTAAGATGAACTTGGGGCACCCTTTCCTCATTTATGGCTTATGCAAATGAGCCGGGGTGCCCCTAGATGACAACGAGGCGTGGTTACACCCAATCAAGGCTATATCGGTTAAGCGGGACAAACCGGGTGTACCACCCACCCGAGGGGACTTAATGACAGGCCATGAGCCCTCGGACGGTGATCCAGCTCACCGACTATCGTGCCCGTTTGACCCCTCGGGCGATCCCCGTGGATGACATCAAGCAGCCCTCTACTCACCCACCTCCACCACCACCACGCAGACCACCCTGGGAGGCGGCCCCTCCGGGCCCCACACCCGACTTAGAGGACTTCTGCGGCTCGCCCATCGAGCGCGGATGCATTCTGGGATGAGACCCAGAGCACCGAGTCCCCTTACACAGATATGGAGGCTCCTTCGCTACCGACATGCGCATTTGCTCGCCAACCAGATACTATTCTCCGAAGAAGAAGAACTCTCCAGCTCACCGGTCTAACTAAGATAAAGACTACCACCGCCGGCCACCACCGCAGCTGATTCTGTCTCTATCACCAGGAGTTCCCTTCTCCTCCCGTTATTTTGTATTGCCGAGGACACCGGATACTTTGCTCGGGGGCTGGGGTGGGCAAAGTGATCGGGTTCTGAAGCAGATTAGTATAGCTTTAAGGATGCATATTTTTGGCTTTCGTGATTTGTGCTATAGTTTCGCTTTCGCTTCCGCATGTTTGTTTGCGTTTCGCTTAGTTCATTTACGTTTGTTCATTTTGAGGTTGTTGAGTTTTGCTTTTCGGGCCATGTTTCAGGTTTTAGGTGTGATCATATTTCATGTTTAAGGGTGTCGTGCTTAGTAGTTTGTGTATGTGCCGCCATGCTCAGAATCGGGGATCACTGGGCCGAATCCACTATTGTCATGGAAGAACAGGGTATACCTCTTGAAAGGATTCATAGGGTGTTTGATGCTCGAATTAGGTTGAAATAGCGTGGGAGGCATAGTGAATCACCTCTGGATATTCAAGAAACTATTTCTCAACGAGCCTAGTACACTCACACACAGATGACTTCTAGGGTATGCCTAGATGCCGAACCCGACTACTAAGGTTCAACAAACCATGAGTCTCTAAACACTAAAGAGATAGGACATCAGAATAAAAGAGGATTGCTCGAGGCCCTAAAAATAAAAAATAAATAAAAATAAAGAAAAAAATTTAAAGATGTGACAAGTGGAAATAGGAATCTCCGGCATCCGATGTGGCCTTTCAAAGCCCATGCCCCGAGCCAACCTGGCCGGAAGTCATCGGGATTTCACCGTCTGCATGTGGGACAAGATGGAAGTTTCCCATGTCTAGCCCTTAGGTTTAGTTGAAGGTTCTAGGTGACGCCTCGAGGGGAACCAATGCCCTGCCCTTAAACCAACTCGGGTGGGGAGTCACCAACTAATCCCCGCAGCAACACTTAGCATAAACTTACGCACTAGCTTTGTTCTCTCGTTATGAGTAGGTATGTTAAGAATTGAAAACGGAAGGTTCCTTATCCTTTCGTGAAGTTAGATTCTCTCCCAATTAAGCGAGTTGAACTCAAGTTCAAGGCTTCTAAATCCAAGTATACACTCGTGAGGTCATTTATTCAATGCACATAGGGTCCTCGGGAAAGGCTATCGAACACCCTGAGGTCGAGGCACTAGTCAACTTCACCGAGTTCAACCTAGTTCTTTCGAAAGTCGAACACCCTTGCTAATCTTGTGAACTTCAAATAAACGGCAAAGAGTTGTGAGTCGTGTCCAATTTTCGATCCTCATCTATCAAGACGTGCATCGCTTATCTTAGTGTTAATCATAGTGGATATAGGTGTGTGTCCGGGCTTTAGGAGTCGGCCTCCCCATTTGGGATAAGCAAGAGCTAAGTTTGGGGGTTTGATGAGTGTCTAAAATACTCAGGTCATACCCCCGTCTGTCTTATGTTTTCATCTTTATTTTATATTTAAATACGTATTTTTGTAGCCCGATATCTGATTTGTGCAATTAGTGTGAATGCAGGTGAAAAGGGCGTATGAAGCATTCCCGGGAGCGTAGGGTGGCGCATAAAGATGGTTGGAACGCCGCTGACATCGCAACGTCGATGCCTCATCGCCGCGACGCCGCAACGTCGCGACACCCCACTTCGTGACGCTACAACATCGCGGACGCCCTCACGCCATGACGCCCCAACGCCGCGACGCTGGTCAATACATATAGAAGTCAACAGCGGTAACGCCGCTGACGCCTCAACGCCGTGACGCCCCAACGCCAGCAGCGACGCTGTAAAAGTCGCCACGCCACGTAGTTCGCCTTAATCATTAAAAGCAAAAAGGACCAGACCGGATCAAGATCGAGGATCGTGACAAACTGGGTACCCAAATCGTAACAGACTTTGATCTTGGAGAAACACGTCATTGTATTTTCCCTTCTTTGGATAGAAGTGATCGATGTTTCATGTATTACACGTGTTCTCACATTCAATATGTTCTGTATTTATACTCTAAAGTGTTGTCGAACTCACAATGACAGATGGATTAAAGATTAGCATTTTGTATTATTCAGTTGTTTATAATTTGTAACATCTCGGCTTATGTCTCGTGAGTCATTTACATGGTGATGTCTCGGCTAACATTATTTGATTATACCGATATCGAGATTCGAGATGAGTGGATACCTGTGGATTTGAGTAAGTGCAGGTGCCTCTGCTGATTCAAGTAATTGGGAGATACCCCATCTTCGAGGGTGGCAAGTAAGGTTAGAACATTTAAGCATTTCGGAGTATCGAGTTGGGGTAGAGATACACTCAACTCTACTAGCTTGGTAGGGTGGATTACACCCCGAGAGAGGGTATTTGTATAAGATCACCTAGCCATCAATAAGTTATAAATAACTGACGTATCATCTTTAGGAAATAATCCATCGAAAGTGGCAGGGGGAGACATAGCCCTAGTCTCCATTATATAGTAATTCATTAAGATCGGTTAGCTTAGTTTAAATCCAGACACTAGTAACCTTTCACCCAACGCTAGACTCACATAATAACATTGAGAGACATAAAGCTAGACTCGTGGCCAAAGGGTTCACTCAAATGGAAGGGATCGACTACACGAAGACCTTTTCTCCCGTATCAAGGAAAGATTCTCTTTGGGTTATTATGGCATTAGTAGCTCATTTTGACTTAGAGCTGCATAAGAGGAAGAGGTTTACATAAAACAACTTGAAGGATTCTCCTCGAGTGCCGATGATCATTTGGTTTGTAAACTTAATAAATTCATTACAGTTTAAAACAAGCGTCCTGTCAATGGTAATTGAAGTTCCATGAGGTCATCACTTCTTCCATTTTGAAGAGAATATCATGGATCATTATATATACTAGAAGGTTAGTGGGAGTAAGATTTGTTTTCTTGTTTTATATGTGGTTGATATTTTGCTAGCAACAAATAATAAGAGGTTCTATGTGAGGTGAAACAATTCCTCTCAAAGAACTTTGATATGAAGGATATGGGTGGGGCATCTTATGTCATTGACATAAAGATCTATCGAGAAAGATCTTGAGGCATTCCGGGTTTGTCTCAAGAGACCTATATTAACAAAGTTTTAGAGAGATTTCGGATGAAAGATTGTTCATTGAGCCCAACACCCATTGTGAAGGGTGACAGGTTCAATGTGGACTAGTGCTCGAAGAATGATTTTGAGCAGGAACAAATGAAGAACATTCCATATGCTTTATCTATAGGAAGCTTATGTATGCTCAGGTGTGCACCAGACTTGACATTGCATATGCTGTTGGAGTGTTGGGCAGATATCAGAGTAATGCAGGTGTTGACCACTAGAAAGCTACAAAGAAGGTCATGAGATACCTTCGAGGTACAAAGAACTACGTGTTGATGTACAAACATATCGATAATTTGGTAAA
Source organism: Tetrastigma voinierianum (assembly GCA_016808115.1). Classification (NCBI taxonomy): domain Eukaryota; kingdom Viridiplantae; phylum Streptophyta; class Magnoliopsida; order Vitales; family Vitaceae; genus Tetrastigma; species Tetrastigma voinierianum. Next base: position 252,343 of record JAEQBH010002683.1, on the reverse strand, counting down.
GTGATTGGCTACTCTGACACTGATTTCATTGGCCGCTTAGACTCTAGAAAGTCCACTTCTTGTCATGTGTTTATGCTAGCTATTGGAGCCATGTCTTGGAGAAGCATGAAGCAGACATTGATAGCTACTTCCATTATGGAGGCCAAGTTTGTATCTTGTTTTGAGGCTACCTCGCATGGAGTTTGCCTTAAGAGTTTTATTTTTGGTTTGAGAGTCTTTGATTCCATGAAGAGTCCCATTGAGATTATATTGTGACAACTAAGTTGCGGGTTTTTTTGGCTAAAAATGATAAAAGTTGAAGTCAAAGTAAACATATCAACATCAAATACTTAGCCATCTGAGAACGTGTTAAAGAAAAGAAAGTGGTCATTGAACACGTTAGCACTGAGTTGATAATTGCAGATCCTTTGACTAAAGGCATGCCACCAAAGAAGTATAGGGATCATGTAATTAGTATGGGACTCAAATCTATGATGTAATCTCATATTGTACGTACATTTATTGATATTAATGAAACACTTATTCAGTTGATGTTTCTCATATAGTTATGCACATTTCACTTATCGTGATAGAGAAATATCATTAAGTTTTTACCCAGGATAAACATATGATTTATTCATAAAGATTAAGGTTATTGTTAAAGGAACAAATATATTGTAATACATGGATGATAATACTCACTATTAGAGGACCTATTGTCATGATTCATATATTTATTTCTTGATTTGGATGGACATTGAGAAGTATGGACCAAGTGGGAGAGTGTTAATTTCCTATACATTATCCGCTGTTTCTTTCATTAAGGCTAATTAATAAAGGAAATTAAAAGGTGGTTCATATGTTCCATATGGTTGGCTCATAATTGCCCATTAATTCCATAACGGAATTGAGCCTCTAAGATGGAGGTTGTGATGGATACCTATATATAAGGAACATCATCTTACTGCTCTTGGTGTTACTATTGCTCACTTTTTGCATCGAAAAACAGAAACATCGCGTTCTTGAGGATTCAAAACACAGAAAGTCTAGAGCATCCCCTTTGGGACTTTAATGTCTTTACTTTGCTTCCCTCGAAGTAGAAATTTTTTTCTTCTCACATCCATTTTTCTTCATATAGAAGCCTCATTTCAACTTTATCCACAATTAAAACATTAAAACAATATCAAGTAATGATACCAACAGAAAATATTATAATTTTTAATGTTACAATAAAGTATTAACATCAATAAGTATTCATTTAAAAAACTTTCTAATTATTAAACATGATATTTTCAATATCAAACACATTTCTTTTTTAATGGCTAACAGTTAAAGAATATTATTAATTATCTTTATTAATTCTCAAGTAGTACCAATAATGTTATAAAATGCATATGCTTATGGTTACTAATATCTTATAACTCCAACATTATGTTTAAAAAAACTATTTTTAACATTAAAATTAATTATTTAGTTCCTAAAAGGTTGGTTATACTATCATCATTCGCTTAATATCATAAGTGGTGATCTCAAATGCTTTAATCGGACTTAAGTATAATTAAAATAATAATAATAATGTTGATACTAATAATAATAGTATGTTATCATTAAAATAGCTATATACACTAATCTAATCTACCTATATGATTATAAAGCTATGTTATATATATACAAACTTAACCTTTACTTCTGCTCATTTACATTGATAAAGTTTTTGCATAAAAATAAAAGACATCTTTATAAATGTTTCAAAATAATACAGGAACTCATTCTATGACTCTGCATAGAATGGCGCATGTTGAGTTGCAGGAACTCAAAGTCTAATTACAAGAATCGTTGGATAGGGGTTTTATTAGACTGAGCACTTCACCTTAGGGCGCTCCAGTGTTGTTTGCTAAGAAGAAGGATAAGACCCTTCGGCTATGTATAGACTATCGGCAGTTGAGTAAGGTTACCACTAAGAATAGGTACCCTTTTCCGAGGATTGATGACTTATTCGGTCAGCTGAGAGGGACGTGGGTTTATTCCAAGATAGATCTCCGCATCAATTACCATTAGTTGAGGGTTAAGAAGGCAGATATCCTTAAGACAACATTTAGGACACGGTATGGCCATTTTGATTGATAGTACCTTTCGAATTGTGAATGCTCGGCGACATTCATGGATCTAAATGCGTAGAGGTATTCGGCCCTATCTCGTCGGTTAAATTAAGTGGTCTTCGTTGGCGGCAGCAGTCTACTTCAAATTACGAGGAGGAGCATGAGGGGTCATTTGAGGATTGTGCTCTGGGTTTTGAGACCATCGATTGTATGCGAAGGTCGGTAGTGTGAATTTTGGCTTACTAAGATGAAATTCTTGGGGCATGTGGTATCGAAGCAGGTGTCGTAGACCGGAGGAAGGTGAGGCCGGTTATGGCGAGAGAGGCCCAGTGCGGTCTTCGAGATATGCAGTTTCTTGGGATTGACAGGGTATTATTGGAGGTTCATTGAGAACTTCTCCCGATTAGCTGCACCTTGACGAGATTGATCCGGAATGAGGTCAAGTTTGAGTGGAATGACTTGTGTGAGAGGGCATTCCAAGAATTAAAGAAGAGGCTTACTACAACTCCTATTTTGATAGTTCCATAAAGGGGATAGAGGTATACAATGTATTGTGATGCCTCTAAGGACGGACTTGAATGTGTTTTGATGCAGTCCGAGAGTGTAGTGGCTTACGGTTCTCGAAAATTAAAGAACCACGAGTAGAGTTACCCTACACATGACATGGAGTTGGCGACCATTGTCTTTGCCTTAAAGGCTTGGCACCAGTATCTATACGATGAGTAGTTTGAGGTGTTTTCGGACCACAAGAGCCTGAAGTACATTTTTACATAGCGGGACCTCGGCACAGGCGGTCTGGTGGATGGAGAGACCCGGGAGGACTAGCTTCCCGCTGCAGCCCCACCATCCCAGTAAGGCAAATGTGGTGGCTGATATGCTAAACCGGAAGTCACGAGGAGTGTTGGCTAGCATGGCTTATCAGGAGTGGCAGATGCTCAAGGCTGTGGGACAGTTCGGGCTACACTATAGGGGCCAGACTCAGGGTACTTTGGGAAGTTTAGTGGCTACGCCTTCCTTACTGAGTAGAGTGATCGAGTTTTAGGAACAGGACATGGAGATATTGTCCATCAGGGACCGGGTACGGTAGGATACAAGTGACTAAGGCTGGGCCATTCACACGGATGGTAGTCTTCAATATAGGGGATGGGTTGTGGTTCCCCAGTCGGCAAATTTGAGAGAGATCCTCAAGGAGTTCCATTGTTCCCGTTTTGTAGTGCATCCAGGTGGCATGTACGGCTGGAGTGGGATGAAGAAACACGTTGGGGTTTTATTCGGCGATGTCTCACGTGTCAGCAAGTAATGGCTAAGCACCAGAGGTCAGCGGGGTTACTCCATCCCTTGGAGGTATCTGAGTGGAAGTTGGAGCATATCACGATGGATTTTGTGACTTATTTGGCATAGACATTGCGAGGGCATGAAGCAGTGTGGGTGATAGTGGACCGACTTACTAAGTTGACACACTTTTTGGTTGTGCAGATGACCTTTAATCTAGAGGAATTCTGCAGGTTGTAGAAGATTGTCCGGTTGCATGGGATATCGGTGTCCATAGTATTAGATAAGGATCCTAGGTTTACGACTCATTTTTGGAAGAGTTTCCAATGAGTCATGGGGACATAGTTGTTGATGAGCATTGCTTTTCATCCTTAGACGAACGGTCTGTCGGAGAGGACCATCCACACGTTAGAAGACATGCTACAGGCGTGTGTCCTTGATCTCAAGGGTAGCTGGGAAGAGCATTTACCCTTAGTGTAATTTGCTTACAACAATAGTTATCAGGCGAGTGTACAGATGTCACCCTGTGAGGCATTACATGAGAGGCCTTGTTGATCTCTGGTTTGTTGGACGGAGGTGGGAGAGAGACCTACCATAGGTCTGGATTTGGTTAGAGACACCTTTGAGAAGGTGGAATTGATACATAAGTGTCTTCTCACGGCTTAGAGTCAGTAGAAGAGCTACACCGATAGATGGCGACAACCTCACAAAAGTTTGGGAGGTGGGTGATCGTGTGCGAGAGGTGATCTGCAGAGAGGGTGGTCGAGGTTCGGAAGAAAGCGGGGAAAGTTATCGCGGAGGTATATTGGCCCCTCCAAGGTGCTCGAGAGGGTAGGTACGGTTGCTTACCGATTGGCGTTACCACCAAGCTTATCGAGTGTTCATGCGATATTCCATATCTCCATGCTCTAGAAGTACACTCCAAATCCAACTCATGTAGTGGATTGAGACGAGCTTGTTGTTGATGCGATGGAACCTTCGAGGAGGGATCGATACGTATCATGAATAGCTGGGATCAGGTTTTGCAAGGCAAGAATATGAGTCTAGTGAAGGTGTTATGGCAACACAGAGGAGTGAAGAAGGTAACATGGGAACATGAAGACACTATGCATGCCAATTATCCTTTCTTGTTTGAGAGTGAAGGTATGTTTTTAGTCATTAGTGATTAAATGACTGTTGCATATGCATGTGATTTGAATGTGTATGTGAGTGTGAATTTCGGGGAGAAAATTTTGTTAAGGGGGAAGAATGTAAAACCTAGGTAAATTTAAAATTTTTCGAAAAAGGGCAAAACGGTAAATTATCGCTATAGTACAGGTTGCAAACCTGAAATTTTTCTAGATCTCGGATGATTAAACAGACATCACCGTTGGATTCGTCTCGTGAAATCTAGTTACCTAGATGAATTTCGTTGAATTCCAAGACAATCGGATTTTCATGATTTTCGGGGCTTCGGGTGTTTGATTGACCCCAAAAACGGGATTTTAAGAAAAATCTTGAAATTGGAAAATAAGTTGAATAAAATTCATGGAAGATAATTTGAACTTAAACCTGGACGAAATAAATCATTTAGGGGAAAAAATGGACCCGAACCAGTCGCGGACACGTGGCGCAACGTGAGCCACCCACATAAACATAAGTGAGGGGCTTATGGGACAAAGGAAAGGGATCACATTTCCTTTTCCTGCTTTTCTTACGTGAGAGAGGAGGAAGAAGGGAAAGAGAACTTCCAAGCTTCTCTCTTCGATCCTCGGAGTTCCTCTAGTCGAAATTTGTTGAGCCAAGAATGAAAGTTCATCTACTCGACGAGGGTTACGCGTGGGTACAAAGAAAGGGTTTCACCAAACATACAAAGGAGGAGATTTCGGGAAATCAGGAATTTAATTTAGGGAGTCTTCCTACCCATGCTACTGCTCTCCAAGAGGTAGGGATTCTTCCTACTTTAGTTTATTTCCACTATAAGGGGCTGATTTCATGGAAAATATGGTGTAGAGGTCCTAAGGCCCTGTTTAGTTGATTTAGGAACTGTTTAAAGTGATTTTTATGGCTTATCTATGGATGGTTTCGTGGCCAAGTTTGTGAAATGTCATGGCATAACAAAACTTATGGTTTAAAAAATTTTGTTGGTTGAAATCCTTGCCCTTAGGGACTGTTTGGTTGTGTTAAAATGACTTTAAATGCCGTTTTGTGGCCCGATTGTGTGAATTGTGTGTAATACGTCCCAAAAAAGTGTTTAGGAATTGTTTGAAATTAGAAAGGATAATTCGGGATGTTAAGGGTCTGTTTAGCCAGTTTTGAGCCTGGGCTAAGGGGCTGTTGGGTTGTTGTTGTGGGCACCCTATATGCCACATTTTGCCTTAAAGATTAAGTGTGTTGTTGCTTGATATGTTATAGCATGCTTGTTGTTTGGTTGATGAATGTTAATATGTGTGTTCTAATGTATTAACATTGTTATGAGTGTTTAATTGGAAATTATATGCATGTAATATTATTACCCATGATGCATGGTTAAATGCATGAGATAAATTGTCCATATGACATTCATCACATATGTGGCATGGCATAGACATGCAATGGTGCATCGCATTTACGTATCTTACGAGAAACATCGCATTGCATGGGTGTGGTATGAGTTAAATTCAATCACCTCTGAAGACGATTGATGGCTGGGCTTAGTACCATTGGGCTGAGTCCTAACAGTCGCACTATTAAAATGAAATGGAAAAGCGTGTCGGGTAATAGCAAGAGGCTGGAGAATGCTCCTCGGGTGAAAGACTCGGTACGGATTCGAGACACTCCAACGGTGAAGAATCGAAAAAAGTGTTGGGCGTGTGGAGCTGGGTGAGACCTCGAAAATTGGTAGCCACAGACACATGATTTTGTAAATGAAATGATCATTTGAGGTGTGACATCCAAAATCTTTTGGTTTATAAACACATAAATTTTGTTTGAAAATGATCGTTGGATGTAATTCATCAATGACGGTTTATCACACATAGGCATCACATTGTGTGGTAGGAGTCAGTAAAGACTCGGGTATGATAAGAGTTGGTAAAGACTCGGGCATGGTGCATGAGTGAGTCTCATCTCATTTCATGGCATGACATGTAGAATTCCAATTTAGGATTGCATATCTTCCTTGGAATTGTGATGTGAATGTGAAAATTGTTAAGTGTAAGCATTGCATGTGCACTAAGGAGAGGAGTAGCCTCTGTAGAAATTACTCTATTGGGCGTGACTCACCTTATAAGGGATAACATTTCAGGTGCGGGACAAGCGCCGGTGGATGACCTCATCCGGGGCCGCAAGGGTAAAAAAAGTCGGATTGTGGCTTTATAATTACTTATGTAATTTTTTTGTAACATTTATTTTTATAGAAAATGAATGTTGGCATGTAATATTATGTAAAGAGTTGGGAAAATGGAACTCTTGTAAAATTTTGTGCTACACTCGTCCAGATTTTTTGCTTTGCCTTGCTTGGGCGAAGGTGAGCTTCACCAAGGCGAAGGTGGGCTTTGCCTTAGCGAACTCGAGGGCAGTCCTGCAAGTGAGGTTCTTCCTTTCCTGGCTTAGCCTAAGTGGCAGATATTAGCCGCTGCCCAGAGCAGACTTGGGACGGTACTGATGTTGTTTTCTTGTAGTACTATACACTGTTTCGGATGGTTTTTGAAAGAGCTCCTAGCATGAAGGGGGCTCTGCCAGATTTGGTAAAATCCTGGATCTCGGTGAATTGGACGTATGGTATGGTATTGGGTCACACGATATCCAAAGGGACTTTGTTCGGTTTGTAAAATGATCCCGGTAAATGGGACACAAAGGTGTGGTATCAGGTCACATGATATCCATAGGTCTTCCACGGGTTGATGGTTGATCAACGGACTCCTGGATTTTGGGGCGTAAAAAAAAGTGACAAAATATTCGTAGCCTCTTCTAGCTTTAACATATAAAGGTCCACATACATCATAATGCATTATTTTTAGAGGTGCTTTTACTCTTTCACTTTTGGCCGAAAATGCTCTTTTGATCATTTTTCCTTCAAGACAAGATTCACATACTAGCATAGTGCCAACTTTTAGCTCCCTTAAAGGATCATCCTTTATCATTCTTTCTATCCTATCTAAGTTAATGTGACCAAGCCTCAAATGCCACAAATGTGTCATTATCATTGTGACGCCCAAACCCGGGGGTCCGTTGACAATCCGTCAACTCGCGAAATACATGTAGCCATTGAATGTCTCAATGCCACAAAATGAGTGTCTCTCTACCTGAGACTCAAACATAAGTAAAAATGGCCACGTCGGGCCCATACATCTATACTCACCAAAATATAACCAACTATGTTACAATAGTTTCATACATGTTTTACAAAAATATATAATCAAAGCCACATGTCGGCTTTGTTCTCAAACGACCTACAGTGGCGCTAGTCTTCCTGAATACTCTCGGTGTACTGAAAGGGGATCCTGACAGGGTGACAATGCCCAATAGTCGAATTTTCCTACAATGGAGACTCCCCTCCTAAAATGTGCATGCAATGGCTCACCACAACCATCCACATTCCATACAATTTGCAATTTTACGCATGGAATGCTTTATATCATGCATGAGATGAAACCACTCATAACATACTCTGAGTCCCAACCGGCTCCCTCACACTTGCAAAGCCAAGTGTGAAAAATGGTCATTGATGTTCCACCTAGTGACTCACTCATTGGACCAACCTCCAATACACATTTGAATCGTTGTCAAATTCCGTGTGTTTATTTATTTATGGGCCCGCGTGTTTTTGGGTCACACGAGATTCCTTATACCTTCGCTGATTTCACGGACTTCCACTTAGCCAGAATCTGTCCTAACCGCATGTGAACTAGGACTCACCTTGGGGGGGGTGGATCTACCCTAACTTGCTCAGCCCAATACACGTGATTTTTATTATTATTTATTTCTTTGTTTCTAATTATGGACCGTGGGTCTCGACCTTGGACGTTGTCCCATTTCTGAGCCCATCACACCCATTCACCAAGAAAGGTGAATTCAACATCATAATTCTCCCGTACATGCCTATGAATGCAATCATTCCAATTCATATATTCAATTCTCATGGTTCATATGCAATTATATTTCATATAATTCAAACAATCATATTAACCGTCAAATTTTAGCATGCATCGACAATCTCATTCTCCACACATCAAACATCTTTATTCATATCAAGCAATAACATGTAGGGAATTTCACATGGACAATTTCAGTCCAAAATCAATTCCAGACTGTTTTAAGCAGTCCCAAATCAAGCCGTGGACTGTACTAGGACAGTCCCTCATAAGCATCCAGTCCCATTTCTTTAGGACTGAAATACACGGCCGTTCTCGGCCTCACAACTCCCAAAACCATTTTCATGGCATTTTAAACAAGAAATAACTGAGTAGGAGAACACTCCTACCTCCCGGAGTTGTTGAAACTCCACAATCCCGGTACCCACGCGTAGCCCTTGCAGTGGGGATCAACTTTGCCTCTTGCCTCGTTGGGATTTGTGGACCGATCGTCGAAAATCTAGAGAGAAGGTAGAGCCTCTCTCTCTAACTCCTTCTTCTCTCTTTTCTCTCTCCTTTTCCCTTCTCCCCCAAACCAGTTAGGCCAAGAATGGGGTCAAGTGAGATGTCCTCTTACTTGCCAATTGTCAAGCTCTAAGTGGCTCCTTGGATTTCCCCCTTATCGACATCATTCGCCAGGGTTCCACCCGCTGTGTGTTGCCACATGTCTCCCCATGGGTCCGCCAGGCTCGTTGTTTGACTCATCCTATACTTGACACGTGGCCCACTATGAGTCACTCATCTCATGCCAAGTGTCCCGTACTACTCTCGGTGTCTTGGACAGTGAAATTAGACGGTCTCGGGTCGCGAAGTCAGCGTGGTAAATTTAGATTTCGTGAGATGACTCAACGGTGAAGTCTGTTCGTCATCAGAGATCTAGAAAATTCGATTTTATTTGAAATTACTTTGTTTTACTCTTTTGGGAAAATTAGAGATTTTACGGGGGTTGACATTTTCCCCATAAAGAATTTCATCGAAATTCCACACAAATCCTGACAATCACATGCATGTGCAACGTGCACTATGTTAATACGTAAACTAGTCATTTAATTATTAGCGACTGAAACTCATTACCTTCATCCTTAAACAGAAGGATAGATTCAGCGTCGTGTCCTCGTGCTCCCATGTTGCCTCTCCGTCCACTCCCGCGGTGTTGCCTGTCACTTTCACTAGGCAGCAGTCTTCTTATGGCTTGATCCGGTATCCATGATACACACCAGTCCCTCCTCGAAGGTCCCATCCGTGTCAACCGTAATCTCTCCCTAATCCACTACATGAGTTGGATTTGGAATATACTTCCAAAGCATGGAGACGTGGAACACCTCATGGACAACTGACATGCTAGGCAGTAAAGCCAAACGGTACACTATAGTGCCCACCCTCTCGAGTATCTCGAAGGGCTTGATGAACCTCGGTAATGACTTCCGTTGTTCTGGGCGACCCTCCTCTCTTAGACCATCACCTTGAGCGTGATGTGACCTCCAAACTCTGAGGTCGGGCGTCGCTTGTCGGTGTAGCTCTGCGTCGGTCTTGGTCGTGAGAAGGCGTTGTTGTATCAAACTCACCTTCTTAGAGGTGTCTCTAATCAGATCCAGACCAGTGATGGAGCTCTCTCCCACCTCTGTCCAGCAAATCGGTGATCGACATGACCTCCCATACAAAGTCTCATAAGGTTCCATCTGTATACTCGCTTGATAATTGTTATTGTAGGTGAATTCCACTAAAATGAGTGCCGCTACCGACTACTATATGATCCGGGATGCATGCCCCTCGACATGTCTTCTAAAATCTGTATGGTCCTCTCAGCCGACCATTTGTCTAGAGGATGGCTGGCTATACTCATTGTTGTCAACCACGTGCCCTGGCCTTTTGGAAGCTCTTCCAAAGTGCATGTGTCGTAAATCTCGAATCTCTATCGGAGCTGGATCTCTTTGGCGCTCCATGACGGAACTGATCTCTCGAGATATACAAGCGAGCGAAATATAATAATTATTATTATAATTATATATATATATATGTATATATATATATATATGTGTATATATATATATATATAAATGTAACAATTATAGTATTATAAAGAAAGAAAATCTTTCTTCAATTTTATTATTATTATTATTAAATAAAAAATATATAATTAATGATCTTTAATTACCATATTATATTATTATGTACATAAAAGTCAGATGAAATTAATTTAGAATTCACGTATTCGAATGAATGTCATCAACTCTAAACATTGTTCTATAACTTAATGATTACCGAGAGGAACGAGAACATTATACTCTTAAGCTCCACAATTTTGACATATAATGAACACTCAATAAAATCAAAATTATTAATTCCAAAATTACCCACTAAAATTTGGAATTGCACTTAAAATTATAATTAAATTACATTCAAAGGATTTGAATTTTCCATTGTATAGTCATTACATATTGATCAATCCTTCATAAACACCATAATTAAAAGTTAGTTTTTCATAACATTTCAATTATATCTTTCTTCCAAGTGCTCATTGATTCTATAATGAATAATATATTATGATCTAAATCCATAAATTGAGCGCCTATTATTCAAGTCCTAAATCAATGCTTATGAGATTCGCTTATCTGTATTTATATTATATTTCAATATGCCAAGAATTTGGACTTTTTATTTATTTGTGTCATTATCAAAATGTCAAAAAATATAATATAATAAATAGGAGTCTATTAACATTTACTCGAACTAGATTTTTTAATAATAATAATGATAATTCTAGTAAGTAGACTTTTTAAACAAATCAATTATAAGTATTTTTCTTTTCTAAATCACCTAACAATATTAGATATAAATTGAATGAAATTAATAATTTGTTTATTAATATTAATTCATATTAAGTCATTAAATTACTTCCAAAAAAAAGAAATAAAAGTTTTGAACCCATTTTCCACTGTATCCAAGGAAACATTTCAATAACTGATAACCTTGTTATTACTATATGGCTTGGTTGAAAATTATAGCCTGCATTCACAACATTGAATTCTCTCCATCTGCTTGCTTGCTCCCGTAATACGAAAAACAAACATACTGTGACAGATAAGTAGGCTTTAAAAATAATATATGGGTTGGTAAATTAAACTATATCTCTGATTTAGCCAGTTGTGATGGACTGGTGGACTTTGATGAGGATCAAATATGTTGCATTAAATCTGGATGCAGAGCTTGTTTTTAGACCTACCAACATGGACATGTGCATTTCAAATTACAAGCTGTATATGAAAATCAAAGGTTGCTAATGGAACTGGAATAGGAATTTCAAGAAGAGATAGTAATCAATGTTGCCTTGACATGTTCATCAACTTGCTTGAAACAAACAAAGAGAAGGAGAAGAATACATCAACCAATAGGGTGAAGAGGGGATGAGACAAACGTAAAAGGGTTGCAAACAGAAGCTGATATATAGTCCATGCCTGTCTGCATATGTACCTTGGATCTTGGATGACTTGAAATCTCATATTTGGAAATAACTGATGAAAGGCCTACATAGATTTGATCCTTGCCCTATGGTGAGAATGTGAAAACAAAAATGCAAATTAAAAGGGACTTCAGTTAATATCATTAATTCCAACACTAGCCAAAAAAAAAAACACAAGTCATGTGAGGGCTAAGGAGAAGCTGGTGTATGAGTTCAATCAACCAATTTTTGTGTGCAATATAATCAATGATGTATCAAAACTCTTTCACCATATATGCTATCACAATGCCAGGACAAGATCTTATATGCAAAAATCATATAAATTAAATTAGAGGAAGTGAATTTGAACCACTGCACATTATATTACATTTATGAAGTGCATTAAAAAAAGTCAATTATCATGATCATACACCAGAAGAACAGAGGCACAAGTGGCTTCTTGGAGACATAAACTGAATAGGCTCAGTGCCTCTTTACTAAAACTGAGGATAGTATAGGCACTCATTTTGCAAATCAAATGCTCATAAATAGTAATCTATGATAGAGATAACAGAATTCAAGAAAGAAGCGAAGACATTTCAGTACTGAATAGGGGCAGGGGTCACACCTACCACAAATTTTAGAGGTCACTGTCATAGGCCATGGCTGTTCTTGAGTCACACCCCCGTACAGGTAAGTATTGTTAATATTATATGATTGTGATTCATTTGCCTCTATAATTCCACCAGTGAGTCCCAACTTTTTTAAAAGTTAATGAGTTTGTGTGCAAATATTTGGTTAATCAGCAAAGACTCATGATAACTTGCCTTCGACAAGTGATAGCATTGCCTATCCAAAAAAAAAGAAATTAAATAACACTGCTAGCAGGAATCTAACTACAAACGAGTAATTTCTATGAACAAGTGCCAAAACAACTTAGGGATTTTATCGAATAAATTAAGAACAATTAGCTAATGATACCTCATTCTCCACATTTAAGGGACATTATTCAAGGGTAAAGCATTTCAATTTCCTAACATAATGTTGAAAAAAAAATGGGTTTGAGCATAATAAATTAACTATATTTGAACTAAAATTAAAATGGGTCTCACAAACTCTTTGTAGTGGGTCCACTTGGGAATGTGTTCTCCTTCAAAAGGAGATGAAGATTATATATTGAGTTGCTCAAAATGAGAGCAAGATGGAGTCATTAGCTTCAAGCATCACCACTTGAAAATAGTAATAAAAGCTTTAAGCTTGTGAAAAAAGCTTGTGTCCAACATAGGATGGGAACATGACTTTTAAAGTATATATACTACACCATGCTGATGGGGTTTGAGATTTGAGGCGCAGTTTTGTGGAAGGGGAGGACCTAGCACATATTGGTTTACCACACAGCGCGTGCCACCCGGAGCTGGACAAGTTATGAGGTATTGGGTGTGATATAGCGAAGCCACATCTTTTTGGAGAAAGGTGTCCTACGGCAACCATATATATTTTCATACTGAAATCTCTTGTCGTTTGCGACGAGCATGGGATGTATACAATTGTGTCATTTCATGAGGCAGAGCGGATCTGTTGGCTGTACATATAATGATCATGGTAGTATAATAGATTACACATTAAAGCATTTAGAAATACAAATTGAATTCATTTTCATTACATATCATCTTCATTTTAAAAGAGCGAGTTCTACACAAGTTTCTGGTTCGAGAGCCAACCATTGGGAGTGCTTTTCTTTGTGTTGGGAGATCATTTTATCCTGGGAGACATATTGGCAGGCGACACCGAAGCACCACTTGTGAGAGCGTAGGTGCTGTCTCAAAGGAGTGTGTCAATACAAGACTTGATTAGTTTATGATTTTTGCAAGGGGCACCCCAGTTTTGTGGAAGGGGGAGGACTTAGCACCACAGGCGTGTGTCTTAGCCCTACTTAGGAGCTCGGTGCGGGTGTGGGTGTGTTGTAGTCTATCTTTTGGAGAAAGGTGTCTTGAGTTTGTGTATATATTTTCATACCTGAAACGCTGTCGTTTTGCGATGAGCATAGGTTAGCCGACATCCCATTTTCCGCCAGACAGGAACAAACCACGACCCAAGCTTCATGCTTGTGCAAATACTCAAAGATGATCATAAATGGAGACACACATTCAAGCATTTAGAAATACAGATTGAATTCATTTTCATTACATATCATCTTCATTTTAAAAGAGTGTGTTTTGCCTGAGTTTACGGTTCGACGACCCGACCCGTTGGGAGTCTTTCCTTTGTGTTGGGAGATCATTTTATCTTGGAGATCATCGCGAGGGTTCAAACGCACCATGCGAGGATGATAAATTGTTTTAAAGAATTGTGTCAATACAAGACTTGATCAGTTCGATTCTGCAAACGAGGTTCCATTTTATTGCATTACGAGTTCTATTCATCATTTTTGTTTGTATTTCTCATAAATCCACATACGTATAGAGCGATCAACAATCTTAAGACAATTTATCATATATATATATATATATATATATATATATATATATATATATATATATATATATATATATATATATATATCAGTTTTAATCTCTCGGTTCTGCCTTCTTGTTCTAAAGTTCGAAATTTGGAAAAATCAAAGAAAGACTCTGATTTGAATTACAGAACTTCTAGTACCCTGTTTTGATTTAATATTGTTTTATTGCTTAGAATTTGGTTCCATTATTTCTTAAACTTAATATTACATTTTCTACAAAGCGATAATAGCTCTTGATTTTAACCTAAGATTGCCTCCTCAATACATGTTATGGCGCGTGGTATCAGTCATGGAAAGCGGAAAAGTTTAATGGGATAGATTCGAGGTGGCGTAACAAAGATGTTATTCTACTTGACCACTTTAGTTTGACTGTGTTTTCTTAGAGAGGATGCTCGCGTGAGGAAAATAAGCTGATAAACAGGAAATTGATTTTATTTGTGGAGCATGGAAGAATTGATTTCTTGTGTCCTTGGCCCATCTGGGTGACTGAATGACAGCTTCGTATAATGTATTGTGCCTTGATATAAGAATTGTAGGAATCCTTGGATAAAAAATAAGATTGAGATCAGGGCTCAAGAAGTTTGTAATTGGGAAAATTCTAGACTACAAGATGCTTGACTCGAGTATGATTAGCGAGTTCGAGATCTCTGGTGATTTTGCATGACATACCTGAAGGGCTGTCTCTTAGTGAATCCTTCAGGTGTTTGCAATTGGTGAAAAATTGCACCCCTGGAAAATTCAAGAATGCACAAGCATAAAGCGGAAGGAAATGAGACTTGAAGACTTGATAGTGAGGTTGAGAATAGAGGAAGACAACCGTGCATCTGAAAAGAAGGCAGGCAAGGCCATCATGGAATCCAAGGCCAATGTTGTAGAAAAAGGCAAACCTCCCACAATAACAAGAAGAGGAAGCACAGTAGTAGTGTGTAAGTAAGGTCCTCTGAAAAAGTTTCCAAGAGCAAGTCTTTGTGTGTGCAACAAGCAAGAGGCATTGTTGCTGCAGAATTTGTTATAGTCAAAGAGGACGAGGAATCGAAGAAGCGCCATAAAAGTAAATGTGGCAGGAAGTGGATGGCCTTTTGGGTGATGTCTCGGACATGAACCTCGACCATAGTCTGCGAGGTGGGCTTTGCATTGGCAGCAATACTAGGAATGGTGGGTGGGGCACAGGCCTCCCAATGTTGCTTGGATAGAGAGATGTTTATATATATCATAGCATAGATAATGGAGAGCAAACTCTTATAGCAGAATCACTCTTCCTTCGAGGTTGAAGGCTAGTGAAGGTAGTATTGAAGGGATGACATCGAGACGGGAACACTCTAATGATGTGTTGCATCTTTGAAGACAAAAGAATCTAAATTAATACGGATCATTTAGTGAGCAGAAGGGCTTTAAGTTGGAAGGTGTTTGTCTCGGATAACTGTCTCGCACAAAATGGGATGTATGTGGGGAAGGGTTACATGAGCAATGGGCTCTTGAAAATGGATGATGACCATTATATACCTCCTATTAAGAATATTGTAGAACACATCTTTTGCTTATATGCTTGAGTCTTAGTGTGTGGCATGGTAGACTAGGACATGTTAATTATAAATACCATTCATTAGACAAAAAATTAATATGGAATGTTTACCTAAATTAAATAAATCAAATCATAAATATGAGTTCATTTGTGGAATCTAAACTTGCAAGAACTTCTTTTCAATCAATTGAAGAAGAAGTAGTGAAACCTCACAGAATTAATACATTCGGATATACGTGATATGAAATTTATTGAACTAGAGGTGGTAAGAAATATTTTCTTCACAGTAATTGATGATTACTGAATCTTGTATGTTTACTTATTGAGTAAAAGATGAGAGCAGTGTAAGATGTTTAAACATTTCAAGAATGAGAGTGGAGAACCAGCACTAGAAAAATCAAGGTGATAAGAAGTGATAGAGGTGGTGAATATGAAGCACCTTTGGTGATTTTGTTCCTGACATGGTATAATACGAACTCTTTGCACCACTATTCACCTCAGAGAACAAATCGGGTTCTTTGAACATAAGAACAAAACTTTAAATGAAATGATGAATGCATTACTATTAAGTTGTGGACTAGCTCAGAATTTGTTGGGGGAAGCAATTCTTTCCTCAAATTGTATTTTCAACTAAATACCTCAAAAGAAATCCAACCAATCCCCCTATGAGTTGTGGAAAGGTTGAAGACCTTCTTACAAATACTTAAAAGTGTGGGGGTGTTTGGCTAAAGTGGCAGTACCTATACCTAAAAAGGTTAAAATATGACAAAAAATAGTTGATTGTGTTTTCATTGGATATGCACACAATAGTAGTGCATATCGGCTTTTCGATTACTGTCGAAATTTTTTGATATGCATGTCAATACTATTTATTGAGTCAAGGAATGCATCTTTCTTTGAAAAAGTAATTTCCGCCTAAATCCACACAAGGGTCGAACTCAGTAAAAGGCTCACTTTGATCGCAATAAAGAACAGTCAAAGACAAGATGATGATGAACTGGAACGCGATGCAGAGAACTAGAACATCAAAATCTTTTGGTCCAGATTTTCTAACGTATTTGTTAGAAGATGAGCCTCAAAGCCTTAAGGAAGAAATGTTGAACCTTGAAGCTCCATATTGGAAAGAAGTTATAAATGATGCAGTAGAATCCATTTAGAAAAATCAAACGTGGGAACTAGTGGATCTTCCACCAGGTTCAAAACCTCTAGGATATAAATGGATATTGAAAGAAAATGGCGATTGGATCCATTGATAATGTAGAGCCCATTGGTTGTTAAAGGTTACAATAAAAAGAAGGCTTGGACTATTTTGATACCTATTCACGATTTACAAGAGAATATATCCATTCGGTATCTTAATAGCTATTGTAGCTATACGATCTTAGATACATCGAATGGATGTAAAAACCATTTCTTAAATGGTGACTTGGATGAAGAAATACATGGAACAACCCAGAAGGGTTTATTATTCAGTCAAGAAAAAGAAAGGAATTTGTCGACATTAAATCCCTTTATGGATTAAAGCAAGCACCAAGCGATGACATGAGAAATTTGGCAGTCTGTAATGATGACAAATGGGTTCAAATCAACGAAGTGTGACAAATGTGTATATGTAAAGCAGACATTAGATGCTGTCATCATTTGTCTCTATGTGTTGATGATATGCTCGTGGGTAGTAATAATAAGATCCAATTAAAACTACCACAAAGAAAATGTTCAGCAATAAGTTTTTATGAAAGACTTAGAGTGTTGCCGATGTTATACTTGCTATAAAGATCTACAAAACATCGAATAGATTTAATATTATCTCAATCACGCTACATTGAGAAAATTTTCAGAAATTTAAACGGGATGATAGCATTCTATATGAAATTTTTTATGAATGTAAATATACATTTATCCAAAAATAATGGCAAAAACATATATCACAAAGGAAGAATGTATAATAGCGATTGGAAGCGTGTACATAATGGATTGTACCGTCAGGACATAACTACGTCAACAAATTGAGTAGATACACAAGTAATCCTGAGTCCGGACCATTGGAAGCAATAGTTAGAGTTTAATTATTTGAAATACACACCGAAACTATGGATTGCACTACTCAAAATATCAACGGTACTTGAAGGATGCGTGGCGTGGTGGATATCCGACACAGACTTGAAGTCCCACAAATTAAACTATCTATTACACTTGGTGGTGGAGGCGGTGTCTTGGAAATCTTCTAAGCAAAAGGTGCATTGCTAGAATCCACGATGGAATCGAGGTTTATTGCCTTTAGATAAAGGCAGTGAAGAAGTAGAGTGAAGCCGTCATTTCTTAGAAGATATTCAATGTGTACAACCTTTGCTATACGCATTCATTTATTTGTAGTCGATCGACGGTGTAGAGCATAGAGTCATATAATATAGCGATAAAGTCTCGACATATTCGTCGAAGACATAATCTTAGTAAGACAACTTCTCTTTAATGGTATTATGACCATTGAATACATAAGATCGAGAACATTGTGGATCAATTAACCAAGGTTTGACTAGAAGGCAAATGAAAGTAAATCATCGGGGAATGGGTTTAAAGCCTTTACACTAAAGAGTCGCCATAATGGCAGCCCAACCTAGTTGACTGGAGATCCCAAGATCTAGGTTCAAAGGGACAACCGAATTTTGTGTGACTCATTGAAGATCACTACAGAGAACAAATCTCTTACTCGTTCCTATGATTAGAATAGTGATGCCTATAGCGTTGAACAGGGTAAGCCACGCTTTTAATGATTCTTATATCTTGTTAAAGACAAGTGGGGTATAGCAGAATACTTTCCATAAGAATTCACCTATGTGAGTGAGAACTAGGTCGGTTCTATGAGAGTGATAAAATTTAAAATTCTCTAGAAGCACTCATAAAACCGAGGAATTGTTCGGGGCCAAAGTAAGACACAATCGTAGAGAACAGCGTACGAAGAAAGATTACGTGAATCTTATTGTCTTGGTTTACACAAATGATTGAAAAATTCAAGACATCATGTTCACTGATCAATCAATAACCCTGATAGCATTTTACAAGGGAAGGTTCAAGGCCACAAGCTACCTTCCTCTATACAAAAAATTTCCAACTGAACTCTCTCTTAGTGTTAGCATGTCATTTGCATTACTTTAAGTCAATTTCATTCATGTGGGGGATTGTTGAAAAAAAAAAAGGGTTTGAGCATAATAAATTAGCTATCTTTAAGCTAAAATTAAAATGGGTCCCACAAACTCTTTGTAGTCGGTCCACATGGGAATGTGTTCTCCTCTATAAGGAGATGAAGATTATATATTGAGTTGCTCAAAACTATTAAGGAGTTAATTAGAAATTGCCTCCAAACATCACCACTTGAAAACGGTAACAAAAGCTTTAAGCTTATAAAAAAAGCTTGTGTCCCACATGGGATGAGAACAAGACTTTTAAAGAGTATATATACACCTGGCTTGTAGTGGGGTTTGGGCCCCAAGGGGTGTGAAACCCCGAGAAAATCCAATTTTATGAAAAAGGGAAAAATGGTCATTTCGGTAAAAATCCAAAATTTTTCTAGATCACGGATAACAAAACGGACTTCACTGTTGGAATCGTCTCGCGAAATCTAGCTACCACGTCGAATTTCGTCGAATTTCGAGGTAGTCGGAATTTCACGTTTTTCAAAGGCACGGGGAATGAGTCTGTCAGCTTGACTCTTGAGAGACATGTGATGTGGCGAAGTCACCTCTTCGTACTCATGTGACACATGTTGCATGATTAGTGAGAGGATGTGATGAATGGCCTAGATTGTGCCAAGTGTAAAAAATCAAGAAAAGGGACACATTGGGAATTATTGGAAATGTTAATGAGAATAAGACAAAATAGCAAATTGTTGTCTTCTCCATTAAAACACCAAAAAATGGGTACAGGGCTGGAATTTGGTGTAGTAGGTTGATTTTTTTGGTTTTAGAGAGAGAGAGAAAGAGCCCATTCTCTCTAGATTTCTGGCCGTTCGGACTGTCGGTTCTCGACGGAGCAAGAAGTAAAGTTGTTCTACTCGGTGAGGGCTATGGACACCGATTTGGTGGAGTCCTGACAACTCTAAGAGGTAGGATCTTTCCTACTTGCGTTATTCTTTGGTTTAAAGAGCCATGCTGTAAAATGGTTGAGGATATTCACGAGAGGCTTGGATTAGCCTTGTTTTGAGTCTGAAACATTTGAACCAGTGGAGAACATCCTCATTCTTTATTGCAGACAATGCCAACTTTGAGGTTTCGTTACTATGTGAATAGTGACGTGATTTTGGTGTGAATTTTATGATTTTTAGTGAATTCAAAATGTATAGCTTGTGTTTGTTAATTAGCCATTGTGAGCTAATTTTGGTGTTATTGATTGAGAATCGAATAATATGAATTACGGGAATTAATTGTGTTAATAGATGCATGTAATTATATTAGCATGAATGAGTTGGAATTGTGTGAGAATTAATATGTTAATACATGTAATTAATGTGTTAACATGATGTAGAATTATATAAAAATATAATTGTGTGTAAGCCATTGGAAATGGTGTAATTAACAATTAATTTAATTTTGATATTGATGTGAATTAAATAACATGTGGCATGTATGTAAATTTTGTTAATATATGTGTAAATGATATATTGACATGTGTGGTTTGAGAATGACATAATGCATTTCATATGCACTAGGGGAACCTAAGAAAATTAGGTGTGAGTGCACGACATGAAAGAAATAAAAAGGATATTTTACTTGCATTTGACTTAGGCATATGTGAGGGAGTCGGTGAGGACTCGGGACATGGGATTGGTCATGTGGTATTCGAGTAGGTCATGTATTTAGCTGGATGTGATTGTACGCCATGACATATGCACTTAGGTGGGGAGTAGCCCATATAGGAAATTATCACTACTAGGCTTTGCTCGCCTGTCGGTGATCCTTGACCCCCGATACGGGGGGAGTGTGGGAGGACGGCAGCTCACTAGAGACGCATTTAGAAAACCGGATTGTGGCTTTGGTATTTTCATTTTATAACATGTATTAAAATTGTAAATCTTAATATATGTTTCGAATTAGAAGTAATTTCTTAACTCATGAACTATGTTATATAGTTGATATATTGAGTATTGAGGCATGGGCCCGAGTGGCCATTTGCTAACGTGTGGACCACCGTGGTCATTGTAAATTGTTGGGACAAGTTTGTACCTTGGGTAGAGCTACACGTGCAAAGGAGATACGCGTTTTCATCAGGTGGTGTCAGGTTGCCGGAGCATCCGCAGTATTCCCAGCGGGTTATTGAGGTTGTCGCGGACCCCCGAGGTTTTGGGCTTTGCAACTTGGTATCGGAGCTAAGGCTGCTTGATTACCTTGGGAGCTCGGTGGGTGTGGGAACTTAGGTATCTGGGATACCCCTGGAGCCCCAGGGACTTGGGCTTAGGCCATGGTCATAAGGTGTAAGTGCATCGTAGGTTGATATAGCTCGATGTTGGATACTAGGGTTATAGCTTAGTATCGGTAACTTAGGTATACGAATACCTAGGACTCGATGGGAAACGAGTTAGATCATGCGTTCATTGTGCATTTTGAGAAATGAATTGTGATGTGTGAATGGTGTGCATTTTGATGAATGTTGTGTATGATGTGTGGTTGTGTGATTTGTATGCTTGGTGAGTAGCATAGGAGAAAACGTTGAACACTAGGGTCGAGAAAATATAACCTTAGGTGTTCGAAATTTTTTTTGGCAAAATGGTCCATAATTGAATTTTGAGTTGTATGAAGTGCAGTGGTCTAGGCTACTACATTTATGGAGTAGCAAGGAGGCGATTGGAGATGAAAAAAAAAATGATGAGAAGAAATTTTTCTAAGGTTTTACAGTGTGTAAAAATGGAAGAAAAATAAATAAAATAAATTTTAATAAATTTATTTGGTTATACTGGAAAATGAAAAAAAAAAAACATATTTTTCTTTGGTGGTTTTCTAGTAGTTGGAATGAGAGAAAAAAAAAAAGAAAAAAAAAAAGCTCAGAAGTAGAGATTGGATGGGCTACTGCCCATTTGAGTCACGATACCTGAGGTGTATCGTGACACGATAATCATGAAATGCGGCGGCCAAGGGCCACGGCATGGCTGACCATGCCGCGATCACGACCGTAGCGAAAGGCTGCGACACGGCGAGGAGGCCCGCGACACGGCGGTACACGCACTAGGCGTGTGGCGTATGCGACCTTGCTAGCGAAGTGTGTGCGATACAATATGTTTGTATGCGCTGATAGGGCGCCGCCAGGCTGGCGATATGGTCCGGGGACCGCGACCTGCGACGCTGGCGCTGATGCGCGTCTGGCGGGCGTTTGTGACACTGCGGCGGCGCTAGACCGCGGTCGCGTGTGCATGACCTTGGTGTTGGGTGTGTCGCGATACAGGTTGCGCGACCTACGGCTAGCCGGGCCTCACGACCTCTGGCCCGGGCTGCGACACGGTCGACCCACAAGCCCGCGATACGGCCGGGCCACGGGCGCGACATGGCCGGGGTGGCGGCAGGCGCGGTCGGCGTGGCTGTCTTGTGTAATTTGGGTTCAGTGTGCACACTGGTGCACCCCAACCCGGTTTTGACTCGGTGCAGATCACGAGTCTTGTTTTAGGATCTTGTTCTGTGAACAACTTGTTCATGAGCCTTTGGTGAGTTTTAAAAAAAAAAATTATAAAATAAAATAAAATATTAAAATGAATTTTTGTTGTTAAAAATGATTTAATGTGGAATTATTGTCTTGCATTACCTAGGAATGCATGGACCTAATGTATGAAATGTTTTCTGTATGTGAATAGTGTCTCGGGGCTATGTTTACGCCTTAGAGATACTACATTAGAATTTAACTTGCCATTGACATGTGTAGATGGCTAGTCGAGGGCGAGGGCGGTAAGTCGTCCGTGAAAGTGCTGGTTGGGCACCACAGCGTTTGACCCGACCACTGCTTTTGATCGAGGCTTTTGTTGAGGTTGTAGGTATTGCGATTCTTTGCTGTGCACATGCTACTAGTGCGGCAAGTAGCGAGGAGATTCAGTAACCTCCGAGAGGTTCGAGGGCACGTCATCCTCCAGGCGTTCCCTTTGGGGAGGAGATCCGATGGTGGTAGACCCTTGGTTCATGCAGGTTGAGAAGGTATTGGAGGCTATGAAGATTGCCTTTGATACGATCAGGATCAGACTAGCTGCATTCCAGCTAGAGGGTGAGGCCCAAGTATGGTGGAACTGGGTAAAGACCTCTAGAGATCTAAAGGTAATGACTTGGGCAGAATTCCATGATCTTTTCATGGTCAAGTATTTTCCGGCCATTGCTAGACATGCAAAGGGCCAGGGAGTTCCTAGAGCTGACACAGGGAATGATGACAGTGATGGAGTATGTGGCCAGATTCATCGAGTTGGCACATTTTAGTGATGACTATGTGGCCACAGACGTGGCCAAGGTTAGGAGATTCGAGAATGGGTTAAAGTTACCCGTCGAGGCCCGAGATTGTAAGACCGCTGGGGACATGGACTCCATGGTTGGGACAACCCTGACCATAGAGAGAGAGATAGAGGATGCACAGGGTATCCGAGTTGCGGATTCTGGTGAGAAGAGGGAGGATCGGCCTTCTTACAGTTAGAGGAAGAGAGAGGCGAAGACACGCTGCACGAGAGTTTGGAGGACCCGGGGCGGGGATGGGAGCATTTAGTCAGGCAAGGTAGATGATATGTTATTTATGTCGACAGCCTAGGCATGTGAGACGAGATTGCCCCCAGAGACAAGGATCCCAGGATTTTAGGACCTTACAGTCAGTTAGTACAATAGAATAGGAGAGTATCTGATTCATTCTCACACTTACTAGTATGGGTCGGAGGAACCGGTTCGTTCGAGGGTGCTGCTCCTGAGCACCTTGACTCCTGAGATGGGATAGAGGGCCGGAGTAGGTGAAATTAGTGGGGCTCACGGGGACTGATGAGCGGGGCGAGACGATATGTTATTTA
Source organism: Tetrastigma voinierianum (assembly GCA_016808115.1). Lineage (NCBI taxonomy): Eukaryota > Viridiplantae > Streptophyta > Magnoliopsida > Vitales > Vitaceae > Tetrastigma > Tetrastigma voinierianum. The sequence goes on along the minus strand of JAEQBH010002683.1, from coordinate 228,410 downwards.
CGTCGGCGGCAGGCATATGAGATGGGGTGCTGGAGGCGGGGGTCACATGGTAATTTGAGCATACAGAGCAGCCGGATATGTAGGGTATGTTTCTACTATTGCACTTGTTGACTAGAGTAGCGTTTAAATTGGATGCATCATATTCATTCATTAATGCATCTTGTGTAACAGATTTGGACTTAGAGGTTGAGGCCTTTAGAGAAGCCATGTGTGGATGTTCTTCCCTAGGATGTAGGGTGAGGATTGACCGGATAGGTCGGGATTGTGAGTTAGAGATCTTTGAGATTCTGCTCATGATGGACCCGAGGAGATCGTGTCAGTCGGGTGTGGGTGCGGTATGGTCCATTGCTACGCACTCTTGTTGAGTGTGGGTTGAGTTTGTCTTTGGGACTATGTCGATGACTCATAGTTAGTCGGGAAATGAAGAGTAATTGTGTGTGTGGGGCAAGCGAGAAGGGGGCGTTAATCCCTCGGATGAAAAAGCCTAAAGTTAGAATTGAAGGAGCTGCGGTAGTATCCGAAAGGTCTTGTGTGGGTGTGAGAAACCCGGGAGATGTCAAATTTCTGTGTGGAGTGTAAGAGACAGGAGATATCGAATTTACGTATTGGGTGTATGTAAGGGCCAGGGAGCTATCCCGAATTTTTTGTGTGGGTGTAGAGGGTCGGGAGAATCTTAAATTTACGTATTGGGTGTAAGAGACTGCGTGGAAGTCAGAAATTTACGTATTGGTGTAGAGACCGGGGACATATCCCCAATTTATGTGTGGGTGTAAGACCACGGGAGTTATCCAGGAATTTACGTGTGGAGTGTAAGAGACCGTGAATTATCAGAAATTTTTATGTGGGTGTAGAGACCGGGAGATATCCCAATTTACGTGTGGGTGTAAGAGACTCGGGAGAGATATCTCGAATTTACGTGTGTGTGTCTCAGGGCAAAGGAGATATCCGAATTTACGTGTGGGTGTAAGAGACAGGAGATATCAATTTACGTGTGGGTGTAAGAGACCCGAGGAGATATCCCAATTTAATGTAGGTGTAAGGGCAGGGAGCTATCCAGATTACGTGTGGGTGTAAGGGCCGAGTGGAGTTATCAGAAATTTACGTGTGGGTGTAGAGACCGGGGAGTTGTCGAAATTTTTGTGTGGAGTGCCAGAGACTTGTGGAATATCGAAATTTATGTGTGGGTGTAAGAGACCACGTGGAGATATCCGGGGGTACTATATTGTGGATGTAGGGAGGCTGTGAGTGTAGGCCAAAAAGTTCACATTGCCAGGAAAACACATGGTCATGTTATCAAGAAGACTTAGAGTTGAGTGATAGAGTGAGGAGTGACTCGAGATGGCTTCTGAGTGGGATATCAAAGCGGGCTTGGAGTTGTGAGTGATAGAGTCGGGGTGACTCGGGGATGGCTTTGAGTTATGGTTATCAAGTAGACTTAAAGTTGAGTGAGTAAGTCGAGTGACTAGAGATGAAAACACGGTCATGGTTATCACGTAGACTTAGAGTTGGTGTTAAATTCGGGAGTGACTCGGGATTTGGATCTGGGTGGAAGTGCGTTGGGTGTTGGTGAGCGGCGGGCTCGGTATATGGATGTCATTCATGACGTGGGTCCGATTGGCGGCCCGTGGTTGGCCGGTGATTGTGACCTTGGGAAGGTCGGGTTTACACTGGCAGGGATTGTGTGGGGTTACATATGCCGTGGTTGGATGTGTATGTGTGTAAATTCGAGCGAAATTCTTTTAAAGGGAGAATGTGAAACCAGAGAAAATCGATTTTTACGAAAAGGGCAAAATGTTCATTTGGTAAATATTTGAAATTTTCCTATATACGGATGTGAAAGCGGACTTCGTCGTTTGAATCGTCTCAAGAAATCTTCCCTACATGAATTTCTTGGTCAAGGGGCAGTCGAGATTTCACGTTTCCAGGAGCACGAGGGCGGGTCTTGTCAGCATTCGTGAGAGACATGTGATATGAGAAAAGTCACCTACTACATGTACTCATGTGACACATGTTGCATGATTAGTGAGAGGATGAGATGAATGGCCTAAATTGTGCAAAGTGTTAAAAATCAAGAAAATAGACACATTGGGAATGATTGGAAATGTTAATGAGAATAAGACAAAATAACAAATAGTTGTATTCTCCATTAAAACACCAAAAAACGGGTAGGAGCTGGAATTGGTGTGTAGTTGAACTACAAAGTTTAGAGAGAAGGCACTTCTCTACAGATTTAAGCCGTTTGGTATCGGTTCTCGGCCAGACAAAAGTAAAAGGCTGTTCTCTGTGATTGCTGAGACTACAGCGTGGACAGCGATTTGGTAGGTTCGAACGCTCCAAGAGAGGTAAGGATCTTTTCCTACTTGTGTTATTCTTTGGCTAAGAGCCATGTAAATGGTTGGGGATGTTATGAGGCTTGGATTAGCCTTGTTTTCGGTCTCAAAACATTTGAACCGAGTGGAGAAAATCCTCATTGTTGTGGCTGTGAATAGTGCCAACACTAGGGTTTCACTGTTCACATGAATAGCGACGTGATTTTTGGTGTGAATTTTTATGATGTTGAGTGATTCAAAATGAATTGCTTGTGTTTGTTAATTAGCCCATGTGAGCTAATTTTGGTGTTATTGATTGAGAATCGAATATATGAATTATGAGAATTAATTGTGATATGGAGTGCATGTAATTATATTAGCATGAATGGCTTGGAATTGTGGCAGGTAATATATTTAATACATGTAATTAATGTATTAACATGATGTGTGAAATTATATAAAAAATATAATTGTGTAATCCATTGGAAATGAATTGTAATTTGCTCAGTGAGCTAATTTTGATGTTATTGATGTGAATTAAATAACATGTGGCATGTATGTAAATTTTGTTAATATATGTGTAAATGATATATTGGCATGTGTGGTTTGAGAATGACATAATGCATTTCATATGCACCAGGGGAACCTAAGAAAATTAAGTATGAGTGCACGACATGAAAGAAATGAAAATGATATTTTACTCGCATTCGGCTTAGGCATATGTGAGGGAGTCGGTGAGGACTCGGGACATGGGATTGGTCATGTAGACATTCGAGTAGGTTCATGTAATTGCTTGAGTCTTGATTGTTTGCCATGGCATGTGAACTTAGGTGAGAAGTAGCCCATATAGGAAATTATCACTCTTTGGGGCTTGCTCACTTTGTCGAGGATGCTATTTTGAGGGTATAGAAGTGTCACGAGGAGGGACGAGCGCTCACTAGAGGCCGCATTTAGAAGAAAAATTTGGATTGTGGTTTTGGTATTTTCTGTTTTGTATAACATGTATTAAAATTGTAAATCTTAATATATGTTTGAATTAAAAAAGTGATTCTTAACTCTTTAACTATGTTATATAGTTGATATATGTATATTGTGAGTATTGAGGCATGGGCCCAGTGGCCATTTACTTGCATGTGGACCTGTGTGGTCATTGTAAAATTGTTAAGGACGGGTTTTGTACCTTGGTAGAGCTCCGTACAAATGAGACTACGCTCGATTTTATGAGTGGTGTCGGGTTGCAGGCATCCCGCAAGTATTCGGCCCGGACTGGCGGGTTGTCAGAAAGATTGGGTTTTGGCGTCATGGCACCAGTTTTGCTGGAAGGGAAGGACTTAATACATGCTTGGTTCTACCACACCGCACGCGTGTTGCCGTATGCCCACCACGACTGACCGGTTGGGTGCGGGCTCGGGTATGGAGTGTGGGTGTGGTTGCTTCGCCTATCTTTTTGGAGAAAGGTGTCTACTGGCTGTGTATATATTTTCAGACCTGAAATGATGTCGTTTTGTGACGAGCATAGGTTACCATTGGACTCCAAACGCTGTCGTTTTGGAAGCATTCTTTGACTGAATGAGCGTCTTCTCCACCTGGCAACGACGTAATACGCCATGAACAAAAGCAGACCACGACCTAAACTTACATCTTGCGTCTGCAGCAGTCATGAGTAAGTCCATAATAAGGACACACATTGAACATTTATCTGATTGAATTCATTTTTCATTACATATCATCTTCATTTTAAAGTGAGTTACGCACAAGTTTGGTTGACGACAAACTTCATTAGAGTCTTTCCCTTTGTGTTGGGAGATCATTTTATCCTAGGAGACATATTGCCAAGGACTCGAAGCACCACTGCGAGGGCAATAAATTGTCTTAAGGAAATTATGTCAAACACAAGACTTAATAAGTTTCGATTTGCGCGAGGGCCCGAGTTTTGTGGAAGAGGACTCTTATGCTTAGTTCACAACACGGTCTTAGCTGACCCAGGGCGGCAAAGTCGCACGGGTGTGGGTGTGATTTAGCCAAGCCCTATCTTTTTGGAGAAAGGTGTCTAATGGATGTGTATAAATTTTCATACCTGAAACGCTGTCGTTTTGCGATGAGCATAGGTTAACGCGACTATGTATTTTTTCCATGAACAGAACAAACACGACCCAAGCTTCATGCCTGTATCAAACAGTCATGAGTAAGTCTATAAATAGGACATACATTAAAGCATTTAGAAATATAGATTGAATTCATTTTCATTACATATCATCTTCATTTTAAAAAAGCTAGTTCTACACAAGTTTCTGGTTTGACAGCTAACCATTGGGAGTGCTTTCCTTTGTGCTGGGAGATCATTTTATCCTAGGAGACGTATTGTAGGACTCAGCTGCACGAAGCTGATCCGGTGTCTTAAAGGAGTGTGTCCAACCACAGAGACTTGATTAGTTTCTGATTTCTGCAAACAGGTTCCATTTTATTGCATTATAGTTCCGTTCATCATTTTTTGTTATGTTCTCATAGTCATATTGATATAGGCGATCAACACATAAAACATAGGGCCTCAAGCTAATCGAAGAACCAAATCCATAAGACCGGCCTGATAAATAGAAGAATATTCTGATAGGACCTCAAGCCCAACCCAAGAAATCAACATAAAAAATGGGCTTAAGTACCACTCGGATAGCCCTTTCTCGCTATATACCAAGTCTTAATGAAAACACCAATAATAAGACCTCAAACCCAATCGAAAAGCTCAACTTGTAAGACCCGAGAAAATTACAATTTCTGGAAAAAGGGCAAAATCGTAATTTCGGTAAAAATATCCATAATTTTTTTAGATCTCGAATGACGAAACAGATTTCACCGTTGGAATCATCTCGCGAAATTTAGCTACCACATTGAATTTCGTCGAATTCCGAGACAGTCGAAATTTGCACGTTTCGAGCCTTAGAAATATCGAGTCTTGAAGTAAAAGCGACATGTGAGTATGAAAAAAAAGTCACCTATAACATGTACTCATGTGACACATGTTGCATGAGTAGAGAAATGATGGGAACGGACGGCCGAGATCGTACCACGTGTCAAAATCCAAGAGAAGGGACACAAATGGAATTATGGAAATTGTAAATGATAATAGGACAAAAGTCCAAATAGTGATCATCTCCTACCTTAAGAGACCAAAAGAAAACTTGAGGGAGGAGAACATTTACAGTAGCTTAGGTTTTTGATTTTAGTGAGAGAGAGTGTGACACTTCTCTCTGGAATCGACGTCGGATAGTCAGTTCCTTCGAAGCAAGAAGGAAAGTCGTTCTGCGCGGCGAGGTTAACGCGTAGATACCGGTTTTTTGGATTTTCGACAAACTCCGTGAGGTAGGGGTTTTATCCTACTTGAGTTACACTTTGTTTAAGTGCTTTGTTGATGATTCGGTTGATTTGAGGCATTGAACGGCTGTTTGATCGGTCCCAAAACTTGGGACCGAAGTGTGAAAAATTATAGAGCCCATTTGGAAAGTCCGTGACAGTCCACGGATTGTTGGGGCTGATAGTAGTGTTGATTTATGCATTAAATCATGTTTTGATGTGTATGAGGTCGGAAATGGCCATGGATTTCAGGTTCACAAAGTGGAACTGATTGATTAGTGCCCAGTCTTTATTTTTGAGCCGTGTTTTTAATAGGTTTGGCGCTTTCATTGTGCCTAGTATTATAATTAACCAATTGGCATGTTAGGTCCTGTGCACTTCTAATTGCATTCGAGGCTGTTGTTGTAGTTTTGCGGTGGAGGCTGATATCGTGTCAATCAATCATAACCAAAGTCGAGTTGATTTCCATCAATTTCATATGGTCTTATATACATTTGACCAGCGAGAATGAAGAATTTCAAGCGGGAAGAAAATTGAAGAGAAAAATAGCAAGGCTGCGAGGATGGGATGCGGGGAACGGTGTGATGGAAAGTAGCCGCGGGATCGGCGAGAGCACAGTGCATTTCGCTATGGCATAGCGAAAATTTCCAATTTCGCTAAGATTGTGAAATTAGGAATTTTCGCTAGGCTAGCGAAATTTCGCTAGCTAGCGAAATTTACTGTGCCTAGCGAAATTTCCCAATTTCGCTATCTCACAATATTTTATTCGCATTTGGCAGAAGTCCTTTGTTGATAGCGAAATTTCTCCGTTTCGCTATCTACGCTCAGAACTAGCTAGATTAGCGGAAACTAATAAACTAGAGAAATTTTAAGCTATGCTAGCGAAATTTCCTGCATAGCGAAAATGGCTGCCCTGTGTTTTGATATTTTTGATTCCAAACGACCCGTTTTGAATCATTACATTTTCATCATACAATGTAATCTCTCATATTTTAGAGTATTTTTGTCATTCACATTTGGGTTGGCTATATAAGCCACCTTATAATTTGTAACCTTTCTTTAATCTTTGACACGACTTTTATTTTTGTTCAGTTTTCTCTCTTCTCTCCTCTTTCTCTCACTTTCTTGGGTGCCAAGCACTCTCCAAGGATGACAACTTGGGGATGAGAGCTAAGAGCGCCTATCTGCAAGAGTGGAAGGTTCAGCGATGGTGGGATCTTAAGAATTTCTTTGGTGGTTCCTGTTTTCACGGGTTTGTCATTTTGGTTCCCAATTTTCGTTTCTGATTCCGCTGCTGATGTACTTTCTTTAGCCAATACTTAGCAAGCACAGGGTTTAGTGTATTCTTAGCTTTAGATACACTAATATCCGTAGTTGCCATTTACGAGCGAGGTAGGTTAGGGGCTAGGTTTTCAACTATGAAGTGCATCCGCTGATCAATGCTTGGAAGTGATATTTTGGGTTCATTGGATTCTTATTTTAGATCCATTGAGACTCATTAGTTACCCTTCTGATCATTGTAGGATGGTAGAATGGAATTACTACTGTAAGAATTATAAATGTTAAATAAATGCTTTCTATCAAAAGGAAAATTATTAGGAGTTTAGGTTTCAATGCGAATGAAGATCAGGTTGGGAGATGACTATATGTCATCCTCCTGACGAGAATAACAGGGGACCTCTCGGTGCTTTGGGATCGCTAAACTCGGTGGCTTGATGCTTGAGGAGTTACATTTTACATTTATTTTATTTCTTTTCAGTTTCATGACCCACGGCCGCTATTTTTTATCACCACCTTAAAATCAATTTAATTCACAGTTTTGTTTTCCTCAAATCATTTGTATGAAGAAAACCCATCCTGTGTTCGACCACTGAACCCATTTATCTGCGGTAGCTTGACTATAGTGATGAAGACTTAGGAATATAAATTTTGTTGATTCGGCATCACCTGCAGTGGCCTGCGAATCAAATGGCGCCGTTGCCGGGGATGGTGCCTTAGTGCATTTGACAAGCTGTGGAACACTTGTGATCCTCATCCACAAGTCTTGAGTGAACTCCTTTTTATCATTTCACAGTCATTTTCTTAGTTTTATTTCTAACATTAAAAAAAAAAAAAAAAAAAATATTTGCGAGGAATGTTTTGGGTTGCCACTGCTTTTCTTTGTAGGAATCGATTTCTTGGGTCAAAGTGCAGAAGGCAAGCGATCGATTACAAGTTAAGTGGAAAAATTATTTGTGATAAAAATGGAACACCTAGAGGGAGAACAATGCGATCAATACACCTGGAGGTAACCACTAGAGCATATATGACAATGAGGGACTATAGAAACCTAGCATGGCAAAATCAACAACCCTTGGGGAGAAATCGAATCAAAGGAATAGATTACATGAGGAATTTGTAGAGACCAATGGATGAGTGCACCCGTCTATAGTGTTCCCTCGACTTATACTCTTGCTGCTCCACATTTTACCTCGACTCCTCGCCCATGACGGCCATCACGGTTAATTTCCTGTTGAACAAGCCATCATGAACTTGGCAGAAGCAAGTGGATAATAATTTCATAGAGGGCTTGGAGGCGGAGTTAATGTCAGTAATAAGGAAATTGACATAGTGGAGGCCCCTTGGAACAAACGTGCGTGGGTTTCAAAGTGAATCAGTTGACAAGTTATTGACTTCTGATGTTCAATTTCAAAGCACTTTGGTAGTGATCAAAAGGAGAATACGGAGGATGAGTGCTTGGGTGAAACAATTTTGGATGAGCGGGTTCGAGTGCGTACTCGGGGAGGAATTGGAAGTGGGTCGAGTAAGCTCTGAGGCTGCGGGATGCCCAAGAATCAGTGTTACTTTTTTTGGTCTTGGAAAAGAAGAAACAGTCAGTGCCTTGATAGCGGGAGGCGGTGGTATAGAAGCGGGAGCCCGAGAACTATCCTTGACCAATCCAAGGGAACTTGAATCCGCACTCTTGCCCAAGCCACCAAAAGCCCCTTTTTGTTAGCCCCTCATGATCAAATCTATATCCTGCCCTCACACCACATCACAATCCCAACCCAAAACCCCTGAAACACCCACCATAAAGTCCAACCCATCACTGCCTATTCTACAAAACTTCAAGAGATTAGTGGCCATTGTACAGAGTTTTGCCACTACCTCAAAGAAGATGGCAGCTGCTCATACCGCGTGGCATAGTGGATGGATTCAGTGGAATTCGGTTGGAGCACCGAACCCTGCATTTCGAGCTCAGCGTTCAATGACCTCGAAACTGAAGTGGTTTGGGGGAGCCTGATCCTCCCCCTTTTGTTTAATTTTCTTGCTGTTTTATTTATAGTATTTTATTTTGATTTCGTTAATTTTTTCTTCTTAGATTTTATCTAATTTTAGTTAATTTATGTTTTAAATTAATTTTTGCTTTTTCTGCAATTTTCACTAATTTTTCTTGTGTTAATTTTGCAGTTTGTGTATTAAATTTTTGACCAATGTAGATTTTGAAGCTTGGATTAGTCAGGATGTCTGGAGTAGCGGGAATTTTATAAGCTTGCTGAATTTCGCTAACAGCGTGCCAATCCCTGGCGATGCAAAAATTGCCTTCTGCGAGTGAAATTTTTCGCTAAGCTATTGCTTAACTAGCAATTCTTGTGAATAAGCGAAAATTGAAAATTTCGTTAAGACCGATGCGGTTCGCTAGCTAGCGAAATTCAGTAAAATAAGCGAAATCAACATTGGCCTCCCACTACAAGACAAAGCAGTATCTGATGTTTCCAATTTGTTAATTATTTTATTTTATATTTAAAAAAAAAAAACGTTTGTTTTTTTTTATTTATAACTATATATATTAAAAAAAAAATTTGTCTCCTAAAAAAAAAAATCGTTATATATATATATATATTAAAAAAAAAAGTTTTTATTTTATTTTATTGTTTTATTTTATTTTTATTTATTAATTATTTGTTTGATTTTCAAAAAAAAAAAAAAAAAAATTCAAAATTTTCGCTATTAGACATATGTAGAGCCCACTGTAGCATATATTTAAGCTAGGCTAGCGAAATTAAAATTTCGCCATGGAGCTGGAAATTTTGCCGCGAATTTTTTGTTTAGCCCATAGCTTTTTCATCAGAACTCTGTTTAGTAGTGCTTTGGTACCGTTGAAAATCTTAAGAAGTATAGAATCCAAATATGGCTGAAGAACATTTTTGAGATTATTATGAAAGTGTAATTTTAAAATGGTCAAGCGAGGTCACTTTTCTCTCTTTTCTTCACACCGCTTGTTTATTTGAGAGCTGACGGAGTGAATATAAGGTGTCGATGGAAAGCTTGCGAAGTCTCTATCCAGCAATGATCACATCTCTCATCAAGGAGGTAAGCAGCTTCCTTTTCTAATTTTCCAATCAGGAAGCTGTTTCGTACACCGAGATGTTTGGGTTGGGGAAAGTGCGAAGGAAGTGGCTTTATATTTATTCACGCATTTTATTTGTGGCCCATTTTTGTGATGTTTTAGTGGCTTCTTTGGGTCCCCTTTCTCTATAAAGGCTGTTATACTTCTGACACTTTCCAAAGATTTGACCGTTTTTTAGCCAAAATTTTTGTGGTTTTGCCCCAACTTTGTGGTTTGAAAAATTAGGCTGTAAATTCTATTAGTTAGATTGGTTCCATGTGGGTAATTGAATGATTAGTTGAATTCTTATTGATTTCGACCTTTTTCTTCACCTTTAACTAACCACACAGAGCACATTAGATTTCAATGATAGGCTAAAAAACTCTGTGACAGACGACCTTTGGTTTGTTTGGAAGATTTTGATGGGTTGGGACCGTGTGAGAGAGTGAGTGTGTGATAAGAAGAAAAAAATATGAAGAAAAGAAAGAAAAGAATAAAATTTACAACTGCCTTTAAACAGAAACTTGCAGTCAGAAGGTATATCGTGAAAACCTTTAAGCCGATTATACTAAGCCTTCCTTTGGTTGATCAGAGCTTAGTGTTCGTTACATGGGTGGAGATGGGTGGAGTTTAGCAAGTTGTAGGTCTTTGGAGTCTCGAAATCATTCGAGTCAGGGGTGAAACACAGAAGAGTTTATTGGTCGAAAGATCCTTATGACTTGGTGTACTAGCCTTATTGGTTGGGTCATCGGTAGATCCACTGTTACATGGACTTAATTGGTCGGGAGTCATCGGTAGATCCCTCGTTACATGGACTTTGGGTAGCCGATTCTCAAGATTGCAACTTACAACACAAAAGAATTGTGGAATAAGAGGTGGTCCCATCTATTTAGGCTGGTTAGCATGCTAGGTCGCGGGTAGTAGCTAGCTGGGAGAGTGCAAGGAAGTGGTACTTTATTGTTGAGAGCTGATAAATAAACACTTAGATTTTGGTGGAAGTTTTTGGTTGATTCACCAAGAAGGAGGCTCTTTTAATACTCAATTTTGTATAGCATCTATCTCTTCATGATAGTTACTGACACTTTACATTGATTATTCTTACTTAGGGTTAGGCATTACTCATTCACAACCTTTTTGAGAACGTTATTTTGTTATAGTTTTATATGTATTTTGTTACTTTCTTTCTTGCATTGCTAAGGGACTAGCAATGTGTAGGTTGGGGGGTGTGATTAGTGCCCAAAAAGTGGTATTTTGAACCCTATTTTTAATAGGTTTTGAGCGCTTTTTGTGTACTAATTATTATAATTAACCCAATTGGCATGTTCGGGTCCTTATTGCACTTCTAATTGCACTCCGAGGCTGTTGTTGTAGTTTTTGCAGGAATTGAGGCCAAATTATCGTGTCAATCCAATCATAACCAAAGTCGGGGTTGATTTCCATCAATTTCCATATGGTCTTATATACATTTCGTGAAGAAGCCAGAATGAAGAATTTCCTGTGCCAGAAAAATTGAAGAAAATAGCAAGTCATAAGTGATGATGCAGGAACATGGGTCAATGGAACAAAGAGCCGCAGATCCAAACAGAGAGCACGTTGCATTTCGCTATGGCATAGCGAAAATTTCCAATTTCGCTAGGATTGCGAAATTTGGAATTTTCGCTAGGCTAGCGAAATTTCGCTAGCTAGCGAAATTTACTGTGCCTAGCGAAATTTCCCAATTTCGCTATCTCACAATATTTTCGCTAGGCTAGCGAAATTTCACTAACTAGCGAAATTCACTGTTGATAGCGAAATTTCTCAATTTCGCTATCTCTATAGAATTTCGCTAGCTTAGCGAAATTTCGCTGGGTTTATGAATTTTCGCTGATGCTGAATAAAATTCCCAGATAAATAAAATGGTCAGCTTGGTGGTTTCTTTGATATTTTGATTCCAAACGACCACGTTTTGATCAATTACCATTTTTTCCTTCAATGTAATCTCATATTTTAGGTATTTTTGTCATTTCAATACATTCGGGGTTGGCTATAAGCCACCTTATAATTTTGTAACCCTAACTTTAATCTTTCAAGACGCAGCCTTTATTTTCGTCTCCGCTTTCTCTTCTCTCCTCTTTCTCACTTTCGTGCCAAAACACCCTCCAAGGATGACAACTGGGGGATGAGGGGCTAAAACCCTTTCCTCCTTGAAGTGAAGGCTGTCAGGGGATCTTAAGGTCAGCTGTATTCTCGTTTTCACGTGAAGAGTTTTTGTCATTTTGATTCCCAAATTTTCATTTCTAGGTTTAAAGCTCTTCGATGTGCTGCCAATACTTGGCAAGCTTTTAGGGTTTAGTGTATTCTAGCTTTAGATACACTTCAATATCCATTAGTTGCCATTTACGAGCCACCGAGGTAGGTTAAGGGGCTAGGCTTCACCGGCAAGTGCATCCACTTTGATCAATACTTGGTAATCTTTGTGGTCTACTGACTCTTATTTTTAGATCCATCGAGACTCATTAGGTTACCCTTTACGAATCAGAGGATGAGTCAAGATAGATTTTCACTGGTAGGGGGAACTACAATGTTAAATAAATGCTTTCTATCAAAAGGAAAATTATTAGGGTTTAGGCTTTAATGTCAATGAAGATCCTGGCCAGATGACTATATGTCATCCCCTCCCCAACGAGGAAATTTCAACTCCGCTGGGACCTCTCGCTAGCCTAGGATCTTAAACTCAGTGGCCCAATGCTTCAAGAAGTTCTATTTTACATTTTATTTTATTTCTTTTCAGTTTGCAACCCACCAACCCACTATTTTTATCACCACCTTAAAATCCAAATTTAATTCACCAGTTTTGTTTTCACTCAAATCATTTGTACGAAAAAAACCCATCCCTGTGTTCGACCCTAGACCGCTATACTGCAGTAGCTTGACTACGACAGTAGGAGGAACTTAGGAATATAAATTTTGTTGATTCCGCATCACCCTACCGTGGCACGAATCACTGATGTTGGATGATTGGCCGTGAACAGTAACCCGAGGGTTTCACTGTTCACGTGAATAGCGTTCACAAAATATTTTGTGAGAAAATGTGTTTGGTTGAGTAATTCAAATCGAATTGCTCATGTTTGTTAATTAGCCCATGTGAGCTAATTTTTGGTGTAATGTATTGAGACCTATATAACATGTTGTTGTGATTTAAATTATGTAAATGTATGCATGATGATATATTTGTAGTGTGTTATATAAATTGTGTTGAATGACATAATGCATTTCATATGCACCGGGTAACCTAGAAATTAGGTGTGTAAAAAGGACATGAATTTTCCGAAAACGAAAATGGTTACGAAAGGAATTTCACAGATGATTTTTCTATAATGGTGTTGGGAGATGGTCTTACAATACACATCGGAGTATTCCATACGCTTTTTGGAAGGTTCTCCAACACATCTGGCCGGGAGGGTAGCGTCCCATATTTTTACCGAGATTCGGTAGTGTATTTTCAAGAACAACAAGTTTTGTTTTGAAAATGATATTTTTCTCATACATGGCTTAAGCAGGTGTGAGGGAGTCCGTGAAGACTCGAGACATGGGGTTGGTCATGTAGACATTCAAGTAGGATCACGTATTTACTTGAGTGTGTGTTTACATAGGATCATTGCATATGCACATAGGTGGGGAGTAACCCATTTAGGGTGATTCCACTACTGGGCATTAGCTCACCCTGTAAAGGGAATATATTATTTCAGGTACAGGGAGCGTACGAGGAGACGGCTCATCTTAGAGGCCGATTTTGAAGAAAGCCGGGTTGTGGCTTTGATGGTTTTATGATGTATGATATGTATTAGAATTCTAGAATTTTAATATATGTTTGAAGTAAGAGTGAATTATTAACTCTTGAGCTATGGTATATAGTTGATGTATATTGATGAGTATTGTTGTATGGGCCCAAGTGGCCGTTTTTACTCATGTATGTCTTATGATGTTGTTTGGGACAAGTTATGTACTTTGGGTAGAGCTCCCCGTACAAAGGAGACTCTGCCCTATTTTCGTGAGTGTTTCCAAGTTGGCCCGACATTCACGAAAGTATTCCCATGGGTTGACGAGTTATCAACGGACACCTGCTGAAGGCCACAATCACCATTGATAAGAATTGAAACCCAATTAGAGAACCCAACCCCTTTCAAACCCAAAAGACTAAACTAATAAATGAGAGAACCCATCAAATAACCTAATGAGTGATGATTGTACCACATTCTTCTTATTTCAATAAAGCATTTCTCTATTAAAAAATTTGTTAAAGGGCAAATGAGGAAACTCTACCACAAATTATAGACTCCACCACTTCCTAGATATCTTAGGCGCGTCTCTAAAGTGCAACAGAAGGTCACTGCTCGACATAGTAATAGTGCTCTGTGCCTATCAGATGTGGACATGGTATTTTGACTATTTATGAGAATTAATTATTATGATGATTTGCATGTTTATTATATATAATGTCCTTTTGAATAATATTATTAATTATTCTAAATATCCCTAATCTGCTATTGTTACGGGAACAACAATGAATTAAGATTAGTATAAAGTTTGATTGATATTCACGGGATGAATACGTATGAGATACAAATCAAATTTATATGTATTTGTTGAGAACAAATATCGGGATGTAATCTGCCTTGAGATTAATACATGGATCAAAGTCATACCAATCTCTAATAGTTGTGTCATTAAATCCTTCGACCGAGATCTTATAGTTCTCAACATAAGGAATATTGTGTTTTTGATATAATCAAACGTTTGTCTTTCTTAATCTGATGACTATAAAGAGCTATACTCTTGAAATATATTAAGAATTATGTAGTGAGATATGGTTTCATTAAATGGAATTTGTCCTCTTATTATAAGAGAGATATCTCTGGCTCCCCTCGACAATTGAGACTGAGAAATGCATGGTCGTGCTTAAATGAATTGATGGAGATCAATGTCATTTGTTTAGTCAGTCTAATTGGGTTTCAAGTAATTAAAGATAGAACGATATAAGGTTGACTTTGTCCATGCCTTATATTCTATCAAGATGTCATGAGACAAAAGGATTATGTCATTAGCTATATTAAGATTGTCTCGGATCATGAGCTTTTCATTTAACTTGGGTAGTCATAATGTATTACTAGAGGCCACTTATGACTTGTAGGATCAAAATGTGATTTAGGCCTACTGTCAATGTTTAATGAACCTATAGGGTCGCACATTAAGAACGAATAATAACGGTTATGGTTTTCACTCTCTGTAGTAATTTAAAATGATGAGATTATTTTAAATTACAAATAACAATTAGTTGTTATTTAAATTCGAATTTAATTTTGAGAAAGTTTAAATTGCGGATTTAAATCACAACAAACAATTAATTTGTTATATTTTCTTATTGGATAAGGAAGTAATTCAGAAGGTTTTAAATATATAATAATATATAAATTCAAGCTCTTATCTGATAAGGAAATTCGTATTTAAATTGTTATTATTTAAAAGAGTTTTAATATAAATAAATTCGTTTCCTTATCTAATAAGGATTTGAATTTAAATTGTTACTATTTAAAAGCGTTTTAAATATATAATGATATAAATTCGTTTCCTTATCTGATAAGGAAGTTCGTTTTTGATTTAAACCCTAGTGTATCTATATAGATATATAGTATGTGAGACATATATATTTTTGTAGTAGTCACTTTTTACAAGAAGAACAACCAAACAGAGAGACCCTAATTTCAAGTTGAGAAGACAACTCAACTAAGATTCAACAAAGATCGCTCATTATTTGTTCGTGTGTGGATACTTGTAGAGGGTGGTTTTCTCGTAAAGGCAAACACCTTTGAAGATCCGAATAAACCAAGACGTTGCACTTTGAAGGCTTGACGAATCGGGATCTACAAGAGGTAAAGTTTCACAATCTCTTCCTTCTGGGCTTTTATGAAACACATGTGATCCTTGGTGGGTTAAGGGATAAAAATTATAAATTCCGCTGCATTTATGTTCCAACCAGATTGGATATTCTGCCTGTAACCCAACAAGATCAGCCAAAGTCCTCGTCCAAGTAAGTATGGTGGAAAAAGGCAGTCTCTTCTAATTTATATCACTCTATTACCTTACTAATCTGATGTCTCCCTGATATGGGAATCCGCAGCTACTCTCCATGCAGTTAATTTTTTATCGTAATAGGACACCCTTATGATAGGTCTACTCTAATAGGACTCTATATTTAATTGCGAATGCATTTTGTCTCAATTTTATTATCAGTTTTCGTTTAATTTACTCATTTTTTTTTGAATCATTATCTCGTGCTCTATAATTTTCTAACTTACATTATTGAGAGTAAGAAAAGTTGTAGATATAAATTTTAAAATAAAATTAGATATCATACATAAATGTAAATGAAAGTCACTGCAAAAAAAAAAAGTGATTAAAGAGAGAAAGAGGGATCTGTTAATACTAAAAATGAATTTTTTGGGCTAAAATAGTGTTTGGATAATTATTCGGCCCAAAGGATAGTGGAATGGGCCGAATTGATAAACCAATCCCAAACTGAGCCTGACCTAGTACAAGTCCAAATCCATGATAATCAGCCCATGAAAGGGTCCAAAGACATTTATGAAATTTTGTAATTTGTCAAAGTGTCAGCTCAAATGGTGAGACTTTGTCTAAAAAACAAGTGGAAGGAGACTTTTTCTCCAACTCGAGTCATGAACGAGAACAAATTGTTAGTGGATAAGTGGCTTGGAGAACAAATTGTTAGTGGATAAGTGACTTGGAGAACAAGGTTGTGGTGGGTACGTGAGCAGTTATTGGAGAAGGTGGGATGGAGCAGTTATTCAGAATGCTTATAAAAAGAAGACTCAACTTCAGAGCAGGGGACCGCCAATCAACCGATCAAACAACACTCAATAGAGCATTTCAATATTTTCTCTTAGTTTCTACAAGTTCATCAACAATATTTCCAGATTTCTAGTGCATTTTATTTCCAAGCAGTTGTTTCAAAGCTTTCATGTTTTTGCAATTCCATTTATAGTTAGATTCTATAATGAAATTGACTGCTTTTTCAGTTTGTTCATACAATTTTTCTTTCAGCTTTCAATACATTCCAATTTTCAAAGCATTTTCCACTTAGACTATAGAGAACTGTTAAGGGAACTAGGGAATCCATTTTTCATTTGAGCAGAAGTTAGATTCGGCATCGTTTCAGTTCAGAAATACTATAATTTCCCGGCATGCCCACGCATTCACTAATTCCCGTGCTTTTGAATGTTCTGGACCAAAATCCAGTCGAAACATATTTTTGGCACGCTCGGTGGGACACATCGTTATGGAACATCGATATATTTTTTGTTTTGTATGTCCAATTGTGCATATTCCACGGTGGAACACACTTGTTGCTGAAGAATGCCACCAAAATCGAGGAGTAAAACAACTGTAGAGTCTCTGGACTCGGGATCTGATGCTGCAGAAGCAGCATAGGAAGGAAGACTTCTAGCCTTGGTGGAACAGATAGAGAACCTGATGAATTCTCCGGTGCGACAACAGGGAAATCCATCCAACAACCTAATTGAACAAGTGGAAGGAAGAAGTGTAGGTAATGTAGAAGTGCCTATTCTTTTCTCTAACAATTCTAATGAATTTCAGGCTTTCATGCAAGAGTTAAAGAGCCATCGAAGAAATGAAGTAGCAATCTCAATACAACCTAGAGAACCTTAGAGAAAGGGGACAATCAAGGCAAAAAGTTTCTTATGAAAGACAATTCTCTAATGAATTCAAGTGGCAGTATTCTAATAACCTACGGGGAGCTAGTGAATTTCACCGCTTACCTATGCAAACAGAGGTTAGATACCTTCCTCCCCATAGGAAAGAGGGAGGTACTCTAGAGAACATAACATGTGAAAGACTTAATGCAACCAAAACCACAGCTCCTCGAACGATTTTTGCTCAGACTAATCCAAATACACAACCTAGAGGCTTTTCTTTCAAAGGAAGCTTGGGGGGCATCATGTAGCCACCTGCAGGAGTAAATGGAAACTGGGGACAACAAGTTCCTCAGGTTCCTCAGCAAGTTCCTCAGGTTCTTTAACACGTACAACAAGTTCCTCCGTAGCCTTTTGTGCAACCAGTTGTAGTATCGGATTGAGGGGCAATCAGAGAAGCGGTACAGGAATTATATGGGCCAGGCCTCAGGCAAATTGGCCTCTTGGAGTTCTACAAACCTTATCCAGAGATGATAGATAGGGAAAACCCCTACCTAAGGGGGTATAGGATCTCTGATTTCTCCTTGTTCTCTAGAGAAGATGGCTAATCTACCATGGAACATGTTGCTAGATTCACTATGTAATGTGGGGAGTTGGCTAACTATGAAAATTTCTATCATTTCAAGCTTAGATTGTTTCCTAACTCTTTGACAAGGGAAACATTCACATGGTACACAACATTACCAAGGAACTCCATACAATGATGGCAGGAGATGGAAAGGCAATTTCACACTCAGTTCTTAAGGGTTGAGCCTGAAGTGTGCATCATAGAATTGTCCAGAGTGACTTAAAGAAATGAAGAGACCACTGATTTGTTTATCTCCCTTTTCAAGAAGATGAGATACAGATGCAAGATCGATCTTTCGGAGATAGAATACGTGAAAATGCCTAAAGAGGTTTGGACATAGAGTTGAGGAAGAAATTCTAAGGTATGGAATTTAGAGATTTTTATGAACTTGTAGCCAAGGTGACAAAATATGAAGAACTACTCAAGGAAGGAAGTTATCGGAATAAGAAGTCCATGGGAACCTATTTTCAAGAGGTGAACCAAGAGGTGGTAGTGGCAGATCTATTTGCTACAAGGACATTCACTTGTCATCTTTTGATAGAAAAGACACTTTATGTGTGGAAGAAGACACAAATTGTTGATACACAGGTCCAATATACTTTTGAGGTAGCAAAGATTGAGGAAATATTTGATTTCGCGGTGAAATAAAAATTCATCACCTTCCCTAAAGACCATTGGATCCATAGTAAAGACAAACTAAGGGGAAAGACTTATTATAAGTACCACAATTTATGGAACCATACTACTAATGCATGTTGGCGTTTCAGAATTGTCATACAAGACAAGATCAATAAAGGGATACTCAAGTTTTATGACAAAAGAGAGACTATGGAAATCGATGAGGATCCTTTCCCACCAATGGCCTTAGTCAACATTACTAGCTTCGATATTAGAACATTGATAGAATCCAAGAAGAAGGGAAAACTCTCTCCAAGAAAGGTATGGGTCCCTAACTTGAATTAACCCCCCAAACTTGAATTAAACATTGTCCTCAATGTGAAACAAAAGCAAGAATGGATATTGAGTACTCCCCTGAGGTTGATCAAGTCTCCGAAATTTGCTCTAATGAATATGACTCGCATAGGAGGCAAAGGTGTTAAGAGTGATTAGACTTTAGTTCCAAATGAGAGGAGGCTTGAAAATAGGAAGCATGTATGGAATGGAATGAGGGAGAAAGCTAAACTCGATTTGTTCAATTTTTGTTCTTTGAACCTTCAAGATACTATAAACTTCCACTTTTCAAGATTCTCCACCTCCATAGCCAACTTTGAACTCCAAAACCTGAAAACAATACTAAGAAACACAAGAGCAAGCAAGAAAATTTATTCAAAAAACAAACTCTCAAAGTAACTAAAAAAGGAAAAGAGAAAAAGGTGTCCAACTCGGGGCCGCCTCCCAAGAAGTTGCTCCGTTTTTCGAGTCTAGCTAGACGCTACCAACTATGGATATGTTGGTGATTCTTACCTCTATCATTCTCTAAGAGGCTAAAATTGTGCTCAATCAGCAACTTGAGCACATAGTCTTCCAAGATCATTATTTGTTTTCTATTTTCTATTTTTTTTTCAAGTGAATGATGTACTCATCCACCTTGGAAGTTGGGGTTTCTTTCTTATTTTTCACTTCCCCATGCATTGGAACCCCAAAAGTGATCTCTGGAATAGTCTTCACAACTTCATCATTTGTCTTTTCATGTAGTTCCGGAGAGGTTGACTCTTCTTCATTCACAACTAAGGTTTATAAAATTTGTGCATCATTCTCCATTGTTTGAAACTCCTCAAGTTCTTCATTACCTCTTGAAGTTATTTCTTCATTGTAGCTCCAATTTTCTTCTTTCATATTCATCTCAAGAGTAGATGGAAAATTCTCATATTGTTCTTTAAAGGACATTGTAGTCGTATTATCTTGTTCTTTCATATATTTTGCCACTAGTTCTTCTATACTCAAACTCTCATCTTCTTTAGGTTGTTCTTTCTCAAATGTAAGTTGAGTACCAGAAGTGGCCATTGGAGCCATCTCTTCTTTCACGCTCTTGAATGGCATAGGCTGAATTTGAACATCAGCCCTTGTCAGTTCCATGAATTGAACTTGAGATGTTGTATTCACCCTAAGAGTAGATGGAAAATTCTCATATTGTCCTTCAAAGGACATTGTAGTCATATGATCTTGTTCTTTCATATATTTTGCCACTAGTTCTTCTATACTCATACTCTCCTCTTCTTTAGGTTGTTCTTTCTCAAATGTAAGTTGAGTACCAGAAGTGGCCATTGCTTGCATCTTCTTCACGCTCTTGAATGGCGTAGGCTGAATTTGAACATTAGCCCTTGTCAATTCCATGAATTGAACTTGAGATGTTGCACATTCAGCATGAACTCTTTCCAATTCAGCCATGGCTACCTCTAACTTTGTCATTCTCTCCTATGGAGGTTGACTTATCTCATTTGGATCAAGAAACCAAGGCCACCTAACTCGAGAGTGGTCCATTTCAGCCATTGATCTTGAAAATTCAGGTTATGCCATGGCAGATTCAGCTTGAGTTCTTCTTAATTCATCCATAGCTTCTTCTAGTCTTGATCTTCGGACTTGTGGAGATTGAAGAGTGTTATAGCTTGTATTCCATGAGGTGCTAGGGCAATGCTGCCAACTGGTTATAATTTGCCTCCACTATAGGGTTTCCACAACTTGAGTCATATGCATATGTGGGTTTCTCACTTGATTTGTCACTCTTTGATGATATTCATTGACCATTTTCCTCATTCTTAGTTGTTGATTAAGGAGAGCCAATGCATTTTTCAACTCGATGATATGATCCATTGTGATTGAAACCTATAAAACAAAAAAAATAAAATTCAAAAGTAAAATAGATAGAAAGGAAAATAAAACAAGACTAACTATATCTAGAGTAAAGTAAAGCTATTTCAAATCAATATTAATAAAAACACCAATTCCCCAACAACGGTGCCAAAAACTTGATATGTCGATTTGTGCTATGTAAAATGTGTATGCCTATGTGTGCAAGTGCACGCGTCACCTCAAGTAATATAATGATAAGTGAGTATCGTTCCCACGGAGAATTGGGTTACTAAGTATCGATTCTAATCTTGCCTATTCTTTATTTGGATGTCGAAAAATCTATAGAAAAACTCAAAGACCTAGGCATGCAAGAATGACTGTATAAAGACTAAAAAACCTTAGGGCATAGATTTCACCTAAACAATGATGTATGAACCTCTTAACCCAATTAATCGATGATCAATTTCATAATGAAGATGACGATTTCACTAATGTATATTTGAATCTCTCTTGAGCGTTTAAGATACTACCCTTTAGAAATGTTATACTGCATCTCGCTCAAACCATTATAACTATGATGCATTGAACCCTATAGTCTTAATACCACACCTAATCTCACTTATATCTCTATCTCATGATAATTAGATGGTAATCATCCATGGTCTAATTTTTAACTCTCACTTAGATTTTGAATCAAACCACAATTCATGCAAATATTGGCCAAATACTCACCACAAGCATTAAGATCCAAAATGATATACCAACATAAATATGAAATAAAACATCAATCAATATAAATTAGAGAGATTCATACAAACATGTTCGCTACATTCCAAACCCTTTAGAAAAACTAACTAAACATAAGTGGAAAAGGCAAATACAACCATCAAAAGAAAGAAAACTAAAAAGGAAAGAGAGAAAAACAAATTTGGCGTTGAAGCCCCTCTTCTCCTCCATTATCTTCTTCTTCCTCAAGTGTTCTTCCTCTTCCAAGAAGGAACCCTAGAAATCTCTGCAAGAACAAGCCCTAGGGTGTTTCCACCCCAAAGGGAGCTTGTTCTCCCTCAAAAACGCCTAAAATCCCTCCCCTTGTGTGTTTCTAGGGTTTTCTCTTTACCCACAATTATGGGCTCAAAATGGGCTAAAAATCCACCCAAAACCAACCCCGAACGTCGCGACGTCGGGATGTTCTATTTCTGCAACGTCGCGACATTGGTTCTCAACGTCGCGACATTGCAACAACTCCCCTGTTTTTGGACCAACTTCGTAAGGCCATAACTTTTTCATCCGAACTTCGATTTGGGTGTTCTTGGTACCGTTGGAAAGCTCTTGAAGTTCAAAATCTGGATATGGCCAGGAAAAAACACTTTAGAAATTATTATAAAGATTGAATCTACAAAATGCTCCAACTAGTCACTTTTGAGCTCTCTTCTCTTCTTCTTTCAAATACCAGGAGTCATAACTTGATCATTTGAAATCCAAATGGAGTGAATAAGGTATATTTGGAAAGCTTGAGAAGTCTCCTATCCATCCATATAAATGTTGTAGCCATTTGAGATCATCTTGTAGCTGAAAACATCAAATCATAGTAAATCGCCGCGCATGTGTACTTTATCGTACTGGCTTTATCTTGGTTTCTTTGCTTCTCCATATTGGCCTGCTCATGGTTGACCTAATCACAAATTGAAAATTTAGAGCATTAGATCACTTATTTATATGATAAAAATACTAATAATATAAGCAAAACATAGGGATAAAATGAGTATAAAGTATACTCATCACTAGGGAATCTAATTGGGAGGCGGATGGGCTAACACATGTAGCCTCAAGTGTAAAGATGAGGGAAGAATTGACTCATAAGCTCATTGTGATAGGAAAGAAGAATCACCCCTCAATTTATGAAAGGGGAATCATATTAGAAGTCGTTAATACAGATGCAAATGTTGTAGGAGATTGGAGAATTAAGATCAAAGAATATTTAGAAGATCTTAATAGGGTGGTTCCCCATAGGGTGAAAGCTCAATCGTAGAACTTCGTCCTAATGGAAGGAGAATTGTGTAGAAAGGGGTTTGTTGGGTTACTGCTCAGATGCCTATCATTCCCAAACAGTATGGAAGTGATGAAGGAAGTTCATGAAGAGGTTTGTGGAGCCCATCAAGTCGGGATAAAAATATGATGGTTGATTAGGAGATATGGCTATTTTTGGCCAACTATCCCAAGTGATTGCATCAATTACTCCAAGGGTTGCCAATAGTGTAAAAATACGGGCAAAGATACGTAGGATACCCGCGTGAACCTTATTCTCTTTGAAACCATGGCCTTCGCATGATGGGCCATGGACTTAATCGGGAAAAATTCTAATACCTTCATCAAATGTGGATGCATAACTTCATCTTAGTTTGATACAGATTTATTTCACCAAATGGGTAGACAATAATTTCAAGAAAGTAGCATAAAGATGTGATCCAATTCATTATGAAACAGATCATTCAGATTTGGAATTCCTCAATCCATTGGCTAAATCGAGCATGGTACTATGTTCACCGAGATGAAATTAATTTATTTTGCCATGACTATGACATTCAATTCACCGACGGCATTCCTTTATGCCCAAGAAAAATAAAGGCAGGTTTTAATAAAGTGTTGATAAACATCCTGGAGAAGATGCTAGAGGACAATCCCAAAGATTGGCACACAATTTTATCTGAGACCTTATGGGCTTATAGAACTTCTAAAAGAGATTCTATAGGGGTAAGTCATTACTTTCTAACATATGGACAGGATGTAGTGCTTCCAATGGAGGTGGTAGTTCCTTCTCTAAGAGTATCTAGACAGAATGACCTTAATCCTCAAGAATACAGTGAGGCTATGATGATGGAACTCGAGGCATTAGATGGGTGATTATGGGCACTTAATCACATCATGATCCAGAAAAAGAAGGTGGCTAGGGCCTACAACAAGTGAGTCAGAAGAAAGATTTTTTAAGAAGGGGAGCTCGTTTGGAAGGTGGTTCTACCCATCGATGCTAAATATAAAGAATTGGGGAAATGGTCTTCTAACTGGGAAGGACCATTCAAGGTTCACCAAGTACTGCTCGGAAATGCCTATTGGCTATCAAGCCTTGAAGGAGAGCCACACAGAAGGTTCATATATGGAAAATACCTCAAGAAATACTTTCCCACAATGTGGAAATACACTTGACACGTCCAATACTCGTAAATATACCCTAGCCAGTTTTCAACGTTGCTTAGGTTTTTGTAGGTATAATTTGAAATTTTTCGTAATTATTATGTTACTAAGGAGAAAAATTTTGAAACCTTAATTTGAAGATACAAGGGTAAAAGTGGAATTTGTCAGCAGATATAAAATCATAAGATAATAAGATTATATGCCAAAGTATAAATATGAGATTTAGAAAAGTAAATAGAGGAAGTATGTGGGCTATAGACATTTTGGGAGAGAAACTTAAGTCAAAAGAATGCATTTTGTGGCCAAACAAGGCCTTATGAAGAATAAGTGACTTTAAGACCAAGTTGGCCTCTCATTTTGGGGGAAGTGCTAGGGCAATACGTGAAGAGAGGGAGAAGAAGATAAGGAAGCCAAGAAAGGTATGGAAACTATTTGAGTATGGAATTGTTGTATGGATGGCTATGTTTTTGTATGGAACTTGTATGGAAGTGTTTGTATGGATATTAGTGGTTCCATTCCTGTGGCTTCAAGAATCATCCTAACCCTCAGATTTGTTGAAAGTTGGGCTGGTAAAACCCCAGTTTTATAAGATATATGGAATCTCCTTATATGGATTCTTGGCTGCAGGGTGTATGGATACATATTCAAGTGTTAGGGAGTTAACCCAATTCTATAATTATTTGAGTTTGGGTTTGGAAAAACCCTAATTAAACTCTATGTTTGGTTTTGGTGAGATTAGAACCCATTGGGGAGTTGTTTTCAGTGATGCTTTTGGATTAATTGAGGGTTTTTGGTTGGATTTATGGAGAAATTGACCAAATTAGCAAAACTGGGTACATGGGGTCTTACTGCTGCGGCGCAGCGATCCCAAGCAAGAGCGCAGGTCCACGCTAAGCGCGCATGTCCACGCTGCGTGGTCGAGAGGCTTGACAAGCCTCTGCACGCCGCGCATAGCGTAGCTATTGTTCATAGGATGGAAATTTATGTGTTTTGTTTCGTTTTGTTTTTCAGTTGCTTTGAGGACTTGTCTATTGGACTAATGAGGACCCTATAAGTGTATGAAAGGGTCCATACATGTTTGTAAGGTAAAGGAAAGAAAAATTAGGCCTACAGCTTACTTCATGAAGTCCTGTCAGTTGGCAAACTTAATGTAATGCCCTTATGATCCTAAACACATATAATTATAGGACTGCCTAAGACCGGATATGGATTGATACCGACACTGCTATTTAGAAGGCAGATAGTACTTCTAAGACTCTTTCGACAGGCGACGATACTCCTTCCACCATGTTTTTTAGCACATTTTAAGATTTCTAAGATTTCTGATCGCTATGGACACTCTGATAGTGCTTTCTCGACAAGAAGCTTT
Source organism: Tetrastigma voinierianum (assembly GCA_016808115.1). Classification (NCBI taxonomy): domain Eukaryota; kingdom Viridiplantae; phylum Streptophyta; class Magnoliopsida; order Vitales; family Vitaceae; genus Tetrastigma; species Tetrastigma voinierianum. The sequence continues at coordinate 202,702 of JAEQBH010002683.1, read as the reverse complement.
GGAACATTTAAGATTGTACTTCAATTAGTGCGACGACACTCTTGTTAATGCTTCTAAGACTGCTTATGCTACGACACTCTATATCAGATCAGACTTTCGGTACTGATATGTTATGCTAGTCCTACTCATTCCTTATTACTGGTCTAAGTAGTCAAACAGTTATTGATAAGAATTTGAATGTCGAATAAGAGTAAAGTAATGTATATCGCTTCGTCAATGTACTTACGTACCTCTTACAAGTATAAGCTCAGAGTACCTACTGGCACTTCTATATACCAAGATAAGTCTGTGAGTACCTAAGGGTACTTTCAGATAAGTATTAAGCTCCATAAGACGGGTGCCTCCGAGATAAGTATATATAAGCTCAGAATCCTACGAGATCCTCACAATGGGCATAGGTCTCATGGCGGCACAAGTATGTGTATAAGTTTGTTATATGAATTCATGAATAATTATGATATCTGCTACTATATATCTGTTACTATTATATGCTTACTGTAAAAGAGTATAAATGCATGTGTATACGTATAAGCCATATGTTTCCCACTAAGCGTAAAGCTTAGCATGGGTTTTAATCCGTGTAGGTACAAGGGAGGACGTTCGCGATCTTCCGCATACTAATGGGCTAACAAACTAGTAGAAGTATATCATAGTAAAGAGTATATTCTGATTCAATTATAAGACTTGGGTTGGTCTCAAAAAGCAAGTAAAGAGTCCCAGTATAGTTTCTCACCCCCTTCGTCAGTCTAAGCGAGGGTCAGGGGTGTGACACTGCCAAGAAAAACTAAGATAGGGAGTGAAGGAATAGCAAGCAGAAATAGGTCTCACAGACCATTTGGTATTAGGGAAACTATTCTTAGTAGTTACTTTGGGTGATAAAGTAGGTTATTTTGACCACTCATTGCTCAAACTTTTTTATTCCTAAATGCCATACTTGTTATACCCTCAAATGTTTTATGAATAAATAAAGTAAGTCCTATAACCACTTTAAACCTGGGGAAGTAGATATAGATCTTTGATTAGAAGGATAAAGTAGACTTTATGGCCTCTATTGATCCTAAATAAAGGCTTTTCCCCAAGAATGAGCTTGTCAGGTTATCAATTCTCCAAAGGTGGGCCCCTTTTGACCACTTTAAAATCGGAGAAATATGGGGAGTACTTTAGTGATAAAGTGGCTTACATTGCATTCATCACCATATTGATTTTCCCATGACAACCCGTCACCTTGAATAGTCCCAAGATTATTAAGGTCAATAGAGAAATAGACATGATCAGTTCCAAGATGTGGTTCGAGGCGCAGTTGGCTGGCCACTTCACCCCAAAAACACAAACTTCTTCAAGATTCTCTAATGATTCCCCAAGGAAGACTTCTTGATCACATCAAGATTAGGGAAATAAGAGTGGAAAAATCCAAGTAAAAAAAGAAAAAGCAGGCCCTGGTGTCACTAGATATATATTTTCCGTAAACAGAGCACCTGCATGTGTTTAGAAGAGGGCAACACACCATCCTCGAAGAAATAAGCCCTTAAGAAGATGAAAGAGAAGCTGGTTCGCGAGGCGAAGAGGTTAGCCGAGGCGACAAGCTCTTCAGTCGTAGGGGAAGAGGTTCATTGGAGTGAGAAGAAGCCTCGCTATGCGAAGATAAATGCTAAAAACCCTTCTCGAGTTCGCCTTGGTGAATACATGATATATGTTTCTATCCTAGTTTTGAATCAAACTAGACTTCTTAGCCACAGTTCTCAAGCATGCAAGTTTTCACCCAACACACATCAGGCAGATATATATATTCAAAAATAAATAGTAGGCTTTTAGCCACTATTTCATCAATTTCTCCAGAGTAGTACCTGATAGACACAGTATATCATCATACACACTCAAGCACACTTCCAAAGGTAGGCCTAGAACCACCTTGGTTCACTAATGAAATGTCATGGCTGTAATTGCACGTGTGCTAGTGTTCAATGAGTCCATAAGCAATACACACAAGTTCATCACATCCAAAGGTAGGCTTAGAGCCACCTTGGTCCACTAATGTAATGATATGCTTGTGAGTGCGCCTGTGCAATGCCAAGTGAATTTCCATCAACAATCTAAGCACATAAAATCAAGTATTTCAAGAGCAAGTCCTCAAGCAATGGTTGGCTTTTAGTCACTAAGCAAAAAGAGATAAACTAGCATGATAAGGTCAAGGATCATGTCAAAATCATTAACCATGTCTGAAATGGTGGGAGATCATATCTTAGAAAAATAAAAAAATCTCAGTGATTTCCAGCACTCCAAGCATTCTTGGCGGGAGGAGTCAATTTGTCGCAATTGGGAAGTCAGATCAACAGCCTTTCCCCTTATAGAGGATAGAAAATCACCCAGGGAAATGGTCTTTTGTTGGTGCTTTAGGCCTTGGGCATGAAGAACCTCACTTTGTCGTATCAGGGAAGTCAACTTGTCTTTTTCTCGCTCAATTTCTTCAGCTACAAGTCCAATTCACTTTTCCTAGACATGATACTCAATTTTTACTTCCTCCAATCTTTGGATGCTTTGGTCAGTAGATAACTTGGATTGCTCATACTAAGATTTTTTTCTCCTTCAATTTCTCTAACTTAGATATCACTTGAGCATTCTCCTTTACTACATGCTCAATAGAAGAAAATACCTCAAGAGCACAATGTGTAACTCTAGAAAGGAAAATCTCAGCCTCAAGATCAAGAGAAGCGAATTGTAGTACTACCATAGCTGCATGAAAGGCATTTTTTGGATAGTGTATAGGGAGAGAAGATCAAAGCTTAGCAGATGGCTAATAGTGGAGCAGACAACAACTACATTTGGTTTAGTAGAAGGTCTGGATGGTGGCTCAACATTAGGAGTGGCTTGGTCCGGAAAGGAAAGATACAAGGAAGGAATCGCTCCTGCTTCAAGATGCAAGGTAAACCAAGGAGAGACTTGTGAAAGACAAAGGTAAGGAAAATAAAAAGGGATAAATAGAAAGGAAAATAGAGGTAAAGTGTTCACCTGAGGAACTGTAGGTAAAAGAGTTGGAGGAGGTTGCCCAATGGAGCCTTGACCAGCTGAAAAATGGCCATCTTCTGATTCTAAAAGATCACGCGAAGAATGACCCTCAAGGGCAATTTAAACTACTGGCCATGGATTCATCTCCAGAAGACCATATCTTCTCCCCATGCATTGATACTTCTCTTCAAATTTCTTCAATCTCATGTGGATTGGTTTGTGTGTTAGAAAATCAAGCTTGAAGCTATCCTATGAGATCTCTGCTTGAATTTGAAGAGATTCTTCACTATAGCCGTTTTTAGCTATAGGAGGCTTAGATCAAACGCTTTTTTTCTTTCACTCCTCAGAATGGGCTTACAAGAAGATGAGGTAAAACTTGTATAGCACAAGACAAAGTTAGAGTCAAGGTGAAAGTTGAAGAATTGAACACAAGAAACAATAAATAAAATTTCATGTACCTGAGGGAAGTGAAGCGGTAGATAAGATGGATCATCAAACAGGAACCACCAGTTTAGAATGAGGATTCTACATTTGATAGCATAATGCGGCCAGCTATAGGTAGGAGTCTGATATGATTGGGTCATTTGCTTTACTAATGATGCTGTAGGTGGTTCTAAAGGTAAGGAAGGGAATGAAGGGATAAACTAAGTAAATCCGAATTGGTGAGCCCATAAGCAAGGCAAGTAAGGAAAGAAGACTACAGAAGAGGAAGACAACTGAGGGAAAAAAGCATAACAACCCCCACAGACCAAGACCCTACAAACCGTGCTGAGGAATGCTAATGGATATTTAAAATCCAACAAGTAAGGATGGAAGAATTCAAGATCTGCTACCAGGTTGGGCTTGAAATAGTGTTAGGATTCAAATACAATTGAGACAAAGAACATTTTGTCAAGTTAAGGAAAAAAGAAGAAAAGGAGTCTGAAGATATAGTCATAATGGATTGAGTCGCACTAAGACCCAAAGACATTAAGGGAAAAGAGTCAACACCTGATAGCTCAAGTAAATAGGCAAAGAGCCAAATTTATATAAACCAAAGGGCTCCTCCCACCCTCTGGTAAGGTATCTCACTCACATATTTACCCATGGATTGGTACAAGGAGGCCAAGAGAATGGTACCCAAAGGATAGGGCCACCCAATGGCAAGGGCCCTAACCAGAGGAAGATACTCCATGGAAGTATTACTTGAATTAGGAATCGCCATTTCTGTATGGTGGATGAGTAAGAAGTTTGGGAAGTGGAAGAAACTTCAAGATGAGGAAGTAATGGGTCATGGACATCTAGGAGACATACGACCTCTAAACCTTCAACAAGCAATCCAGTAAAGATAGAGATGTCCCTCAAGGTAACGGATGCGGGGCCAAAAGGGAAGATAAATGAATTCAAATCCTTAGACCAAAACCTTAAGGCAGTACTCATCAAATCCAAATCTAGGGTTATGCTCAACTTGGTAAGCTTAATGAATTGGGCAATACCTAAGGATTCCCAATGATCCTGGAAATGAGGAGATAGTCTGTCGACCTAGGTTATCCAATCCTCAGATGCCATAGGCCATGACTTGGCTGGTAAAGCCATAGTTCATAGTTCTTTTCCAAGAAGTATCTCTAATGGTGACATCAGAGGAAAAGGGAAAGCTGAGATAGAAATAGCCACATCTCTAATAGCATGAGCAGTCCCAAATTTCAATAAGAGGGAGAGATGGCAATACACTGGAACAAAGAAAAATAGTACTAGTGAGCCAAGAGTAAGAGAGAAGAATGAAGATGGTTGGCAACTATATAAGGACGTGGCCTTTGGCCTTTCGAGGAAGATCAGCCTGGCAACCATGTCCAGAAATGAAGCAAAACATGCACAGGAAAGACATATTAGAAAATCTATTAAAAAAATAATAGGCATACATGGCTCAACTTATATTCTCCGAGACAATATCTTCAAGTTCATCAAATAGTATATAAGAAGTTAACTTATGAGGTTTTCATGGTAGACAAGGTGAAAAGATCGAGTAGAGTAGGAAAGACTAAGATCTATAAATAAAAAAGGAAAGACCAAGATCTATAGATAAAAAAGGAAAGCTTTGGTAAGAACCAGAATCATTTGTGGTTGTTTAAAATATTTTTCGTTGGAGAATAAGGGTTTTTGAAGTTCTAAACAACGAAAAAGAGTCTTTCCTGGTTTTTTTAAAAAAAATTTCATTGGAGAACAAAGGTTTTGAAGTTCTAAACAATGAAAAAGACTCTTTCCTGGTTGTTTGGAAAAATTCGCATTGAGAACAAAAAGTTTTAGAGTTCTGGTGCCAACGAAAAGAGTATTTTATGGTTGTTTAAAAAAAAAAATTCGTTGGAGAACAAAGGTTTAGGAATTTTAAACAACGAAAAAAGATTTTTTTCCTGATTTTTCGAAGATTTTTTCTTTGAAGAACAAGGGTTTTGGAGTTGTAAAAAAAAAAAAAAGAATTCATAGTTTTGAAAACCTAGGGAAAAATCTTTGTGGGATATCCCCTTAGAGATCATTTGAAACATTCGTTGCAACTCACTTTGACAAAAATGGGACAAATCTACTCACAAGTGTAAGAGATAAGTTCCGGTTGTGGAAGACGGCTGAAAAAATCAAAACTTGTAGTGTTGTCGGGTTGGAAAGGAACAAATGCAGCATCGTTTCGAGCTACAACATTGTTGTTAACGACGACAAGAGTGTGATGGCTGGTTTGACAACTGGCAACGATTTTGACGGCCCTGACATCGTCTTCGACGACTCCAAAGACAGCACCAGTGACGATCTTGATAGTTTTAGTTCTGGCGGTGTTGATGATAAAGAACAACACCCGTAACAAGGATTTTCAACCAAAGATGGGTTTGAAGAAGATGATGAAGAGGAGAATATGGAAGGTTTTGTATGTAGATCAAAGGGATTTCTTCCTCATGAACTGCTAAAACCTCCTGGTTAGAGAGTCTTTGATGCGCAGAAGACTAAGAAGGAAGATCAAGGTCGCGCAGTTCAAAGAAAATTAAGGAGGTTTTTTCTCGTGCATACTTTGGGCTTTTTCAACTCATCTAACCGCCTGGTTTCGCTTGTTCTTCTTGTTGGTACCCTTACAAATAAAGGAGTGAGCTGGTGACCCTCGTCCTCATAGTAGACTGATGAGAGAAAAAAGAGGAGAGCCTTTGACATATAAAAGCTTTGTCATACAAACATGGCCCATGAGCCATATTATATGCGGGGGACAATTGCTTACACTAAAAATGAATTTTTTGGGCCAAAATGGTGTTTGGATAATTATTCGGCCTAAAGGATAGTGGAATGGGCCGAATGGATAAACTAAGCCCAAATCGAGTTCGACCCAGTCCAAGAAAGCTCAAATCCATGATAATCAGCATATGAAAGGGTCCAAGGACATTTATGAAATTTTTTAATTTATCAAAGTGTCAACTCAAATGGTGAGACTTTGTCTCGAAAGCAAGTGGAACAGGAGACTTTTCCTAACTCAAGTCATGAACGAGAACAAATTGTTAGCTGGGACGTTGGCTCGGTAACAAATTGTTAATGGATAAGGATCAGTAGAATGTGACGTGGTGGGTACATGAGCAAAGCACAGAGAATGTGGGATGAAACAGTTATTCAGAATGCCTATAAAAAGAAGACTCAACTTCAGAGGAGGGGACCGCCAATCAACCGATCAAACAACACTCAATAGAGCATTTCAATATTTTATCTTAGTTTCTACAACTTCATCAACAATATTTCCAGATGTCTAGCGTATTTTATTTCCAAACATTTGTTTCAAAGCTCTTACAGCCAACAATTCAATTTCCGCTGGATTATACAATGAGATTTTACTTACTTTTCGATTGTTGATACAACTTTTCTCTCAAATTTTCAATACATTCACCAAAGCATTTTCCATTTAGACTCAGAGAGAACTGTCAAGGGAATTAGAGAATCCATTTTTCATTTGGAGTTAGATTTGGCAATGCTTCAATTTAAAATTTTATAATTTCCTTTGCACGCCCATGCATTCGCCACTTCAGGCTTTTGTATGTTGTGGACCAAAAATCCAATCAAAATAAGATCATAACGTGAAATAAAGGGATTTAAAAAAATTTTTTCTTTTTTCTTTTCTAAAACATTTATTTTTGCAGATTTTTCTAAAAAAGGGCACATTTCTACTTGCATAGACAAGATTGTCTAACTTTAAATTTCGTGAAAAAAAATAAATAATGATTGTATATTATTTAATTAATTTCCATACAACATGGAATGTAGAGTTTTTGTTTCATAAAGGCATTTTGTAACATTTAGTTGGACTAAATTTTTTAATTATAATTAGAGAATTGGATTATTTTTAACAATTAATTAATTAAAAATATTTTCGTTGTCCAAATTAGCTAAAATTATTTAATATAATTTAAATGAAATTAATAGTTGTTATTTTATAACTTTTTTAGGAAATTCACATAAAGATAATTTAAATTATTAGGTCATACTAAGTCATTAAATTAAAATTTTAAAATGTTTTTAATTTCGCTCATAATACTAAGTTCAAGTGGTAGAACGTTCATCGTTTAAACGGGTGAGGGTGGATCCTAAGTTCAAGTCCCATTTTAATAAGGGGTTTCGAACCATTAATCACTTTGCATATGAAGATTTAGCTTGCTACCATTCAGCTATAGTTCTTTTTATGTGACAAATGCCTCTCATAACTAAATATTAAACTATTTGCTCCTTCGACCATTTTCTAAGTTCGTCATTGTCCCTATTCTAAATTTCAATGTTAAATTACCTCATTAACATACTTTTAAATTATCTATTGAGTCATAAATTATACATATAAAGTCATGATTTTAAAATATACTGCCATTAAATATGTACAAATGAAATAGTTATTTAAAAACTGAACTAGTTATTTTAAAAAATGAATAAGACATGCAACTCTTTTATTACAAAGGCTCCACCCAAGTGGCTTGAAACCATGGACACTAGGCTCATTAAATGGTTCTAACACCATTCAACGTCCAGCATGCTGCTACAAGAAAAGAGATATATTACTCACTAAAAAGTGTACAACTCTTTTTACCTTTTTCTTTATCAATAAAGTGGTTTTTCCACAAAAATTTGGATATATAATTTATTTGCTACGCCGCCTCATCAATTTATTTGTGTCGTTGTTTTGCGTGGCGTGTTTCGTCGCCGCCTTATACAAATATGATGGTTTGTGTTGTCTTAATATGATCGCTTATTACGTCGCCTTATCACACGCTTCGGTATGAGTGATTCAATAACAAAACATATTCAATCGTGCATATCAAATCAAATCAAATCACTGGCCAATATGCTATGTAATCCAGTCATAGGTATTCCAATATCATAGAATTACCAAATGTGTAGGCTTTGTTTCGATTCATTATACTATTAACTTGGAATATTAATCATATTTGTAGTTTTTAAAGAATTTATTATGTGTTCATAGAATGTATTACTAGTTCGAATCAATAAAATTATTCTCTTTTAAAAAAAATTAAACATTTTCATTTAATAAAATTTAAAATATTAATATATTTATACTATGCATAAAATAAAAAATAAACATTAAATTGTGAAGCCCCATTTCCCAGGGGTCTCGTTGACCACCTTCAACCTGCGGAAAACCTGTGTGTCTCATATCGTGAGACTCATACATGAGTAAAAATGATCACATTGGCCTACACATCATACTCACCAAAATATAATCAACTATATCACATACAAGAGTTATTACATCACTTTAATACGAACATATATTAAATTAAGAATTCTAATACATGTTTTATTAAAATATATCAAAGCCACATGTTGGCTTTCAAAAGCTACTTTAATGAGCGCCGTCTTCCGAACACTTCGCACCAAAGGGGATCCCACGACGGAAGAGCAATGCCCAATAGTGATATTTTCTTACATGGGTTACTCCCCACCTAAAATGCACATGCAATGGTACAACACAAAAATCCATTCCATACAATTTATTTATGCACACTGAATGATTTATATCATGCATGAAAATGTTTTCCATGCCCGTACTCCCGAGTCACCCACTCGACTCTCACAAGCCTATGCCAGTGTGAAAATTGTCACCGTAATGCCAATGACACTCAACTAATGGTTCGCCGCTCAGCACCAACACCCAAGGCAATTTTCCAATGGGTAACCATCCCGAGTCAATCCCGACTCCTATCACTCAACTTTAGGTCTAAGTGATGAACGTGACCGTGTGTTTTCCACGCAATGTAACTTTTCTGACATAATCGGTGGTCTCTAACACCCATACGTAACTCAGATAGTACTACGTCTCTCACACCCGTGCAAAACTTTTTCGGAAAGTACCACGGGTCTTTTACACCCATCGGGTCTCTCACACCCATGCAGGACCTTTCGGATAATACCATGGGTCTCCTACACTCGAGTTCCAAGGACGTCCAACACACATTAATTATTTCTCATTTTATAATTTGAACTTTGAGTCCTTATTGGATGTAGTCCCAAAGACAAACTCAACCCACATTCACCAAGAATGACGAATAACCATACCGTGCACCCACACCCGACTCGACAGATTCCGACCACCCGATCTCCGTAGATCGTAGAGAGAAGGAGGAGTTTCTCTCATTTCTCTCTCACCTGGTCCATCGTTTGCCTCTCTAAAAATGAGCATTTCTCTCCCCTTTTTTTTTTTTGTCTCTTAAGCATAAGTTAGACGTAAATTCCACTTTGCACCACGCATCCACGACCGGGTCTCGGCTGCTTTTATCCCGAAACAATTTATTTATTTTCAGTTCAATTCATTTTAATTGAACTTAACTCAATTCGTTTCCTAACTCTCGAGATTTGTAAGAAAATCTCGTTCCTGGGGTTACTAAATACCTAACTTCGAAAATTCATAAAGAATTCCCACTACCTAGGAATTCAACGAAACTTTTATGAGTTACTGCTTTGAGACTGACTCAACCGCGTAGTCCGTTTCGTCATCCGAGCTCTAGGGAATTTTCTAGGCTTCCCTGAGCCATTTCAGCAATTTATTATTTTATTTATTTTATTATTATTATTATTATTTTAACTTTTAGAAAATTTTAAATTTTTCTGGTTTTACATTTCTTAAAAGAATTCCCATCCCGAATTCACACACATGCACCTTAGATCACAATGCATATGCGAGAACATCTCAATACCAAAATGACTATGAACCGTACTCTCCATCCCGCAAATGCCATTATGGATAACCAACATGCTTCGTGTCCTTGCATCCCCAAGTTTCCTACTCCACTACTCGGTGTTGCTATAACACATTCCCTAGCCTCATAGTTTTGCGTCGCAAAACCTGATTTCGACTATCTTAAACATGCACAGGTCCCTTTCTGCATCAATGATAAGCTCGCCCCAATCCAACACTCAAGTCAGATGTGGGGTGTACCTCCGGAGCATGGAAACATGGAATACTTCTTTGACAACTGATAACCTTAGCAACAAAACCAACCGGTACGCGACTATACCCACCCTCTTGAGTATCTCGGGCGGGCCCACATACCCTACGATGCTCTCCTCGTCACGAACCCCGACCAATTCCTCTCTTAGGCATTACCTTCAAGAAGACGTGATCACTGCCTCGAACTCTTCTAATCGCTCTAAGTCAGATCAAACCCACCTTCCCGGCGTTTCTAATTGATCCGACTAGCATGGAGCCTCTCTCCCACCTCGTAACTAACAAATCTGGATCGACACATGGTCTCCTATATAAAAGTTCTCATATTGAAATCCAAACTCGTAAGGGATATACTTCATACTTCTTTGCGGGTCCAAAACATCTCAACTATGCAATCAGATAGATAAGGGTACCAAATCCTTAAGGCGAAGACTATGGCCGCTAACCTATGTCAGCGGTAATATTCCGCTTATAATTTTCCGCTTGTCGAGAACCATGTTACTACCCTCCCTGACCGTGATCAAAACGCATCCCAACCGGTCTTCAAGGCATCACAACACATCAGGAAAATTTCTATCCCCTCGTCGGACTCTATACCGTGTCGAAGTAAGCCTCCTTTTAATTTCCCCGAAATGCCCTCTCACCCGGTCACTCCCACCTTTCATACTGACCTCTCCTGTCAACTTTGTTATATGTGCAAATACTTTTTTTTTCCGTCATGCTCACTGATATACCCAAGTCGACACTCCATGTCTTAAATCCTTAACCTAGTTAGCCGACTCCCTTTGGCCGACCTGACATTCAACTGATGTTCTCGCAAGGTCTAAAGAACAACTGTCAACGATTTTCCTGATCCTCCTTTGTTTCAGAGTAGATCAAAATATCTTTCCACAAAGACTACTACAACCCCATCTAGATAGGGTTGGAAACCCTATACCTGAGATCCTTGAATGTCACTGGGGCATTCGTTAAATCCGAAGGGCATCACTGTGAAGTCGAAGTGCCCATACCGCGTCTCTAACGCTGTGTTAGAGGTGTCTGCCTCCCCAACTCTCATAAGAGGATAACTGGTGCGGAGATCTATCTTAGAATACTCTCGCACCCCTCATAGCTGATCAGATGAATCATTAATCCTTGGAAAGGAATATAGATTCGTGATCGTGACTTTGTTCAACTACTGATAGTTTATACACAATCGAAGAGTTTTGTCTCTCCTCTTCACAAACATAATCGGAGTGCCTCATGGTGAAGTGCCCATTCAATATAACCTCGCCCTACAATTTCAGATTGACTCGAAGTTTCTTCAACTCAACTGGCGCCATCCCAGCGAGGCCATAGAACGGGTGATGCACCGGTGTGACTTACCCATGAAGTCTACATCCTTCGAGGTAACTCGATAGATCATCCGAAAACATCCCCTTACTCTCCACAACCCGAGGTGTGATCGCTTCCTGGGCTCGCCGGTCTCCGGTAAGGCTTGCCAACCAACCCATCAATCTTCCTGCGAATATCTAGAGTCAGGCATCGGCCCGTAAACCATCATGCTTATCCCCCGAAACATCAAGCATAAACACCAAACCGCCGTTTCTGACTCTCGTAATCACGACCAATGACGCATCTTGTGTCATTATCCAACCCATCTCGAGGATATCATCTAATCCCGACATCTCCGTGACCCTTAGGTCCACAGTGAGGAGAATCCGTGAGATCTCTACCTCACCATCCCAACCTGTCTAACCAACCTTTGCCCTAGTTCCTAGGGGAGAACTTACACTTTACGGCTTTTCCAAACTTGCCATATACACATGTGTCAAATGGAAAATTGAGATTCCTTTAAGGGTCTACCTGGGTGAGTGCATAATCCAACCACTAATAGACATCACATCATGAACTACTTTGTTCATTCATTTTTCCGAACCCCTAAGGTTATGTTCTCTAACCCTAGTGTTCATATATTTTCCTATATACATCCTACCATGTATATAATCCACACAACATGTAACACACATCATGTAACACACCAAACACATACATGAAAACACACATCATGTAACACACCAAACACATACATGAAAACACACAATGCATGCAATGGTCTAAACCCACTACCCATCTAGTCCTAGGTAATCACATACATATGCCTTGATACTACGTTGTGACGCTGATATCAAATACACTAAGCACTAGGTAATCATGAACCTAAGCTCTAACACCGCCATGACGGGTATCACTCTCACCATAAAAGCTACGGCCTAAGCCTACGCCCCTCGCCCCCAAAATGTGACTACGCCTCCGATACCAAGCCGCGACGCCCATTTCCCAGGGGTCCCGTTGACCACCGTCAACCCGCGGAAAACCTATGTCCCATAGCATCGTGGAGACCCACATGGCAAAATGACCACATCGCCTACACATCATCATACTCAATCACCGAAATATAACTAAATCATATTACCATAGCCAAGAGTTATTACATCATTCATAAACATATATATTAAAAAATTAAGAATTCTAATACATGTTTACAAAATATATCAAAGCCACATGCCCGCTTTCTTATCAAAAGCTGCCTCTAATGAGCCGCCTTCCGAACACCCTCGTACCAGCGGGGATCCCACGACAGCGAGCAATGCCCAAGAGGATATTTTCCTATAAGGGTTACTCCCCACCTAAAATGTACATGCAATGGTATAACACAAGCATCCACATTCCATACAATTTACGATGCACACCTGGAATGATTTATATCATGCATGAAAATGTTTTCCATGCTCGTACCCCGAGTCACCCACCGACTCCCTCACACAAGCCTATGCCAAGTGTGAAAATCGTCACTAGTAATGCCAATGAAACTCAACTACCAAGCCTTTACCGGCTCACCAACACCCAAGGCAATTTGCTAATGGGTAACCATCTCGAGTCAATCTCGACTCCTATCACTCAACTCTAGGTCTAAGTGATGAACGTGACCGTGTGTTTTCTCTTAGGCTATAGAACTTTTCGAATTACACCGTGGGTCTCTAACACCGATACAGAACTTTTCGGATAGTACTGTTGCATTTCACACCCGTAAAACCTTTTTGATAGTACTCATGTCTTTTACACCCATCTGCCCTCCAACCCATGGTATCTTTCTGATAACACGTCTATTACACCCGAGTTCTAAGGACGCCTAACACACATTAATTATTTCTCATTTTATAATTTGAACTTTGAGTCCTTATTGGACGTAGTCCCAAAGACAAACTCAACCCACATTCACCAAGAATGATGCATAACCATACCGTGCACCCACACCCGACTCGACAAATTCCGACCACCTGATCTTCGTAGATCGTAGAGAGAAGGAGGAGTTTATCTCATTTCTCTCTCTAACTCAACCCACTGCCGGTTCCCCTCCAAAAATGAGCATTTCTTCCTTTTTTTTTTTTTGTCTCTTTAAGCATAAGTTGGACGTGGGGCCCACTTTACGCCACTCGTCCACGACCCGTCCGGGTTCATTTCTATCCCGAAACAATTTATTTATTTTTAGTTCAATTCATTTTAATTGAACTTAACTCAAGTCGTTTCCTAACTCTCGAGATTTTTAAGAAAATCTCGTTCCTGGGGTTACTAGATACCTAACTTTAAAAATTCATAAAGAATTCCCACTACCTAGGAATTCAACGAAACTTTCATGAAGGTCGCTTTGTAGACTCGACTCAATCATGTACCGTCTCACATCCAAGATCTAGGGAATTTTCTATATATATATATATATATATATATATATATATATATATATATATATATATATATATATATATATATATTTACTTTGTAAAATTTAAATTTTTCGGGCATTTACATAAATTGATTTTTATATTTTTAAAAAAATTATAACTATTTTGAGTTTTAATAATATCATAAATTATAATATATGATGTCACCCTTTACCGCTTCCTACAAACTACTAAGATCTATCCATATCCAAGGGCAAAGCTGGTATACCGGCAAGGCATATGCTTGCCCTCGTGAAAGTTTTTTATGGCTGGGTTGTTTTCAAAGTTCGCACTAATAGTGTCTCATTGAAAATTTGAAAAAAGCAAGAATATTTTTTACAATCGGATGATTTGAACCATGAAAAGTTGTTATCAGAAACCCCAAAAACTTCTAATTTTATGAAAAAGGTAAAATGGTAATTTGGTCAAAATCCGTAATTTTCTAGATCTCGAATGACGAAACTGACCAATCGCTGGAATCGCCTCAAATCTAGCTACCACGCCGCCAAATTCATTTAATTAAGAGATACCGAATTTGCACGCTTCGAGACAACGCAGGCGTGAATGCTGACACTTTCGGCACATTTTGAGGGCGTCTTACAAAGGTGCTATGAGTCAAAAAGCAGAACGAGCCTAACTGAGCCAAGTGTGTACCTATGAAACATGCACTCCTAATTCCGAGGAAAATCAAAGGTAAAGGATGGGCTGGATAAGAAACTAAATAAGCCAATGACGCCGACATGTGGCAAGCGAGGAATAAAACAAAAGAGAAAAAGAGAACCAGCTCTCTCTCATTTTGGTCGATCCCGTTAGCTGGAGGAGGAAAAATCGCATTCTGCAGAGGAAGTGTCCAACTCTCTCAGATTTCCGCCAACGCCTACTCGTCTGCCAAGCACAAAGTTGTTCTACGCTGCAAGGGCTACGCTGCAGCACTCTGGCTTTGGGGAGTTTCGACAACCCGGAGGTGTGGGTTTTCCTACTTGATTAACTAGCAGCCTTTAAGAGCCTTGTTAATGATTCGTCAGATGAGGCCGTGAGAGGGGTCGCTTCGATCACCCAAACTCGTGGACTAATTGTTGAAAATTGGGACGCTGGGATAAATTCATGCACTGTTTGTGGCTTGTGCTATAATTTGGCGCCAATTATGTCGCGTTGTTAGCCTGAATGGCCGGGCGGATTTCTTGCCCACCTTTGATGCGATGAGATATCGCCACCGACGTACCATCGCACTGGATGGGATTGTTAAAAAATAAATTCCGGTCATTGGGTTGGACCTAAAATGGTCCATGTGTGTTGTAAGCAAAAATCTGCTTAAGACGAACGGCTCGGGGTGTGGTGGAAAGAAATTGTTAATGCATGAAAATTTAGTGTGTTAATGATGAGCGTCAATTATATAAAATATAATCAGGTGAGAGCCATTGAAATTAAATTGGATTGTTGATTAGCCCATGTAAGAGCGACTTAGATGTTATCGGGAGCATGAATAAATAACATGATGTCAGGAGTTAAAATTCTAAGCAAGATATGCATGATTTATATATTAACATGAATTGTTTGGAATGGCATATCGCATTCCATAGCACCGGCATCCTAAACGATAGTGTGAGTGCATGACATGAAAGAAAATAAAAAGAAAATGGTTGTGAAAGGAATTTCAATGGAAGATTTTCCAAGAATCAAGGTGATTGTTCAACAATTCATGCCTGGGAGGAGCCCGTGGAATTGCTGAGAGTTATCCAACAAATTCGCCTCGTAGAGTCGGGTTTAATAGATTTTAACGAAACCCTGCAGATGCTTTCGAATAAAAACCTTTGTTTCAAAATGCTTGTTTTTCCGCTTGGCTTAAAGGCATGCGTGAGGGAGTCAGTGAAGGCTCGAGAAGTTGGAAAGGGTGAGTCACATTCTCATCCATATCATGTGACATTCAAGCAGACTGCGATTCGTCAGTTGTGTTTGGTTGCCATTACATGTGCACTTAGGTGGGGAGTAACCCATGTAGGATAATTCCACTTCTGGGCATTGCTTACCCTGTCGATGGAACATTATTTCAGGTACAGGGAGTGTTCGGGAAGACAACGCTCATTAGAGGCCGCTTTTGAGAAGAAAGCCAGATTGTGGCTTTGATATGTAATTTGTAAAACATGCATTAGAAATTCTAAATTTTAATATATGTCCAAGTAAGAAAGGATGAATAACTTTCGAACTATTGTAATATAGTTACAGATTTTGCAGTATTGATGTGTGTCTGGCTGACAATTTCTTACATGTATGGGCCTCCATGACATGAGACACAGTTTTCCGCGGTCGACTAAGTCATTAATGGACCCTATTCGGGCTACAATTACACGGAAGGCATTAACCATCAAATTGATATTTTATTATATATATTTGAAACAAAATTATTATTATTATTTTTTTTTGAAAGATGGAACGAAATTATTATATATGCAATAATCGAGACTTAAAAAAATGTATAGTTATCTATTTGATGGTTGTCACCAACCGAACCTATTATATTCTAAACTACTTTGAGAGTAAATGTAATGGGAAGAAAGCCTAAAGGTTATGATGGGTTCTTGAAAAATGTTAGGGAAAGGAAAAAAAATACTATAAAAATTATTTTGTAAGATATTAAAAAAATATATATATATATATAAACGAAATGTTATGGTACATTGTAATATTTCTCTAAAAACTTCCTTAAAAATGAGGAAAATAAGATAAAAGGAAAGGAAGTTACTACCCACTTTATCTATGTAATATTTTATTCATCCATATACATAATTTGTATTCTTATATTCTAAAATATGAAATAAGAAAAAATTATTAAAATTACGAAAAGTACATATAAAGGATCTTATCTCTTTTTCCCTTTAAAATTTCAATGCACAACCAAACAAAAGAAAATTTATAATTACTTTCCTTTAGCTTTTTCTTTCCTTCCATTTTTTTCTTTCAATTTTATTTTCTTAACATTTGAGAGCCAAATATAGTCAAAAATTGTTTTAAAAACACATAAGAGTGAGAGGAAGGAATATATTGGAATATGATTTTAGTTCAATTTTGTATTGACATTTTCTATTTTTAAATGTTATCCATCAATACAATTTTTTTTTTCGTATTTACAATTTATTAAATATTTTTTCGTTTACCTCCATAACCCAATTATATAGGCTTTTCAAAAAAAAAAAAAAAAAGTGCCTATGTACGAGGGGAGGGGTCAAGGGTTCAAGTTCCAATGATAATGTAAATTTATAAAGAATAAAATACTGATGAAGGCAAAGTAAATAAATGTAAAAAAATTATTTATTAAAGAAATTGCCCTGTGGTGAATTTCGTTCATTTATCATTATATCAATATTTTCAAAATATATTTTCTTCCTTTCTCAAAAGATTTTTTTAATCAAATATGGCATTAATATTTTGATCCCATATCATTATTTTCTGCTAATACATTTTCTTCCTTTCTTTATGAAACCTCGAAAAACCCGAATTTTCGAAAAAGGGTAAAATAGTAATTTCGATCAAAATCCGGAAATTTTTTTTTAGATCTCGGATGACGAAACGGACTTCACCGTTAAAATCGTCTCACGAAATCTACCTTCTACGTTAAATTTCGTCAATTTCGGTACGCCGAATTTACAAGCTGAAAAAGACCGGTAAAGAAGACGACACTTGGCAAATTGAGGCTCAAGATGAGACACGTGTCAAGCGGAGAGCTAGTCAAACAATGAGCCTGGCATTGGTTATAAAGACATGTGACATCATGTCATTAGAGGAAACGGCTAGTAGATGGATAAGAGGATAAGGGGGAACCGAGCCAATGAAAATTGGCCACGTGGTGCGTAAGAGGATTGTTCTCGCCCATCTCGACCAAATAAAGGATGGAGAAAAAAAAAGAGCAGAAAAGAAAGAGGAAGAAAAAAGAGAGAGTTTTAGAGACAGAGACTCCACCTTGTCTCTAAATTTCCGACGATCGACCCGCTGCTTCAGCGGCAAGATAGCAGAGTTTATCCTCATGGCAAGTGGCTTCGTGATAGAGACCTAGTTAAGCGAGTTTTCTCCTACTTATTTAATTTCATTCTGGGCCAGCCATTCAAATGGTAATGGGTCAGGTGAGGCCGTGAGGTGGCTTCAGGCGAACCGTCCCAAGACCTGGGATAGCTTGTGCTAGAGGATTCCAGGATCTGCTTACGCCCGAGGACTAACTGGGGACTACACTGTCCTTGTGTGCCATTTTTATGCAGCGAAATGACACCTGGGCTTAGCTTGAGCTCTTACCTAAGGGAATGTTTGTTTCAGAGCCAACCATGACAAGCTGCCATATTGTGTAGGAAATAAATTGAATTTGGTAGTGAGTCCTTCATGTAAATCAGAACAACCGAACTCGACGTTGCGCTAATTTCAAATCGACCAGAATTTCGCCATGGTCCGCTTAACCGTAATAGTCTTGTGGAAGGGTTGTCCTACTGTCACCACTCTGGACGTTCAATGTACCGACGCGTTCCTCCGCTTAGATCACGTGATGACCTTCAACTGGCTATCAACTTCAACCAACTCGCTTCGGGTGTTCTCGGACTCTGCGGAAAGCCCATCGAGTCAATATTCTGTCGATGCCCATGGAGGACAAGTGGTGCTAGAGTCGTAAAAGGAATTCGCAGGTTAGGTAGGCCAGCCCATAAGGTCGCTTAGTCACGAGGACCTCAAACTTCTGGAAGGCCATAACTTTCTCAGTCCGAACTCCAGCAAAGGTTTGGGACTCTATGGAAAGCCCATTTAGTCAAGATTCCGGCCGGATACCTGTGGAGGTTAGTGGGGGCTGAAGGCCTGCAAGGCATTATACAGTCGTAGTCGTGTCTGGCACGATCGCTTAGCCATGTGTGACCTCCAACTCTGGCTGTCATAACTTTCTCGTCCGAACTCCGTTTCAGGTGTTCTTGGACTCTATGGAAAGACCATTGAGTCAAGATCCATCCGGATGCCTGTGGAGGGTAGTGGGTTCCCAGATCCGGGCCGAAAGGGAATTTCCAAGTGCCGATAGCCGTCCTGTACGTCTAGTCATGAGTGACCCCAAACTGGTCATAACTTTCTCGGTCCAAACTCCGTCTCTGTGTGTTCTCGGACTCTATAAAGCCCATCGGATTCAATATTGCAGCCATGTTCCTATGGAGGATATCAGCAACCTGACTAGCTGGTCGTCTAAGCAGTTGTGTGTTACTATTTGCGGTGAATAACATGCAAAGGTAAATTCTATTAATATGCATATGCATACTTGAATATGATATGTGGAATGAAGGAAATCATGGTTTGGAATTTTTATGCACTTAAATATAAATGTCCAAATGATGCATGGATGAATATGCATGAGTATGTATGCACATATACTTCTCATTTTATATGTAGCATAAGATAAGTAGCACGGCATAATTGCATCGCACGCAACGAAAAATCACATGACATGTGGGCGTGAGTGCATGGTCGGGATCGACACCGTGCTGTGTTCGGAGTGTCATGGGTACATGGTTATAGATCAACACTGCGCATGGTGTTGATTAGTGGGCCTTGGCGAAGGGATAAAGTCTAAATGAGTCAGACCGTTATGAAATGGTAAAGGGATAATTACGTGTCGCATCGCGAAGTTGAGATAGATTCCCTGTGGTGAAAGTGTAAACCCAGAAAATTCAAAATTTTCGGTGCCGGTAAAATCTGCACTCGACAAAATCCAAATTTTTCTGTATCTCGATGATGAAATGGACTCTCACCGCTGGAATCGCTCTGCGAAATCTAGCTCCCATCGTCGACCTTTGTCGACCGAGATACGAATTTCACGTTTTTCAAGGCACCAAGTGTCGGGTGCCATAAAACTGCTCGTGAAAGACATGTGATAAAATAAAGTCACCCACTACATGCATTCCATGACATGTCAGATGATTAGTGAGACGATGGAAATGAATGGCTTAGATTAAGCCATGTGTAAAAAATCAAGATACAAGGACAAGATGAGAATTATTAGAAAGTTTAAATGATAAAGACAAAGAAGGAATAGTCTTCTTCTCCAAATGGAGGAGAAAAATGTGCAGTAGGCTGATTTCCAGATTTTAAGAGAGAGGGAGTGACTTCTCTCTAGATTTCCCGGAGTTCGGACCGTCGGTTCGCTTTGGGCTAAGAAGTAAAGTTGTTCTATGCGGCGAGGGCTAAGCATGGACACCGATCTGGTGGAGTTCTGACAACTCCAAGAGGTAGGGATCTTTTCCGGATCACTATTTCAGGTACAGGGAGTGTATAGGAGAACGACGCTCACTAGAGGCCGCATTTTAGAAGAAAGCCAGGTTGTGGCTTTTGTATATTCATTTGATATAACATGTATTAGAACTCTAACTTTTAATATATGTTTGAATTAAGAGTAATGTAAGAACTCTTAAACTATTGTTATATAGTTGATATATATATTTTGTGAGTATTGATGCATGTCTAAGTGCCATTTTACGCATGCGGACCCTGGGTGCGGTCGCGAACTGCTTCGGGGACAGTTGTATTGGGGTAGAGCTCCCGCACAAAGGACTCTTCTGATTTCGTGAGTGAGTCGTGATACCCGACATCCGACGAAGATTCAATGTTAATCTGCTGTTAAATCTGACCTCGAGAAATATACGCCACAAATTCAGATCAAAAGCATGTGCATACCGAATACCTAGGCTCGGGGGACTCGGGCTAAGGCCGTAGTCATTTAGGCATAAGAACATCACAACTCGTATAGCTCGATGTCGGGTTTAGGTATGTGATTACCTAAATACTGACAAGATTAGAACACCGCATGCATTGTGTTTTTATGTGATTGTGTGATTGTTGTGAATGTTGCGCGGAAATGTGTGCTTTGGTGAATAGCACATAGAAAAAAAAATTGTGCTGAAGGAATTTTTTGAGGTTTTGCTGAAGGTGTAAAGTTGAAAAAATTAATAATAATAAATTTCGAGAATTTCTTTGTTTTATCTGGAAAATGAAAAAAAAAAAAAAAATATATATATATATATATATATATATATATATATATATATATATATATATATATATATATATATATATATATTATTTTTATTTATTTATTTTTGGTGGTTTTCTAGTAGCTGGAATGAGAAAAAAAAAATGAATAAAAAAAAAAGGTGGCCGAACGGAATCGATGGCTACGCCTCTTCTCGCTTGAGTCAACATACAATTTTTGTATCGACATGGGCGCTTCGGGCGCTGCGCCGTGGGTTACGACACGCACGGCCGCGCTCACTATTAACGGCCAGAGGCTCGCGATACTCACCGAGACATCGTTATGATACGGCCGGCCGCGCAAGGGAGCTTTAAAGAAGACGCCATGGTAAAGGCCCGCTTAATCTGAGGGTCGTGATACAAAATTTTGTATCGTGGATGAGGAGGCGACTTCATCGCAAGACGCCGCGGCCGCGATACAAGGCAAAAGAATGTTCCACACAGACGCTAGGAGCCGCCATATCGCGGCAGCATCACCGCGCAGGGCTCGACAACACAACGCACGATCGCGACATGGTCGGGCATGCGCCACGACACGCCGCCAGTTCGCAATGACGGCGGCTCGGTGGAAGTTTACTGGCCACGCCTACTTAGAGCGAGTGTGCGCATCAGGCCGGGCCAAGGGTGGGTACACCGTGCACTCGACTCGCCACTCGCGCGCCTCGAGTCACTGCTTACACTGCTCGCTTTAACACTGTTCACGAGATTTAAAAATAATAATAATAATAATAATTTTTTAAATAAAATAAAATGAAATAAAATAAAATAATTTTTTTTTTGTTGAATATGATTTAATATA
Source organism: Tetrastigma voinierianum (assembly GCA_016808115.1). Classification (NCBI taxonomy): domain Eukaryota; kingdom Viridiplantae; phylum Streptophyta; class Magnoliopsida; order Vitales; family Vitaceae; genus Tetrastigma; species Tetrastigma voinierianum. The sequence goes on along the minus strand of JAEQBH010002683.1, from coordinate 180,654 downwards.
TGAACTTATTGTCTTGCATTACCAATGAATGCATGGACATTGTGTATGAAATGTTTTAAGATGTAACAAGTGTCTCGAGGTCAGGTTTACACCTTAGAGACGCCGTGATCGGGCCAGGATAAGAAGCTGGGCTTTGCAGGCCGAGGCCTCGAGGAGTTCTTTGTATGTGAGTTCTCCCCTAGGATTAGGCCAGGATAAGGATGATATGTCGTGGTCAGGGAGTTAGAGATCTCTGGATTCTACTCATAATTTTAACTTGAGGCCATGATTATGTCAGTTCGACGTCATTCGGGATAGATCGACAGCCTTAGGGTCACATCGATCAGAGCCTAGGAGGGTTACCGCCTCATACGCCAGATGTACTCGTGTTGTACTTCGTGGGACGGTTAGCTAACATTTCGGGCCTGACGATGTACACGAGTCCGTGTGTCAAGACGCTAGCGGGTTGGCTAGCAAGCCTTACCGGAGGACGAGGTGAGACCGACTGGGGGGTTCGCCTCGAGTAGTTTGCGAGTATGAGGATCTTTTTCCCAGATGATGCCATCGGGATTGCCTCCGCAAAAAGTGTTGTAGACTACTTATCGAAGTTACACCTTGCATTTCGCACATCTCTATGACTCCGCATAGATGGCACCAGCTGAAAGCCAGGAACTCAGATTCACCTATGGGAGCTACTGGACAAGGACTTCATTAGATCGATACTTCACCAATGTGGCGCTCCTGCCTCTATTTGGCGGCTAGGGCTAGGACAAGACCCTTCGACTGTGCATTAATTAAAGAAAGTTGACCAGGGTTACGAGAAAGAATCGGTACCCATTGCTGAGGATTGATGACTTGTTTGATCAGTTGAGAGGAGCGCGAGTCTACTCCAAGATGCACTCTTCAGACGTTACCATCACCGAGGGTTAGAGACAGATATCTCTAAGACTGCTCGTGACGTGGTATGGGCACTTTGAGTTTACGTGATGCCCTCGATCAGACTTAATGAGCCAACACATTCATGGACCTCATGCATGTGGTATTCCAACCTTATCTAGATTAGTTTGTCGTAGTCTCAGGATGACATTTTTGCTCTACTCCCGGGCCAGATTGGGAGCATGAGTATCATTGAGGATCGCTTTTACAATTGCCGAGACCATCAATTGTATCGCTAAGTTCAAGTAGGCGCGAAGTTTTGGCTTTATCGAGGTGAGATTTTTGGGACATGTGGTGTTAGCATCAGGCGTGTCAGTGGACCCTGAGAAGGTCGAGGCCTGATGAGTCGAGAGGTCAAGTCAGTTCCTCGAGATACGTAGTTTCTTGTATTTGCCAGTACTATAGGAGATTCATTGAGGATTTCTCCCGATTAGCGGCACCTATGACAAGATTGACCCGGAATGAGGCCAGGTTTGATTGGGATGACCGATGCGAGGAGGCATTTCAGGAGTTGAAGAGAAGGCTCACTACTGCTCCTATCTTGATAGTCCCGGACAGGGGGACGTGGGTACACAAAGGTAAATCAGGATGCCTCAAGGGCCTGGACGATGTGTTTTGATGCGCCGAGGGTAGTGGCTTATGGTTCCCGCGCTTGAAGAATCATGAGCACTACCCACACAGATATGGAGTCAGCGGCCGTAGTCTTCGCTTTGAAGATTTGGTTCCACTACTTATATGGTGAGGAGTTCGAGGTGTACTCGCACTTACAAAAAGTCCGAAGTATATTTTCACGACCTTAATATGAGGCAACTCGATGATGGGAGTTCTAGAGGACTATGACTTCACTTTGCATGCCATCCCGGTAAGGCAAATGGTGGCCGATGTACTACCGGGAGGTCATGCGGGAGCATCGGGCTAAGTATAGCTTACTCGGGAATGGCAATGCTCGACTGTGGACAAGCCAGCTATAGTACAACGAAAGTGCTCAGTGGTACGTTGGGAAGTTTAGTAGCTACACCGTCTCTGTTGAGCAAAGTGATCGAGTCCCAGGGTCAGGACGCCGAGATAGTGTCCATCAGGGGCCGGGTACAGTCAGGTACAGGTGACGAGGGCTAAACCATCCACACAGATGGTAGTCTTCGATATGTGGACGGGTAAAGGGTTCCCCGCCGACCGATTCGAGAGGAGATTCTCAAGGAGTTTTACTGCTCTCGATTTTCCGTGCATCTAGGTGGCACGAAGATGTACCAGGATCTTCATCGTCAATATTACTGGAACGGGATGAAGAGACACGTAGGGATTCGCCGACGATGTCCTCACGGTCGCCAGTTAAGGCTGAGCACCGTAGGCCGCAGGCTACTCGCCATCGAGGTCGCTGAGTGGAAGTGGGAGCACATCACGATGGATTTTGTGACCCACTTACCACGGGCACCGCAAGGACATGATGCGGTATGGGTGATAGTGGACCGGCTCACAAAGTCAGCACATTTTCTAGCTATGCGGATGACCTTCACTGAGAGACTTAATTCCGGGCTATACATCTCAAAGATAGTCCGCCAATACTGAGGTACCCAGATCCATAGTGTCGGATAGAGACCCGAGGTTTATGGCGCACTTTTGGAGAATTTTCCAAAAGGCTATGGGCACACGGCTAACCATAAGTACAACTTTCCACCCATAGACAGATGGTCAGTTAAAGAGGACCATACAGGTGTTAGAGGACATGCTGCGAGCATGCGTCCTGGATCATAAGGGTAGCTGGGAAGAGAATTTGCCCTTAGTGGAATTCACCTACAACAACAGTTACCAGGCGAATATACAGATGGCACCATATGAGGCATTGTATGGGAGGCCATGCAGATCACCGATATGTTGGACCGAGGTGGGAGAGAGCTCCATCACTGGTCCTGATCTGATTAGAGACACCAGAAGGTGAGCTCGACACGACAACGCCTTCTCATGGCTCAAGCGCCGGAAGAAGAGCTTACAGGCTGGCGTACGACGTCGACCCTAGAGTTTGAGGTCGAGATCACATCTTCGAAGGTGATGCTTAAAAGAGGGTCGTTCTAAGTAAGCGCGAAGCCATCTGTTTATTGTGCCCTTCGAAAGATACTCGAGAGGGTAAAGTACAAATAGCGCACGGTTGGCTTTACCGCCTGAAGATGTCAACCCGGTCTACGTGTATTTTACTTCTCCATGCTCCTGAGGTACACCCGATCTAGCTCATGTAGTGGATTTGGGAGAGATTGAGGTTGACACTGATGGGACCTTCGAGGAGGGACTAGTGTGCATTATGGATAGCCAGGATCAGGTTTTGCGACGCAAGACCGTGAGGCTAGTGAGGGGGCTATGGCGGCACCGTGGAGTGGAGGAGTCAACGTGGGACTACGATGACATCGACAAAGGGCCACCCCATTCCTCTTAGGATGAAGGTACGTGGCTTGGGCCAAGTTAATACTTAAATGACTAGTTTACATGCATGGTATAGTGCACGTTGCGTATGCATGTGAGTTGTTGTGATTGTACAGAATTTCGGGATAAATTCCTTTTAAGGAGGGAAGAATGTAAAACCCGAGAAAATTCAAATTCTTCTCAACGTGCGGCAAACGGTAATTTCGAACAACCGCTAATTTTTCTAGATCTCTGATGATGAAATAACTTCACCGTTGGAACGCCTTGCGAAATCTAGCTTACCACATCGACTTCAAATTCCAAGATAGTCTAATTTCACTTTTTCAAGGTACCGGTGTCTGGGTGTCGAAAACCACTCAGGAAAGACATGTGATAGACAAAGTCACCTAATTATATGTACCCATGTGACACATGTTGCATGATTAGTGAGATGATGGAAATTAATGGCTTAGATTAAGCCATGTGTCAAAAATTAAGACAAAAGAACAATATGGGAATTATTAGAAAGTTTAAATGAATAAAGACAAAGAAGGAATAGTCTTCTTCTCCAAATGGAGGAGAAAACGTCAAGAGGCTAATTTCCAAATTTTATGGTAGAGTGGCGACTTCTCTCTAGATTTCCGGCGCTCAGACCGTTTGCCTCAGCTGGCTAAGAAGTAAAGTCAGTTTTTACGGCGAGGGCTGCGTGACACCGATTTGGTGAATTCCGACAACTCCAAGAGGTAGGGATCTTTTCCTACTTGTGTTATTCTTTGGCTAAGAGCCATGTGTATGGTTAGGGATATTCTGTGGCTTGATTTAGCTGTGATTTCGGTCTCAAAACATTTGAACTGAGTGGAGAAAATCTCTAATTGTGTGGCCGTGAACAGTGCCAACCCGAGGGTTTCACTGTTCACGTGATTTTTGGTGTGATTTTTGTGTTGTTGATTGATTCAAAATGAAGTGCTTGTATTTTCTAATTAGCCCATGTGAGCTATTTTGGTGTTATTGATGTGAATTTAATAACATGAATTGTGTGAATTAATTATGTTAATATATACATGTTTTATATATTAGCATGAGTTGTTGGGAATGGCATAATGCATTCCATATACACTAGGGCACCCTAGAATATTAGGAGTGAGTGCATGACATGAAAGAAAATAAAAAGGAAAAATGTTTGTGAAAGGAATTTCGATGGAAGATTTTCTAGAGAATTGTGTTGGGAGATTGTCCAACAATTTTAAGTCGGAGGGGCCCATGAATTGTTTCCTTAAGGTTATCCAATGTATCTGTTTCCTAGGGTAATCCAATATGTTTACCGAATCTCGGTAGTAAGTTTTCGAGAACAAAAAGCTTTTGTTTTGAAAACTGTGATTTTACTTGCATTTGGCTTAGGCATGTGTGAGGGAGTCAATGAGGACTCGAGACATGGGATTGGGCATGTAGACATTCAAGTAGTATCATGTATTTACTTGAGTGTGATTGTTTTCCATGACATGTGCACTCTATATTTGGCAACTAATGAGGGAAATTATCACTATCAGGGCTTTGCTCACCCCGGGTCAAGGGACTGGCCATTTCGTGCACAGGAATATGGGCTGGTAGGAGGACGACGCTCACTAGAGGCCGCATTTTAGAAGAAAGCCGAGTTGTGGCTTTGGTATATTCATTTGGTATAACATGTATTAGAACTCTAACTTTTAATATATGTTTGAATTAAGAGTAATGTAAGAACTCTTGAACTATTGTTATATAGTTAATATATATATTTTGTGAGTATTGATGCATGGGCCAAAGTGCCCATTTTACTCGCATGTGGACCCAGGTGGTGGTCAAGTGTAAACTCGTTTGGGACAGTTGTATTGTGAGCCCCGTATGCTGAGACTCGTCCGATGCCAGAGTGGTGCTCAAGTTACCCGACATCCACGAGTATTCCACGGGTTGACGGGTTGTCAACGGACCCCCGAAAAATGGGGCGTCATAGAAAGACCCATCAATTATGGTCAGACATAGTCCCCAGCGGTGAAAGGCCGTAAAAGTGTCTGGGTTTATGGAGCCCGTTAGTGCGACACCAGAAATCCATTACCCACAAAAGGCGCATGGTTGTAAATGAAAATGTTAAAAGATTAAGAAAATATTTGGTTGTCATCGAAATGGTTAAATAGTTCACTTTTATACAGGTAGGCAAGGAGGGAGTCAGGAGTGACTCGGGATATGGGGATGATGACATTTCATGCATGACTGATGACATTCATGTAGACATTTTACTTGGATGTGTGTTTGTTGTGCGACCATTGCATGAACACTTAGGTGAGGAGTAACCCTTGTAGAAGATTATCACTACTGGGCTTTGTTCACCCCGTCGTGGGATCCCCTTTCAAGTACACGAGAAGACGGCGCTCCTTCGAGGCCGTGAGTACGAAGAAGGTCGGGTTATGGCCTTGAGAAACATTTGTAAAATATATTAGAATAATCTAGTTTTAATATATTTTGGCATGTAAAAAGTGTATAAGAGTTGTATATCAAACTCTTGTGAATATTTAGAAGAAATGGGTTTTTTTTTTTGTAAGAAAATTATACAAGATTAGGTCTTCATATATGAGACACGTGAGTGTGATATCGGGGCACCCGATATCCACAGGTTTCCGCGGGTTGACGGGTTGTCAACGGGACCCCCGAGATAGGGGCGTCACATTCTTAGTATTTCTTTTTTTTAATCAAACATAGAATTAATATTTTCATCCATCCATATCATCATTTTCTATCCAATTATTTTTATAACCAAAGATAGCATTTCTCATATATTTATTCATCAATATCATCATTTTCCAGCTACATAATTTGATTTTATAGGATTCATGTGGTTTGAAAATATGGTTGACATATAAGAAGAGTACATAAAATAAAAAGAACTAAATTTCACAACTTTTTTTGCCAAAAGTGGAAATTATTAATCATTTAATATCCATTTGTACAAGCAATCAAATAATCAAAAAACGGAAAACACCCAAACGTGTAGAAAATAATTTTCTGTGTTTATGGAAAAAAAAACTAATTTTTTACAAGTAGATGCTTAAAAAAAGTTTATACATCCATTTCATCTAAATATAGTAAATAGCTGACTCAATTTTTCTTTAAATATAGTAAATATCAAGACGCCACTCTAACTCAATTTTCTTCTATGCAATATGACTTTGACAGGTGCAATGAAACGGGGGTTTTTGGGAATAATGGGAAGGACATGAATCATAGTTCTTTTTTAAAAATAAAATAAATAAATCAGAACTTTCAAAGTATATATCTATTGAGAGTAAGGTCGAATTTGCTTTTTTGGATTTTTGTTGAAAGTAATTTTTTTTCAGCATTTAACTTATTTTGTTTTTACTTTTTCATGATTTATTATTGAAATTTTGAAAATTTTGACTGAATAGTAAAAACCAAAATATTTGGTTTTTTTAAAATTTTTTTTAATGTTTTTCTATTAAGAAAAAATTAATATTCAAATATGAGAAAATCACATACTTTATAATCCCATTGAAAATCTCATGATCCATTTCATGCTAATTAAATAAAATCATATGGATTTTAAAAAAAATTTATTTAAAAATTTAATGTCTCAAAATTTAAATAAAAATTTCAAAGTTGATTTTTTATAAAAAAAAAACATTGAGTGCGTTGTTGTTTTTGAACATCTTTTGAAGTACAGACCAAGACTCGGCATTAAGCAACATATTTTTGGAAAAAATTTTAAATGTTTTATTCTTTGAAATTTTTTAAAGAGTTACGAATAGAAAAGTGAAAATATTTGAGACTTTACATTGAGAGAAAAGTTAAGCCCCTGTGAAATAAAAAAGGCTGTCATTCTTGTGAAAAAGAGTATATACTACAAAGGGATATGACGGGAGGAGTTTAGGGGCGGCGATCCATGCGAGCATGCCAGTTATTTTCGGTCACGAAGCACATGCATTTAAATTAAGCGGTAGGCCAAAATCTAGGAAAAGTCCCAAACTCACCCTGTTTACATTTATTTTTTGTTTTTTTTTAATTTTAATTTTTATATTTGTTTTTAATTTTATTATATTAAAATTAATATTTTTCATAAAAAATAAAAATATTATAAATTTTATATATTATTTATTAAACATTTATAATAATAATTATTATTATTATTTATATTAAAGTAAAAAAATAAAATAATAAAAAATTATTTTTTAAATATAATCGGGGCGGGGCTTATTTTATTATTTTGAATACATGGTTCATATTATTTTTTAAATTATTTTTTTTCAGTTCATTTTATTTTAAATTAACTTAGCCAGTCATTTTACCGACTTCGGATTTAGTACAAAAATCTGTCGTTAGGTATTATGTTATACTTTGTCGGAAAAATTTGGCTTATCTCGAATTAATGAAACTTTTACAGGTCACTAGATTTATGAGGCAATTTAATGAGTGCGATCAGTTCGTCTAATTGAGGATACAGAGGGTGATTTTTCCTAAGCTTCCACTATGAAGACCTTGTGACAGTTTATTAATTTTTATTTAACATTTTTGTCATTTTGAAAATTTACAATTTTAGGGTTTCTGAGTAGCAATCATGAGCCACGTCTTAAGTTTGAGAAAAATAAGCTTAAACCAGTTAAAGAGCTTTGATTAAATAAAATTAAACTGTGCCATTAAGGCGACGGGACGAAGTCGAAATAATTAAGTTCCGTTTATCAAATTATACTCATTCGCAATATTTAAAAAGCAAGCGACATCTTGTCTTTATTAAGTCTTATTGACGATGAGGCTCAAAAAGTTCTGATCGGCATTAAGTAAAAAAACAAACACCACCTAAATGCCAGTCATATTAAGCACTAGCTGAGAACAAAAAGTTTTATTCACCATTAAGTGAAAATAAAAACAAAATCACCTACGAAAAGTTCTAAATATAAATTTAATAATAACGTCAATGAAGTTAGTGGTTAAAGGGTTTGATGGGGCAAAGGAAATGGACAAAATTGGAGATTCCATGAGAATATAATACTTTGTATTGCAAAATGAATATACGGAATAGATATAAAAAAAAATTTAAAAATAAAACAAGATACCATACATGATTATTTAAAAATGAAAATGGAAGTAACTGTAAAAAAAATAATTACAATTAAAAAAAAAACAGTTAAAACACTTATCTTTATAGATATTATTATGAAGAAAATAAGTAAATTTAATATTTTCGTAGACGATGTTATCTAAATTTAATTTTAAAAATTTTATACATTTCTTTTAATAAAAATTTAAAATATAATATATTTTATATACACATAAATGAATAAAGAATACAATTTATTTTATGTTTTTTAAATTTTATGACTATTTTTTAATTTTAATAATGCCATGTGTGCATCTATGATGTCACCCTTACCTCGTCCACCTGAGCCCAGAGATTACATATGCTCCATATGCCCAGGAACAGAAACCAAGCGTAATTACAGATATATAGGTACTTGGATTTCTGAACTCTCTCGGAAAAATGGTGACCTTAGGGGTGAATGTTTTTTGACAAAACTCAGTGAAAATAAAAAAATTAACAAAAATACTTTTGCCAAAAATTCATGGAAATTGTGGCCTTGGCTTGGGAATTAAGATTGGTATTTGCAAGTGACATGGGAATGCTGGCGAATGTCGGGTGGCCCGACATTTCTCCGCATCGGGCGTCTACTTTGTACGGGAGCTGCCCGAATCTGAGCACCCTGCATATACATTACAAACGGTGCAAATATATCAAATATATGTCGTCGCATGAGTAATGCGGCCATGGGCCTGAAGCGATACTCATGGCCCATGCCCAGCTATGAGATCAAACTGCGCCAAATGGTTTGGAGTTTTTAATATTTTAAACTCTTATACAATACATATATTAGAATTAGACATTTCAATGTACATATCATCGGCAGCCACAGGCCGAAACTTAGCTAGTCATAATCCCTAGGACAGTAGTCCACCTCGCGCTCCACTGTACTGTAAAATAATATCGCCACGACAGGTGAAATTTAATCTTCCCACGATGTGGAATCGCCTGAGGTAAATTTCTTTCTCCTCCTAAGTCTTTGATGTAATGTTCCAAAATAAACATACATTCCGGCTTGAAATCTGTGATCTGCTTGAATGTCTACATGTGACTCGGATCAGGAGTCTTCACCAGCCTCGTCCCACACTCGCCTAGTGGTATGAAAATTATTATTTTGTTTGTTTGTGGACAACCCCTCGATCTTGTATATATCGATTTGGGCTCCGGCGTTGATATATTACATTTGTTTAATGGACTACCCTCCGGGTGAACATCAGTTGGGCTCCAGACGTTGATATTATTTTTAATTTGGACTACCCTCGATAGTGTATTTTTTTAGACAACCCTCGAGGGCATTTTCTCTACTCTCACATCTGTGAACTCTCCACCTTGAATTACCAAGTGCATTCCAGTGCATATGGAATGTAATACCTTCATGTGGAAATTTCGAAATACAGTCTAGTCACATATAAAATGTGAAATAATGCATATATTTTCAAAACAGTCAATTCACATAATCATAATAAACTAACAAATTCTCATTTGCCATCAAAATTGGCTCCTTGAGCCTAATGATCAAACCTGATAATTTTGTTTGAAATCACTCGACCCAGGCATATTTTCACAAAGAAATATATTTTTGAGAACAACTGTTTGAGGAATAGTGCGAGAGCCCTCGGTTACTATTCGAGGAGAAAATTACGATCGTGGTTGCCTTGTGAGACCCGCATTTCAATAATTTCAGCCCAGTTCGATCATTCGTGATTTAGCATCTGATTATGAACACGTACTTTAGCGGTAGTGGTGATCACGTTTTATTCGTTTTCAAAATTTCCATATTGAAGTCGAGTTCCGGGTTTGGGACGATCGGAAAATGACCTCTAAACGGCCTCAATCGCTCAAGCGTTCGTAAAGTACTTAAAGAGGGAATAGAGCCAAGTAGGGAGAAACCCACCTCTCGAGGTTGAAAACTCCACCCAAATCGGTGCCGCATAGAGTATCTTCGCGTAGAGCGGCTTCCTTCTTGTCCACGGCGCCGGCCGTTCGTATGGCCGTATTTCTAAAGGGGAGTCGAGCCTTCTCTCTACAAAACCCTTCATTTTGAGAAACTCTTGCATCAAAATTCTATATTGGTTTTTGCTTCTTTTAGATTTGAGGGAGATGAGCCTTTGTAGCATTTTTGTCTTTTGTGACTTAAATCCAGTTCCTATAATGCCAATTTTGTATTACTATTTTTTCCCGGTTTGACATTCGGCACTATCTCGGCTGTCGTTTTGATTTATTTCTCATACCATGGCACATGAGTACATGTTATATGTGACTTTCGTCGCATGAAATGGTACGCTTGGCACTAAGGCGTTACCGTAAAAAGCGATATGAATTTCCATTATCTTGAATTGACGAGTACATTAGCACTTCAGATTTGGTGAAGGGCGATTAGCAATTGAAATCCGTTTTGTCATCGAATCTGGGAGATAAATTCTGGATTTTAACGAAGTGGCGGCATCGTCGAAATTACGATTTTGCCCTTTTTCCAGAAATTGGAATTTCTCGGGTCTTACAGAAATACTTTGTTGAACTATAAAAAATGCATAAATAAGAAAATATACACTTGTTGAAAACAATATTCATTATAATTTATTGAGAAATTACATAGTCATTTAAAACCAAAATGAAGACCGATGTGGCTCCATTACATTATTTGATGAACGGATCCCATCTAGATGAAGACAATATTCATACCAAGATATGGTGTTCCGATAATATTGATTGTAACTTCGAACATGCCATGCATAAATCTGTTGACTCCTACCCACAACCTCTCCATGGATAGAAAATTCGAGGTTCACCCACATGCTCGTTTAAGAGTCCTTCTTTACATTTTGATATAGAATTTGGAATGACATTTGTGGATCATGAGGATAGTTAACCATTCCATATTCTTCACCAATAAAACCTAAAGGATGTGAAGAAGGCTGACCATAACTCAATGTATAAGGAGGAAATATGTTGCCCTCATTCGATGAATCACTTAATTGAGTTCTAATACTCATGGACTCAAAACTGGCCAAAAACGAATCCTCATTATATGGTGTCATCCTTCGTTGTCTTCCTCTAAATGGCTTCCCCAGTAAACCAATGCACGGACCGGCTCATACTGAACCCGTGGTATGCATCGTATAGCATGTAATGCAAGTCATCTTCACCGGTGAATGAGCCGATGGATATTGTCTTTGTTGTGGATCTGCAAATCATCTTTACCATCATTTCATTATCACTACCATCATTAGTCCCCTCTCCTCTCGAATATCATAACTTTTAGCGTGAAGTACCAACAAAACTTAAGTCTACTACTGTGTTGACACTTGAATCAAAAGAGATTGAGAAGTAACTGTGGTTAAGGCTGAGTCCCTCGTATCTTGGCCAAAACTTTCACTTTATGAACTATTAAGTAAAACCCGCTCAACTTAACACCTACTTCTCGAACATGTGCATTAATTCATGGATCAATATTTCCATCTTCATCATCTAAATGGAGAGGCCTAACCCATTGAAATAGTTTATTCTCGTCTTCTTCACCAAACTCATCTGAAATTTCAAGTAAATCAAGAAAATTATTTTCAGCAACTTTATCGATCTCTGCCTCCATATCATGGATCTTTAGTTTCATGTTGTAATAACAAAAAACCAATTGTTAGAGCCTAGGATAAGCAAGCCGATTTCTTTGTTTGGTATGAATTAGAGCAAATGTGCTCCAATTTCTTTCCTAAGTGAGAAGATGATGCGGTTTAGGAAAGAACTAAACGAAACTCCTTAATGTTGGGCGTAGTTCCATACAGAAAACCTACCCATTCAGCTGCAATAAAAATTTCTTATATTCAATATATAATAATAAAACTAGTTATAAATTTACTTATAATGAAATTAACACTCACCGGGAACCATTTTTTTATCATAGCGCTATTGTTGTCGATACTTAAATCCCTTTCTTGCATCCTTTGAATAGTATAAGGCGCAATTTACAATATCAAAAAATCTAAAATAAAAATCAATTGAATCAAGTGAATCAATAAATTAAATTAGAAACTCATTAATTTACCTCATTTCCAAAATTACAAGGCTTTCAACATTGGGATCTGAAATTTAGAAAAACTTCATGGAACTGACTTGAAGTAGCTCGGGGTTACAACCAACTCTAGGTTTATATTTGAAATTTTTTGGATTTAGATAGTATCTTTGCAATAGTTATTGAGAATTAGTATGCGATAACCAGCCTCGCATAGTATTATTATTAAATGCTTGAATATCGTGAAGAGGATAGTAATTAGTTTTACTGTTGCATGCGAAAAGAAGGATGCTTAAGGTTTACATCTAATGATGCTGATGATATATTCTTTGCTTTTAGGTCGATCTAAATTTGCCTTCATCAACCGAATCAAGCACCGTAGACAAATGACATGGTTAGGATTGACTTCTGAATTATTACGAAGCATTGTGTATAGAAGTACCTCATAGATGGACACTAGCTTCTCCGCCTTCTCCCAATGGGCATGATCAAGGCATGGGCCTTTCTGACCTCATGACCCGGCATCCGGCTAAGCTTATGAGATGCCCATTTACGACTAATAAAGATTTTCTTCAAATCAGCCCTCTTTTAGAGTATCAAGGGCAATATGGTTTGTTTACAAATCTTGTTTGCTCGGGCATGATATCTCCACCACGGACACATCGCATTTGTGCAAAGAACCAGCCGCGATTTATAAATGAAGTTGGTTATCGCTTTCGATACATTCCCAGATCAGCACGAGCAACGGTGTAGCCCTTTTACCAATGTCTTCAAACATTAAATCCAATGCGATTAATGTTGCGCTGGGTCCAATATAGATTCATGTTTAACCGTATTAGCTTTCCTTTTCGCCAAATGCGGTCCCATTATAATTTCGATTTATGACGGTGCGCCAGCTTCCTTGATATCCTTCAACGAGCCATATATGTTTATTTGTCTTTAATCTTATCGCGCATCAATAGATTTGAGGAAAATTGTGTTTCCTTTTGAATAAACCATGTAAATTAATATTTTCGATTTGGATTTATTCACGATTCATCCATCACTTTATGGTATACTTCCATATGTGTCCATTTCTCCCTTTATATGTTGACATAATCTTCAATGTCCTTTATACTCCATTTCAACGATACCTTTTGATTTCATATGGAGATGTGGTGGCTTGATGCCATCCTACATATAATAATTCAAGGAAAGTTGGTTAGTGGTTAAAAATTTATAATCATAATTTAAAGATAATAATGTCACTATTAAAACATACTATATACAATTAGACAAACTTTTATTTGTGCACCCAAAAATCATGTTCTTAAAATGATGCGAGTCCGCACCCAGTGGAACACTTTCCTTCTAGAAAAACTTACTTTAATTAATCGTCCCATTGTTTCCTTGATTGAATCACACCTTTGAATATATTTTTTGAGCTTTTTTGTTTTGCAACGAGAAACTTGTATAATGATGGTCACCGATTAATTGGTGATGGATCCAGTGTGCGAACACTTTGTGATCTTGTATCACGTCTTGATGGATCACCTGGTTATGAAGACTCGCCTATTGCAATTATGAAAAATAATAAATTCAATTTACATTATTTTATACATAATTATGTTAAAAAATGAATTTGGTATAAAGATTTACCTATTTTTCTTTTGCCTCTCATAAATCACGGCACGTCATGGTTTCCATTCACTAGCTTTTGATGCACGTACTGCTTCTCGATATTCATCTCGCTCATTGGGGTGCATGTCAGCCGGATACATATACAAATCCTCATCACCCACCTCATCATCATCAAAGAGTGCCGATGTTATTGTTTCTGTGCGCCCGTTCTGCAGGGTGTCCGTTGACTCTTTCCGTCAACCGTGAGAATACTCGTGGATGTACAGTGGCTTTGACACCACTCACGAAAATCGGCGAGTCTCGCACATGCGGGGGGAGCTCTGCGAATACAAAACTTGTCCCAACTCCACTCATAAGACAAATACATGAGTAAAGCAGTGTAGGCCGTACGACAATACTCATTGATAAACATCAACTATACACCATAGTTTTCAAGAGTTAATAATTTACTCTTATACAACATATATTAAAATTCTAGAATTCTAATACATGTAATACATCATAAAACACCAAAGCCACAACCCAGCTTTCTTCAGTATCGGCCTCTAGGATGAGTCGTCTCCTCGTGCTCCACAATGAAACTAATATAGACCCTCGACAAGGTGAAATTGTGCCCGTTAGTGGAATCACCTAAATGGAGTTACTCCACTAAGTGCATATGCCATGATCATGTAAACACATTGTTCGACAAATACGTGATCTGGCTTGAATGTCTAAATGTTTCAACCCATGTCAGAGTCCTCATGACTCCCTCACTTACCCTAAGCCATGTATGAAACATTATTTTCAAAACAAAATTATTTATTTTTTAATTATGGACAACCCTCGGAATATAAGTAGTAGGGCCCAGACTCAGATGAATCTATTTAGTGGACAGCCTAGTGTATATCCAGTTGGTGAGCTCAGACGATTGATGTCTTATATGGACTACCCTCGATATTGTAATGGACACACTCAGATGATGCAGATTATTAAGTCAGGCCTCTCAGAAACAATTCTCTCGAGGAAACCATCTCATGCACTCACTCCTATTGCTCTAAGGGTGCCCGATTGCATATGGAATGCATGATACTTAATTCAATACAAATTCATATAACACATGCAAATATATATAACATGATATACATTTACATAATTTAATCACACAAACATGTTATGCAATTTCACAATCCATTACACTAAAATTAGCTCACGTGGGCTAATTAACAACCACGAGCAATTCGATTTGAATTACTCAACCAAACACATTTTTCTCACAAAATTTATTTCGTGAAGACTATTCACGGCCACTACCCTACATCGGTTCCACTTCATGAACCCTAATTCCCTAGCCATTTCCGGACTCATACACATCAAAACATGATTTATGGAATAATTTATACCATTGAGCGCCCCAGCGACCCCTACAGTCTGGTATCAGTAGACTCCCAAAATTTACACCAAATAAGTGAGTGAGTTTGGGACCAATCAAGCAACTATTTAAGGCCTCAATTCACTGAATCATCAGCAAAACACTTAGGTAAATGACCAGTAGGATAAAATCCCACCTCACGGGTTGGCCAGAGCTCATAAAGCCGGGGAGCCCACTTGTAGGCATCGCCGCGTAGAACAGCTTTCCTTCTTACTCCGAAGAATTCCAGTATCGGGTGCATTAATCTAGAGAAGTGGCTCTCTCTCTAAAAAATAAAAAAATCTAGCTCTTTGCATCTCACACGGCCCTCACGTTTTCCTTTTGAAGTAGGGAGATGACACTATGCTCTATTTTGTCCTTATCTCACTTAACAATTTCCAAAATGACATCTATGTCCCTTCTTTCCACTATTTTGACACTTAACAATATCTCAGCCGTCCATTTCTATCATTTCTCTACTCAGCCGCAACATGTGGCGTCACGCGGTATATTATAGGTGACTTTGTCACATCACAGTCGTTTTATGGCACTTTCGATCTTCGTCGCCGAAAAAGCGTGCAAATTCCGACTATCTTTGAATTTGTGGTCGGCGTGGTATTAGCTAGATTTCGAAGACGATTCAAGCGGTGAAATCCGTTCGTCATCTGAGATCTAGAGAATAAATTTTGGATTTTTGACTGGCCGAAGTGTGATTTTGCCGATGTTTTTCAGTGCAAATTTCGAGATCTTACATTCTCCCCTCCTTAAAGGAATTTCGTCGAGTCACGGACAATCACAATCACTCACATGCATATGTAATGTGCACAATACCATGAATGTAAGGCTCGTCGTTTAAATATTAAGCGACTAAACCACGTACCTTCGTCCCTGAACGAAGGGGATAAGGTGGCTCATCGATGTCCTCGCCTCCCACATTGAAGCTCCTCCACTCCATGAATTGCATTCCCATGCACCCTCAACGGCCTCCACGGTCTTGCATTATAAGGCACGATCCGACTATCAAAATGCACCGGTCCTTCCTCGGTCCATCAATGACCAACTCAGTATTCACGATCCACATGAGGCTGATCTAGGTAGTATACGAAGCATGGGGCATTGAAATACCTAAGTAGACACACGACATGCTGGTGTGCGCCAACGATGCCTTCACGGTGCCTACGCTACCGGTATCACCGAAGGCCCGATAAACCTCGGCTGATAGTTTAAGCGCTTGGGAACGACCACTCCCTGCTTGAGGCACATCACCTTTAAGAAGATGTGATCCCCCGACTCGATCTCTAGGGTCGACGTCGTACATCGACATGGCTCTTACGCGCGCGGCTGCGGGCCGTGACGTATTTGTCGAGTATCAAGCTCACCTTCGGAGGTGGCTCTCTAATCGAGATCAAGACCGGTGATGGAGCTCTCTCCACCTCGATCCAACTTATATGGTGATACATGGCGGCCTCTGCCACAATGCTCATGTGGTGCTTATACGCCTTTTCCTTTTGAAAACTATTATTTGTAGCGGAATTCTGCACCTAAAGGCAAAGTGCTCTTCCCAACTCTTTGATGATCCAGGGGCACATGCTTTCGCGACATGTCCTCCTAACACTGTATAGTCCTCTCGGGGTGACCATGCATGCAATGGATTTGGAAAGAGCTGTTAATAAAATGTCGTCGGCCGTGCCCATAGCCTTTTGGAAACTCTTCCAAGAAGTGCGCGAAATGAAACCCTCGGGTCCCTATCCGACACTATGGATCTTGGTACTCCATGCTTAGGACTATCTCGAATGTACAATTGGCTGGAATCTCTCAATGAGAAAGATTAATCCGCCTTAATTTGAAAATGTCACAGACTTAGTGGCCAGGTCCCATATCTCTTATACATATCATCTCTGCTTGATTGTCAGTAGCAGAGTGGGTCCACAAAATTCATGCGTGGCGTGCTCCGGCTTCACGCTCAGACCACCTTTCATTGGCTGGAAGTAGCCTGGCGCCACGGTGCTGACCTTAACCTGTGACCTTACGTGAAACATCGTCGCCTGAAGTCCCTATGCTTGTCTCTTCATTCCGGCTCGATGTCACGGCGGTGAGATCCTAGTACATCTTCATGCCACTGGATGCACGGAGATCGGGAAGCGAGTGAAACTCCACAGAATCTCCTCTCTTAAGTCGGTCGAATGGGGAACCACTACGAGTCCTCTATCTTTGAGACTACCATCGCCGTGGGCGGTCCGACTCGTCCGCGCGGCACTGCGCGCGGTCACGATGGACACTATCTGCATGTCCACGCGCCCAGGACTGCACTGCTCCGCGAGGCGTAGCAGCCACTAAACTCCCCAGCGTACCGTACTGCTTTCATTTATCATAATCATCCGCAGTCTCGAGCATCCACCACGCCGGGAAGCTATACTGGCCCAATACTCGTGACGCCGACTAAGTGCATCGACCACCACATTTTTCCTTACCGGGATGGTAATGCGAAAGTGAAGTCATAATCCTCTAGGAACTCCATCCATGCATGTTGCCTCATATTTGAGGTCCGTACGGGTGAGAGATATACTTCGGACTTTGGCGTAGTGCAGGTACACCTCGAACTCCTTGCCATATAAGTAGTGGTGCACAAATCTTGAGGGGCAGCTACGGTGCATGACTCCGTGTCGTGTGTGGGTGTTAATTTTGCTCATGATTCTTCAGGCGCGAGAACCATAGCTACTACCCTTAGGTTTGCATCAAAACACATCCCGGTCTGGCCCTCGAGGCATCTAATACACTTTGTACTTTGTCACAATAAGGACATGAAGATAGGAGTTAGTAAGTCTCCCTGCTTTTAACTCTGAGGCCTCCCTCACATCAGTCATCCCAATCAAACTTATTATCATCGAATTAACTTGTCATAAGTCTTGCTATCAAGGAGAAATTCTCAATAGATCTCTTAATACCAGCCAATCCAAAGCTAAGTATCTACGAAGCCGACTTATTTGCTCCCAACTCATCACGGCCTCGACCTTCTCTGAGGTCGGCACGCGATCTTGAGCACCGCATGTCCCAAAATCTCACCTGTTAAGCCGACTACGCCTTGCGAACTTGGCCGATATAGGTGATGGTCTCTCAACAAGCGTAACACGATCCTCAGTGATACTCATGCTCTCCCTACATTTGGGAGTAGATCGAGATGTCATCCGCACGTGAAGACTAAGACAAAATTACACAGTCTAGATAGGGTTGGAACTTGCCCTATGCATGAGATCCACGCGAATCTTTGGCACGCCCCAGTGCGACCGTCAATCAAGGAAATAACGTAAACTCAAAGTGCCCATACTTGGCGTCTAAATCTTTGTCTTGAGGATGTGTCTCCTAACCCTCATCGATGGTAACCGGTCTGAGAGGTCTATCTTAGGTGGGCTCATGGCTCCTCTCCCAGTGATTAAACAGACTCGTCGATCCTCGGTAATGGAGTAGATTCTTGATTATCAACCATGTTCATTATCCCGTAGTCAGTACAGGTCGAAGGGTCTTATCCTTCTTCTTCGCAAATAGAACATGAGTGCCCTATGGTGAAGAGTCTGCCGGTCTAATGAACCCCTTGTCCGAGTAGCTCCCACGTAGCTGGACTCTCGGTTCCACTGCGACTCGATTACGGTGCAAAATCACATGGAGCATGTAGAGATGGGTGAAGTACGGGGTGTACTTTCGATACAGAGTCTACAACCCTCTGTGGGAGGTAGTCTGGGTGGCTCATCTGGAAAAAACATCCACATGTGCACATTGCTCGAGGGTGGCTCTAGAGTGGGTCTCTCCTCGTCCTCTAGGGTGGAATAGCTAGCCATCCACTAAGCTGTCCCCTAACTTTTTAGACTCATTATGCATCGGGGCAAAATGTCATGCTTGTCCCCACACAGTACGCACCACGAGTGCGGAGTCTTGCGTGTGAGGCGTAACCCTCCTTCCACGATGTCGATGCGACCTGTAGTGTCATTGATCCATCCCCGGATGACATCGAACTCTGACATATCCATGATCCTTAGGTCCACGCAGGAGTAGAGTCCTAGATCTCAACTCACAACCACGACTATATCATTTATATTTCTCGTCCTAACCCCTAGGGAACTCATATAAAAGGGGCTCCTCCGAGGTCTCAACATAACACCTTCTCAACTGCATGAACCAGCGTGCCACCGACCAGGTCTCCTACACTGTGAATGTCGGAGGATGATATGCTCTAAACCTCTGGAGGTTACTAGGACCTCCACGACTACACTAGCTACACTAAGCATGCGATAGTAGCCGCCCGCAATGCCTACGGCCTCTACAAAGGCTGTTGGTGGAATACTGAGTGGCTGGTCGAATGCCAGTGGTGCGACCGATTACCAGTGGAGTGCCCTACGTCGTCCTCGACTAGCAATCTACATGGTTCAATGGCAAGTTAAATACAATGCAGTATCTCTAAGGCATAAACGACCCAGAGACACTATTCATACTCATAATATACAGTTCATATTCTATGTCCCCGCATTTAAATGCAATGCGAGACAATTAATTCACATGTCAAATCAATTTTATCCTTAAAAATTTTATTTTCGAAAATTTCATTTTTTTTTTCCAAAATTTTGTTCCATTTGATTTGATTTTATTTTATTTTATTAAAAAAAATTTTCCAAAATTTTTTGTGATGAATAGTGTTCATGAGCGGTGCCCCAGTGACCGTGCCAGTATTGAGTCAAAAAGCGGCGGGGAGTGCACCATGTGCACGGCCACGGCTTCGGCCTGCGCGCCTGGCGCGGCGGCGTGTGGCGGAGTGTCGTGGCCAGCCCAGTGCCATGTCGTGGCTAAGAACTTTGGCAGATGTCGCGGGCCAGCAGGCTGCCGTATCGTGGCGCGGGCGCCATGTCGCGGCGTCATGGCTCTTAGGCTGCCGTATCTGCATTTTGGTATGTTGTATTCTGACCACTGGTTGACCTTTTCCCTTGCCCCCTGTCACAATACACCTAGGTGTATTGCGATACAACGCCCAGCAGCCTAGCCCTTCCTATGTCATGATACAACCCGTGGTCCTACAATACACTTCCTCACTAGCCTTGCCAGCCTTCTCTCTCAATCACAATACACTTAGTGTATTGCAATACAATCCCATCCAACTCACACCTAGGGTTGAAATACAATTTTTTTTTTCCTATTGCAATACAATTCCTACCCATTGCACATCCAAAGGCCTAAGTCACGATACAAAGCCTTCTATCACTATACAATTTGAGAGCGTGCCAAGTGAAGTCCACTGCGCTGAATTTTTTTTTCTTTTTTTCTTCCTTTTTTTCATTTCTTGACATTGGAAAATACAAAAATACATACATACATATATATATATATATATATATATATATATATATATATATATATATATATATATATATATATATATATCTTCTTTCTTATATATAATATATATATATATTTTTTTTTTTTTCATTTTAAGGGACACTCGAATAAATTTATAAAAATTTATTTTAATTGATTTTCTTAGTTTACAAAATTGTAAACCTTAGAAATAATTTTCTTCACCTTTTCATATTATTTTGGACATTTTGTCAAAATTTCCTCAAAACCTCATGATCCAACACTAAACCTAGTGTTTAACCTTAAAATTTATTAAAATTTTATTTTGTCATCCAATAAACCAAATAAATTGATTAAAATTTATTTCATTTATTTTCTTTATTCCGGTTGCACCTTTGTAAACTCCTAATTTTTTCTGACACATTATGTTTTCTATGTGCTAATCACTAAGCACACAAACAATCACAACACATAATTCATGTTATGCATATTTTCACTATGATTCATCAAATCACACAAAACACATCAAACACATGCATGTAGTGTCCTAGTTTTGTCCCGTGATTTCCTAGGTAATCTCATACCTGACTTAACATCAAACCACCCAAGTGATGATGGATACCAAAACCCAAGCTCCCTAGGTATTCGTGATCCTAGGCTCTGATACCAAACTGTGACGCCCCATTCCCGGGGTGTCCGTTGACAACCTGTCAACCCGCGGAATACTCGTGGATGTGGATAGCTTAGGCACCGCTCCACGAAAGTGGGGCGAGAGTCTCCTTTGTACGGGGAGCTCTACCCAAATACAAAACCTGTCCCAACTCCAGTCATAAGACAAATACATGAGTAAAAACGGTCACTTTGGCCCATACGTCAATAAACATCAACTATACACCATATTTTTCAAGAGTTAATAATTTACTCTTATGCAACATATATTAAAATTCTAGAATTCTAATACATGTAATATCGTAAAACACCCAGAAAGCCTGACAGAAGCTTTCTTGGTATCGAGCCTCTAGGATAAGGCCATCTCCTCGATAAGCTCCACATTACTGAAATAATATAATTCCCTCGACAAGGTGAGCTAATGCCCAGTAGTGGAATCACCCTAAATGGGTTACTCATCACCTAAGTGCATATGTCATGATCCTATGTAAACACACATTCAAGCAAATACGTGATCCTACTTGAATGTCTAAATGACTCAACCCATGTCAGGAGTCCTCAACGGCTCCTCACACTTGCCTAAGCATGTATGAAACATTATTTTCAAAACAAAGGTATTTATTTTTTAATTATGGACAACCCTCCGATATAAGTAGTGGACCGACTCAGATAATCCTATTTAGTGGACAACCCTCCAGATTAATATCAATGAGGCCCAGGCTTCGACGATTGATATCTTATATGGATTACCTCAGATGTGTAATGGACACACTCAGATAATTATCATTGTTAGTCAACCCTCAGAAGCGATTCTCTCGAAACCATCTCATGCATTCACTCCTATTCATCCTCAAGGTGCCCAGGTGCATATGGAATGCATGATGCCAATTCGATACAATTCATATAACACATGAAAATATATAACATGATATACATTTACATAATTTAATCACACAAACATGTTATGCAATTTCACAATCCATTACACCAAAAATTAGCTCACATGGGCTAATTAACAACCATGAGCAATTCGATTTGAATTACTCAACCAAACACATTTTCTCCACGAATTTATTTCGTAGATACTATTCACATGAGCAATTAAAACCCTCGGGTTCTTGTTCACGACCAACACCACTACATCGGTTCCGCCCGTGAACCACGAATTCCTAACCATTTCAGGACTCATACACATCAAAACATGATTTATGGGATAATTTATACCATTGAGCACCCCCGAACAGCCCTACGAGTCACGGAATTTGTCAATGGAGCTCTAAAATTTTCAATAGTCGGTCCCGAGCTTTGGGGCCAGATCAAGCAACCGGTTAAGGCCTCAATTCACGAATCATTAACCAAAACACTTAAATCGAAAATAAACTAAGTAGGATAAATCCCTACCTCCACGGGTTCTTAAAACTCCTCAAAACCGAGAGCCACGCGTAGGCCTCACTTTGCGTGAACAACTTTCCTTCTTACTCAGAAGAATTCGAATGGTCAGGTGCCGGTAATCTAGAGAGAAGTGACTCTCTCTCTAAAAAATAAAATCCTAAGCCCCTATTTGCATCTCACACAGCCCTCACGGTTTTTCTTTTGAAGGTAGAGATGACTTATGCTACATTTTGTCCTTATCTCCTTATGATTTAAAATGACATAATCGCTTCTTTCCACTATTTTGACACTTTGCCTATCTCGGTAGTCCATTTGTCATTTCTCTCATGCAACATGTGTCACATGAGTACATGTTATGGAAACTTTTGTCACATCTGGTCGTTTTAAGCCTTTAGATACTCGATGCCTCGAAAAACGTGTAAATTCCAACTGTCTCTGAATTCGACCAAATTCGACGTGGTAGCTAGATTTTGCGAGACGATTCCAACGGTGAAATCCGTTTCATCATCCGAGATCTAAAGAATAAATTTTGGATTTTTGACTGAAATTACGATTTTGCCATTTTTCCAGAAATTGGAAATTTCTCGGGTCTTACATTTCCTCCCATTGTGCCTCGTAATACAGCTCGAAATTCTTCCATATCAGCTGCTTTTTTCTCTTTTGCTTTACTCTTTTGTTCTAAAAGTTGTTTCATTTCTTGTTTTACTTTCAGCGACACATTTGGACACTTCTTATTATTTGAATGGGGATCCGTATGTGACAGATGAAACTTTAAGCGAGTAATTCCACCACTTTTTATGCTTGAACCACAATAATTGCAAATTGTTCCATTTTTAATCCTCCAGGTGTGCAATACCTGTACGGGATCTCGGCCTCCACTTCCACTAGTCATCCTATAAGCACATGTCATTTATGAAAATGAAATTTGAATCAATGTCTAATATAATTAATTAACTACAAATTATATTAGTTAGTAATATTATGAACTAAAATAATATCAAGATATCTAAGAAGATCTAAATTTCTAACATTAAATATGTCTAAGATCTAAGTTTCAAACATTATATAACTAAAATTTAATGTAAGTAATATGTTTCTAACATTAAGGTATCTAAGTAAAAAGATCTAAATTTCTAACATTACATAATTATAACTAAATTTGAACCATTATGTAACTAAAATAACTAATAAAATTAAAATAACTATTAACTAAATAACTAATATAATTAATTAACTAAAAGTTATATTATCAAATTAAACTATAATAAAACTATAGTATAAAAATACTTATTATAAACTACTTCAACACCAAAATAAAACTAAGATACATTAAAAATAAAATATGCATGTAAGTAATATGTTTCAAATTTCTAATATAATATAATTAATTAATAACTAAAAAATTAATTAATTAACTAATATAATTAATTAACTAAAAAAGTATATTAGTTAGTAATATAATTAATTAACTAAAAATTATATTAGTTAGTAATATGTTTATGAACTAAAATAATATTATTAAGATATCTAAGTAAAAAGATCTAAATTTCTGACATTACATAATTAAAACTAAGTTTGAACCATTATGTAACTAAAATAACTAATATAATTATTTAACTAAAAATTATATTATCAAATTAAACTATAATAAAACTATAGTATAAAAATATTTATTATAAACTACTTCAACACCAGAATAAAACTAAATAAAATATGCATGTAATATGTTTCAAATTTCTAAAATAAGTATATAGTGTTAAAATGTTTCAAATATTATATAACTAAAAATAAGATTATAGTAAATAACTAATATAATTAATTAACAAAAAAAATTATATTAGTTAGTAATATGTTTATGAACTAAAATAATAATATTAATATATCTAAGTAAAAAGATCTAAATTTCTAACATTATATAATTATAACTAAGTTTGAACCATTATGTAACTAAAATAACTAATATAATTAAAATAACTATTAACTAAATAACTAATATATTTAATTAACTAAAAATTATATTATCAAATTAAACTATAATAAAACTATAGTATAAAAATATTTATTATAAACTACTTCAACACCAAAATAAAACTAAATAAAATATGCATAAGAACAAAATTAATGAAAAAGAAACATACCTTAATTCACAAAGATCTTCCAAAAA
Organism: Tetrastigma voinierianum; assembly: GCA_016808115.1. NCBI lineage: Eukaryota > Viridiplantae > Streptophyta > Magnoliopsida > Vitales > Vitaceae > Tetrastigma > Tetrastigma voinierianum. The sequence goes on along the minus strand of JAEQBH010002683.1, from coordinate 155,651 downwards.
ATTAGGATAAAGAACAAAGAAAAAATTATTTGAGAGTGAAATGGAGCTTAGATGTGGATGGATGAGTTTGTAATGAGATTGTATGATTTTAAGGGTATTTATAGAATTTTTTGAAGTCAAAATAACCATTAGATTGTCAAAAAACCGTTGTGATTTATTTCTAACCGATGGATTTGATTTTGGTTCAAATCTAACCGTTGGATCATCATATATCCATTAGAAATCATTCTGGATCGTTAGATCAAGCTTTAGATTTAAAATCATCTGTTGGATAAAAAATATAGTTGTTGGATTATTTTAAAAAGACAGACTGAATCTGGACCGTTAGATAAAAAACAAGAAACAATATGAAGGTCAGCTTTTTTCCACAAAAAATCGTCAAAAATCGCTGATTTTTTCAATTTATTGGCGATTTATCGCCAATTTTTTGGAGATGACGCACATCCTCGGCACGTGAATCACACGTCCGATTTTTTCGGTGGAAAAATCGGTAATTTCCAATTTTTTGGTGAAAAATCGACGATTTTACCAATTTTTCCCCAAATTTTCCTCTGTTTTTTCTTCTCGGTGCAGGCCGAAAACCGATTTTTCGGCGATAAATCGACCGAAAAAACCGATTTTTTTATCCATACATATACCCATATTAATATTTTCTTGCTACGCATTTTCTTCCTTTCTCAAATAATTTTTTTAATCAAACATAGCATTAATATTCTCAAATAATTTTCTACTTATAATATTTTCTTTTTAACCGAACATAGCATTGCTTTTTTCATCCATCCATATCATCATTTTCCATCTTAGTATTTTTATAACCAACTAAAGATAGCATTTATCATTAACTGATCCATCAATATATCATTTTCCAGCTACATAGTCTGATTTCATCGGATTCATGTAGTTGGAAAATATAATTGACTTTATCAAAGGGCAGACAAAACCAAAGAGAACTGAAATTCATGTATTTTCACCAGATATTAAAACTATTAATTTAATATCCATATTTACAAGCAAATCAACTTAAAACCATTCAATAATTGGCTCTGGCCTAAGCCAAGAAGACCCATTTCCTAAACTAAAACATAAAATATGCATATAAATTAATCTGAAATGAGATAAAAAACACAATTCCCATCTTCTGATCTTCAGTTTTTTTAGCCATTATTTTGCTGAATCCTTAATTAGCAACATGGAATTGAAGTTCATCAGGAGAACAATTTGTAGGTCTTGGCACTAAGGATGATTTGTCTTAGAGCACCAATGGGAGCTAAAATCATCAATGCCAAACCCAAAATTATACAAATCCAATTTGCAAACCATGATAAGCTAAACCTTCTGGGTTTGTAAACAGCCAACCACATGATACAAGGGCTGCAGAAGACAAGAGATGAAAAAATATTAGTATAATAATTCTCGATATGAGCAATGTAGTACGTTAGAGAGTGTACGATCAATGTATAAGTATCTGTGTGAGTGTCACATTTTAATATTTTTGAGAGTTATTATTAAAGATGAAAATATGAAATGATAAATTTAGTGAACCCGGAATGTGGTAACAAAAGAGGGGCAAAGTTGTAAATTCACAAAAAGGATATGAAAATCATTAAATGAGTAGAAATGGGCCATAATATAAATAACAAGAGTTTATTTACAATATTAAAGTGCTTAAGGACTTATTTGCAATTAAGGCAAAGTTTGGCATATAAAAGAGGGGAGACAAAAGCCAAACTCATTTTTGTTCTCAAAGACACCCCAGAAAATCCAAGATTTTGGATAAAGGGTAAAATAGAAATTTCGGTTGAAAATCCGGAATTTTTCTAAATCTCGGATGACGAAACGGACCTCGAACAGAAATCGATCTCATGGTAGCTACCACGTCGAATTTCGTTGGGTCGAGGTGGTCGGGATTCAGCGTTTTGAGGCGTGGGGTGTCGGATGACACATGGCAAGATAAAGGATGCCACTTGGCACCGTAAAGGTGTGTGACACTTGGCCTTTAAAGTAATAGCTCACGATTAGCCAAAAGTAATAGGAGAAGGATGCCATAGCTCGCATTAAACAGCTTGAGTGCGCTGATGTCATTAATTAGTTGCTGAAATAAAAGTAAAGGGATGGGAAAAAGGAGCATCTCTGTTTGGCTTGAGGAAGGAGGGAGAAATTTACTCCCGGTGGCCGAGATGTGGGATGTGCTCAAAAAGGAGGAGAGAAGGGAAAGAGAAAGAGAAAATGGAGAGAAATGAGGAAAATGAAAGGAAAATGAGAAAGAGAAAAGGAAAGAAAAAGCAAAGAAAGAAAGGAAGGAAGAAAGAACGAAAGAGGGAAAAGTCAGTGAGAAAGGAAGAAAAGAGAGGAGGAAGGAAAGGAGGTTTTCCGGGTTTGAGAGGCGGTCGACGTTCGGATTCGAGGACTAAAGTTGTTGCACGCAGTGGGATCTACGTGTGGACACCAAAAGTTGGAGTTCCCGACGAGCTTACGAGAGGTAGGATCTATTTCCTCTTGGTTTACTTTAACTAAGGCTTTATAATGGTAGGGTTGTTTGTGGGAGGCCGTGAGAGGCGTAAATTAGTTAGAGCACTTGGGACTAATGGGTATGGATTCATGTTCGGTTTATGTGATCCGGCGTGGGAGATATAGTTTGAACTAGAAAGCGAAAGTTTAGGTGTCATAGTTGTTTGATGTGATGATTAGAGTTGGAACCAAAATGGTTCATGTTTGTGAAGGGAGCCGTGAGGTACCTGTTTGAATGGTCCCAGTTGGTGACTACTTGTGTGTTGTTGCTTGCTTGAATGACATGCGGTGTGTAAAAATGAGATATTGATCATCTTGTTGTAATGTATTAATATGGTTGACATGGTGGTAGATTATATGTATAAATTATAATTGTCCATGGTATGTAAATGTTTCATGTAGTGCTCATTCATGCATGTAACATGAGGAAAATGCATTGGCATCATGCATTGGCATCATGCATTTCATATGCGGTCATCGCGTCGGTCGGGTGTAGGTGCGGGGTAAGGTTTATTCATCGGTGTTGGTGAATGGGTGCGTGAACTTCGGGAAAATGGGACAAAGTCGAGTAGAGATTCACGAGTGTATGAAATGATCAAAATGATAAATTACATGTTTGGGGCGGAATGGGTTGGGGTAGATCCCCCCCCCGGGGTGAAAGTCCCACATATTATTCACGGTTAGACATGAATCCGGCGATGTAAGTTCGTGAAAATGTTGAAAAAGGCGTGCGGCGTCCCTACGGTGTAAGCGAATCGAAGTGGCCCACAAAATAAAGAAAGAATCAAATCAGTTTTGATAAATAAGTGGAGGGGTTTTCAATGGTTTTAGTCGGGGTGTGACTAGTTTTATTTCACATTTGGCATTAGGGTGTGAGGAGTCGGTTAGGACTCGGGTGGTGAGAAGCGTGAGGGTTGCGTCTCATGCGTGATATAGACATTTAAATATAGAAAATAATTGTATGAAATGTGATTGATTATTTATATATCTTGGAGTGCATATGCATTTTAAGGTGGGGAGTAACCGCGTAGGAAGATTTTCCTGCGAGCTTTGCTCACCGGGTCGTGGGACCCCGCTCGAATTACGAGGGTATCAGGGGAGATGGTACGTAGCGGTAGCTTTGAAGAAAGTAGGAAATGTGGCTTTTATTAAATATTTTGTAAATATGTATAAATCTTTTGTGGGAACAAACAGCAAGAAGACTATGAGAATATAGTTGAGATATTTGTTTTATGAGTATGGATGTATAGGCCCCATGTGGCTATTTTACTCATGTGTGTGTCTCGTAATACAAGACATATAGATTTCCGCAGGTTGACGGGTAGTCAACGGACACCCCGGTTTTGGGGCGTCACAGCTAGGGCAAAACGTGGGAGAGGAGAAGAAAGGAGAAAGGAAGAGGAAGAAGAGGAAGAAGGAAGAAGAAGGAGAAGGAGAAGAAGACCAAAACCAAGGTATGTTTTGTCTTGAAATCATGTTTAATTTGGGTATTTTGGATTCCTAGGGTTTTGGTTTGGGAAATTGTTCCTCCTTTGTCTAGGGTTTTGTGGAAAGATCACACAAACCCTTGATTTTGTTGAGGTTATATGTGTAAAACCCCAATTGGTGTAAAATAAACATGGAATCATCATATTTATATGGTTTTTTAGAAGAATTGGTGGACTTTTGGTTGAATTCATAAGATTTTCACCTAGGGTTTTGTGGTATGAGTTCCAAATCACCAATTCAAGTGTTATGAAGTTGTTTTAGATGAATTCCATGTTGGTTCTTGAGGTATTAAGGAATGGGGAAGTTGTATGAAGAGAATTGGTACAAAAAGTGGCAAACATAAGCAATTATGGGCAAATTTAGCAAGGGTGTGCAGGTACGAGGAACGAGAACATGCAGTCTGACCCACAGAAAACGACACAATACGGTATAGGTCGGCTTTGTCTTAGGTCTGAAGCAACGAATGCAACTGTCTGGGTGCGAATTGAAGGTGTCTGCGGTACATGTGTACCCCCAATCACCTAGATTGTGTAGTTTTGCATATTTAAGCCTAAATTCATACATCGTTAGCATGGGAACCTTATTAAATGATTAAGAAATGTTCAAATAAGATTGGAACTCGACGAAAAACGTAGCGTACCTCGCCATCGAGGCGAAGCTTATACGTTGAGTGTGACTAAATGCTAGGAAGTACGTTAAGTTTATACGTTATACGTAGGAGATTAATATTTCGCCGTATTCGTTTGAGTGTGTAGGCTAAAAGCAAAGGCAGGAAAAATTGTGGAATCGTGCTCAAATTTAGTAAGCAGAAAATGTGAGTGTTCTAAACCTATTTTTCTCAAATACTAGTGTATTATTATTATAAACTGTTTTACACTGGTATTTAATGGTTTTGAATTATTAAACCATTTTTCAAGCAAGCAAGCAAGTAAGAAAATGGTTTTGAATTATTAAACCATTTTTTTCAAGCAAGCAAGCAAGTAAATGGTTTGGCATTAAGCCGTTTTTCAAAGCGAAGCAAGCAAACAAGCAAAAGAGAATATTTGTGAAAACAGGCCTAACTAAAATCACTAGTCCTAAGCAAGCAAACCGGTCAGAGGTATTCGTGCGTTACGCGATTGGTGTTAGGATCTCGTATGCATTTTAGTTTGCTGGTCGGCAAACTTGAGTCATACATCATGGCATTTAAAAGGAGGCGAAGTGACACGTGCGGGAGTATATAAGGTTAAGAGCTCTAACTAAATTATGGTAATGGCGACCAGTCAATTCCGCCCATATTTCAGGAAAGGTGGAGTGAAGTGTGCTGACCCTTCCACCCCAGGTGAGCGGACCCGGGTTCGGCCAGCACGGTTGATGCCCGGGCTCCGTGTTCACTGGGAGTCTGACAAGTAGTGGGCCTCCAGTGGTTGATGATTTATAAGCATGCTATACAAATTCGAAAAATCAACCACTGGCGCACGGTTGAGCCCAGGCTCCCGTTTAGATTTCAAAACGATCGGTTGAGCCCAGGCTCCCATGGTGATTTTAAAGCAAACGGTTGAGCCCAGTCTTCCATTTTATTTTTCAAAGCATGTGGTTGAGCCCAGGCTCCTGTATTTATAAAAAGTTTTAGAAACTTTTTAAAGCAAGAGATTTGAGAAATGTTTTATACATTTTTAAAAGCAAGGAGTTTATAAAGTATTATAAACTTTTAAAGTAAGCAAGGTAAAGCAAGCAAGCAAGAGAATTGAAAAGTTTTATAAGCTTTTAAAGAAAAGCAGCGAAGCAAGCAAGCGAGGAATTATATGAAAAGTTTTAGAAACTTTTAAGCGACAAGTATAGAAAGTTTTAGAAACTTTAAAGTAAGCAAGCAGGAAGCCACGGAAAATAATTGTAAAGAGAGTTTTACGGTTTGAAGTGTTTTAGGAGAAAAGCAAAATATTTTATAAGCATACACTCAGGCTCGTTTAGCTCATTATTTTTCTATTTTTAAAACTATTTTCGAGAATGCAGTGCCTTGAGGCATTTGGAACCTGATAGGATTTAATCACGACATCGATATAAGTGTTGTGTATTAATAATATTTTTAAGAATATACTTTGAATTTGTATAATGGAACATATGTATGTACATAGTGTAGTTTGTGAAAATGTTTAGGTTGCTGGTTGCCATATTTGGAAATGAAAAATTATATATTCAGGATTTGGAATTGTCTATGTACGGTAGTCATCTTCTTGAGTTTTTCCATTTGCCGAATTTTGCCAAATCTAAGTTGGAAAAAAAAAAATTTTTTTACGAGGTCTAAGCGAGCAATACGGCCGCTTCCACGGGAGTTTCCTGGTCGTTAGAATTAACGAGGCGAGGATTTCGTGGGTGGTAAACCTTTTACCCGCCCATTAGAAGGGGGTGGGGGTGTGTCATTTAATTTCGATGTGGGATATATAATTTATTCCTTACGAAGTATGTTGTCGGGGCAAAAACCAATCCTCCCGAAGTCAGAGACTAGAGAGAAGGGATGAGCATTCGATGAACATAGTAAGGCTGCGATCAGCGAGATATATAAGAACATTAAAAAATAAATACAAAAAAGAAAAATGGGTTAAAGCTTTATCGACACGAACTATTTGTTTATAGATTTAGAAACTATTTTGGTTATGAAAAACAAGGATAACAAACTAAGCAGTTGGTTCCCAGTTTAAAAAGAAAACACAAAAGCAGTAAATTTTAATAACAAAAATAGTTTTTTAAAAACATAAAAATAATGTTTTGTGTTCCTAAAACTATTTTAAGATCGAGTTTTTCAAAAAAGAAACTACATAGACCACTAAGTTTCCATTTGAAACCTGAAAAGTATTAGGAAAAAAAAATTATTAAGTAAATAATTCTTGAAAAATAACCCGTATAGACAAAATTGCCCTTATTTTCATGTATTTATATTATCTTAAAGAGAGTTATTTTTAAGAAAATAAGAATAATATTTTTCATCTAATCAGTAAAATTAATGAAATGTCGATTTCAAAATTTGGGTTTTCAAAAGGTCACTTAATCAAATCACTCTAAAAAATAATCAAAATTCATCAAAATTTTACAATTTCTTAAATTTCTTAAACCTTATATAATAGTAAAACAAATAAAATGAGTATAAACAAACAAATAGAATTAATTTCCTTTCACATTATACATATTTTTGCCTGATACTTTTCGAATTCCAAAGGCATAAATGTAATCATTCATCCAAACAAAGAAAGGGCGCAGTAACCACTCGCAACATATAGAGTGCGAGTGATAAGTCGAAGCGTGAAAGATGGTGCGAATTTCAGTTTATTCACCAACAATGTTTTTAACATGTCAAACACTGGCATCGCATAGATCTGCATTTTCAGCAAACAAACTTATCAGAAAAGTGAATATACAAGATTAAATGAAATAAAAACATGTTGTTCCCTATTTTGAATTGAATTGAACTGGTAGCACAATAACGTGAATGACAACAAACATGTTGGCTGCTGCAATAAGCCAACGGGGTTTTTCCAGTGTGATGAGGATATTATAAACCTTCCCATTGCAAACATCGATACCTAGCTCTGACAACGAGTAGCATAAAAGCGACCCTGATATAAGCAAAAATCCTCCTTTCCACATGGTTTTGAGAGGCTTCTCGGGGTGGAAGGAATGGTTGCTGTATCTCGACACCATTGTGGCGGCGTATGCAAATGCTACATCCCCCAAGGCGCTAAGGAATGCAAAGACTCTTCTAGATGTGGTCGAAGCTTTGGACGCCCTTGTGAACCGAAGCTGTCCATGCGATAGTGGAGTAACTGCAGTTCTAAAACCGAGACATGTTAAAGTATCAATTTTCCTAAAAGCTAAGCTTATGGTATTTTGGTTAAATATGAGTGCGGTCCTATATACTACTTAAGAGGCAAACAAACCACCAATACATCCAATATGCAAATAGGAACAAATACTCCAAATTGCATAGATAGTTTGAATCGAAACCATATTAAACATAATTCTCCTTAAAGCCCCAAAAACTTATATAGGATATACAAATGAGAACAAATACTGAGTACATGAAGGTGGCTTAAATTAAGAAAACCATATTAAACAAGCTGATTCTCTAAAAATTTGAAACTTATATATGATATATAAATGGAAATAGATACCAATTGCATAAGTGTCTCAAATTTGAAATCATATTAAACAATCAATTTTCCTAAAAGCTCAAAAAACTTATATAAGAAATGCAATTAGGAACAAATACTCAAATCGCATAGTGGTGGCTCCAATCCGAAACCATATTAAAGAGCTATTTTCCTAAAAGATTAAAATGTATATAGGGTATACAAATAGGAATAGATACTGAAATTGCATAGAGTAACTTGAATTTGAAACCATATTAAACAACCAATTTTCCTAAGAGATCAAAATTTATATAGGATATGCAAATGGGAACAGATATTCAAATTGTAAAGAGTTGCCTAGAATTCGAAAACATATCAAACAATCAATTTTCCAATAAGCTCAAAACTTTTATAGGATTTGGGTTCAATAAGAATATAGGATTTTGGTTCAATAAGAATATCATGTAACAAAATCCAATCTTTTTTAGGACACTGACGGCGACAAATGAGACGCCAACGTGGAGTTGAAATTGGGCAAATGGGAGAGAACAAAGTGAACGAGAAGCAAAATCATGATGAAGTAAGTGGTCTGATGGGTTTGCGGTCACGGACGGGCCAGGTGATATGGAACTACGCAATGACTTTACCGGTGATCATGTAGGCAATGTCCACACCCACTTCTACAATCACCTGCTGAGGCACCACAATCCAGAGGCCAAGCTTTTCGCCAAAGGCGTACTGTCCTAACTCATGGTATTTGTCAAACCTCTTTCCGGGTACCATTTCATGCACCTCCACCATTTTCCATAGAGTGTATAATGTGATTATCCATGACAGAACAAGAATCACCACCCCAAGACCCTTGTGTTTCCATGAAAAAAAGATTTTTTTTATCGAGCATTAGAAGGTCGAGAAAGATATCAATCCCAAAAACACAAACAAACAGCGTAAACGAATTGGGACCGGTTTGAGAGACGATAAAAGCCTACCATCTAGTCCCGGCTATGGCGTAAAGGGGGGGGCGGGGCGCCCGGTGACCATGGCGGTCACATTGTGGAACGCAGAGGACCACCATTTCGCGTTCCGGGATGACGTTATCGGAAGCCAATCGTCAATGGCCTTCTCTCTAGCATACTTCTCTCGCTCATCACCAATCCCCATTTTTTTTCCCACAAATTGGAGAAATCGGCGTCATCGGAGAAGAATTTTCAAGTATATCTGAGACCTGGAAACTGATCGAGAGGGATTGGAGGAGTAATGAATTATTTCAGTGAGAAAGAATTGTTGAATATATAGAAACTGAAGGAGATGAAGAAAAGGTAATGGAAAAATTAGGCGTAACAGAAATTTGGTAGTATAGGATGCGATGTGATGTTTCTCTTGTTAAATTACCAAAAAGACCTGACCTTTTCTATGTTTTTAGCTTTCAAATATGCCATTAGTATCCGGGGTTTAAATGTCCATTCAACTTTGGGTTATCATATTTCGTTGGGATTTGAAAAAAAATAATAATAATTTTGTAACTAACCGATAATTATAGCGTCTTCATATTATATTTTTCCTGTTTCTTATTTTCTTTTATTGGCTTACTTCATTTTTTTTATACTTATTTCTTTATATTTTCTATATATGATGAGTTTTCTTGAAAGAAAGGGAAGGTTTGTTCTTTGCCGGATAAACTTTCTTATCATATCTGATATAGCTCGCGATCATTGTCACCCGATCGATTCTTAGGGGGTATCATGAAACGATCAAGCGTGATTCATCTACTCTGCATTTGTCTCTTTGCATCTCATTGCGATACTGTCTATGCATTTCCTCCTGCATTTTTTGGTTTTGCTCCTGTATTTTATTGTTTTGCTCCTGCATTTTTTGGTATTGGTCCTGCAAATCCTTAAACTGATCACGTAACAACCTTTTCTCTTCTAGCATGCTACAATTGATCCTCTAACTCATGGCTATGACCTGTCATAGGTGAAGTGCCACTAAGAGAGGCAATGCTACAGTATGTTGATATTTCAGACTTAATATCATATAGTCTCGATTTCTTCACTCTCCTGACATTTTTAACAAAAATTACATTGTCATCAATTGGACAAGGTTCGGACGACCTCTCCTCTAGTTGGGACATCTCCTCAGTAGTCAAATAGAGTATCACACTTTCGACAACACATCACATTAGAATTTATAAATTTAGTAATGAAATAATTAACTATTAATATAATAAAACATTAAATTTTATTTAAGATGCTAACATTCAAAGCTTTGGCTTTCTCATTGACAAATGAGCCGTACTCCTTTTAAATGATTGCGAGAATATGACTCATAGTATGTAGGCTTCTTTCCCAAACTTTGTTCCTGTGAGTTCAAAACAAAAAATGTATATAATGTGATCACACAATTAAAATATTATCGTAACAAATTTTCTTATCATAAAAACCTAACCATGCTTTTGGCATGTGAAGAATGTGTGATAGATCCTCCGATATGAGCGGCAGGTTCACCGGCTTGCCGATTTAGATTGTTTTGTCGTGCTCTTACTATGTACTCAGGCTTATTGAATCCATGCCTTCCAAATATCATTAGAAACATAGGCTGACTTCTATTTAGCATTCTTAATGGTCCAAATGAAACTCTTGTACCTAATAGCTGCCTGTTTCTCCCAAAGAATCCTGACTATGCCACTTATTTTTGGATCCCACCGAAAATACTTCCATAAATTTGAAAAAAAAACAAATAGTTAATACAAACTCATTTTATATTTTAAAAATTACAATATATTTGAAAGAAATATTGCCTTAAAATCCTGAAATATAAATCATAGTGTTCAGGAATGTTCTTCCAAAGTATACTCGTCCTTGTGAAGTGCTCGAAAGTCTTAGTGATCATACGTAGGCATTTTCATGAAATGACAACCTATGATGAAAATTACTTTCTTATTAGTTTCAGTACTGAAAAGAGTTAATTGTACTAAACAAATAAAGAAATCATTTTCTTGGTAATGATATTAATTGTGATTAGATTGGATAATTAAATGCAATTGACTTAAAATTCTACTGAAAATGACCTGAACATATATTTTTATCTAGACATATATACAGTGTGGACAAGTGTTTGTGTTTGAACCTTCTTATACTGGTTAAGTGATTAGAGTAATTAATGGGATAGCTCCAGCTCTAGCCAAGTCTAAGAAAAATGATGAGGATGATGGGCTTGACTAGCAGATCTAAAATAAAAACCAAAAAAAAAAAAAAGTACTCTTTCTACCAAATTCGTAGAAATGGAGCGTGAGTGAGAAAGACAAGTTAGCCAAGCAAAGGGTACATGGGCTGCAACTATTACCTTTACCCGTGTGATTACTACCCAAATAGTGCTGATTCACACCTTTAACACTCCATGTTTTGAGCACTTTTTATGTAGTAATCAGCCTAATTGACCTAGTTGACATGTTAAGGACCTAGCAAGGCTACTAATCAATTTTTGTGCAAGTTTTGTTGTTTTCAAAGGCTACATATCTCAAAGGTGGGAATTGAGCTCAAAGCATGAAGAGCACAATTGTAGTTCAGAGCTTTAGAAGCTAGAAGAAGGAAGAGCGGAGGAAAGAACGACATAAGCTGACCTTGCCCAGGTGTGAGGTTGCGAAGCCCGAATTTTGCGTGGTGAAAAATTTCGTAACCCCTACAAAAATGTCTGCCACATTTGATTACTTAAAATTGTGAGTATTCTAGTGTATTGGTACATTTCAATCAATTATAACTATCTTTCATTAAAGCACTTGAGTGGTAACTAAATTTCCTAGATTGATGGATAGTAATGCACATGGCACAAATGTTGTCTGATATCTGCTACATTAGCATTAATGAAAATTAAGTTGATGAAACTTACTCTCTTTTCTCAATAGTGATCACATCTCTAAGGGTCAGATTCTATAAGCACCATCAGTGTTGGCCTCGATATTTATAGATTGACAGAATCTTGATGACGAAATTTCAAATTCATTGTGGTGCTGTCTTGACGGAGGAAGTGATGGATTTATCTTGAAGGAATTTGTGATTGGCCATCATGAGCCATGTCTTGGGTCTCTAGTACATGATTTATCTCATCAATAGACTCTCTCAAGCTCTGTTCATTATTATTACCTCTACCTCATGGTGTCCTCCTCTTCGCTGCCTCTACGCATACGCCCGTACCATGATGTTTAGTAACTGACCACCAGAGGTTCATCTGACAAGCATAAAGTGTTAATTTACGGGCATAAAGTCAACGTGTATCTTATGTTGTTCAGCAATTACTGCGCAATCAAATATCCCCCTCAAGGGTTTTGAAAATCAAGTTTTTTTGAAAGAGTATTTTGATCAAAGCACCCGAAAAATAAAAAATAATATGCCTCAAACTAAATCTTAAATCCATGTATTAACTAAAAACCTAGTCCATCAACGTAACAACTTAGCCACAATCTATTTTAAGAGAAATACAAGTTTTCTAGACCATTAGAAAGAGTATTTTGATCAAATCACCCAAAAAATAAGTCACATCTATAAAATAGCAATTACTAAACGATAAGTGGCAAAAATTTGAGTGCGTATAAAAAAATCAACTACCTACGCAGAACCAGCTATGCATATAAAATGATTTTATGTTTCCATCTATACAAATTACAAGGGTGATTCTTGAGGCATGTCAGTGTACCTTCTGATGGAATTACATTATTAAAAAGAATATGATCCATGTATGCATTAGTTCAATTCTTTTCTTGTCATGTTCAAAATCAACCACACACTGTTTAGTTAAAGAGAGTATTAATCATTAAACTAAGAACTTATAATTTTAGGAAAATAATCAACTAAAAAAGAAACCAAAATAAAACTTCAAAATGGTTTGAGGTGAATAATCATTTCTTTTTTTTTACTTGAAAACGAAGTTTATCATCTGACAAAGACCCATGACAATGCAAGATCATTGAAAGAAACATGAAAGAAGAAACGAAAACAGAAAATGCAAAGGGAAATCAACATATGGATTAGATCATAAAAGTCAGTAATATAACTTTCTACTTACAGGAATTATAGATACTAATATCAGCTACCCATGTCTGAGATGACCAACATCACAACATCAGAATTCCAAAAGTAGGTTAATCATTAAAACGTTTCAAGTGCCACTAAAGCAAGGATTGTTACACAACTTTTTTCCTAAAAAATTACTAGAAACAGAAAGTTATACTTACTATGGATGATGGTGACAAATGTATCAGCTGATCTAAAAGTTCAATTTAATAACCTTATTACAAATGCGTTGCCCGCAGACAAACAACTTTTTCTGATATAATCTGAAAGATTTGTTATTATTGAAACCGGCCTAAAATTCAAACTCATCCCTTCCCGTTTACATCAAGAGCCGGGTTAAGGGTGAGGGAAAATGGACAACTAGTGATTATAATATCACGGAGATAAGTTTGCAGGGGTTTCAAGCGAGATTGCAAAAATACTACAAATCGTGAAGTCTTCGCAGTCATCTTCATCTTCTAATTCAGATTCCAAAACAAGTTCAAGCTCATCTTCAGATTCAGTTTCATCATCTCCTACATTAGAACCTATATCTCCACCATTTGGATCATTAAGAAGACCAAGATCATTGTCCTCTGCCACTCAATCTGATGTAAATTAATTTAATTGTCCAGAAAGGCCAATTCTAGCATTGAAGAAGTTTTCACGACCAGTCGGGCATCTACCTGTTGCCCTCGCCTTAATCTTGCACACAGCTATCCAATCCGTTTGGGCGCGCTCCAATGAAGGATATGGTACATAATAGACCTGACACGCCTGCATTGTGAGTATGAATGGTTCATATCTATTAAACCTTCTACTTTGGTTGACTTCTACGAGGTTGTAATTTGGGTGCCTCCTAGCGCCATGCCTTGAAGGGTCAAACCAATCACATTTAAATAGAACCGTTCTTTTGAATGGATAACGGGATACTCTAACTCGATATTTCTATCAATTGACCATAATAATCACTAGCATTCTCACTATAGTTAGTACCCTTAATGCAAACACCACTGTTCATGGTAGCTCAACCAGTCCCCTTGGCCTATAGTATGAAATTTGTACCCATTGACAAAGTACATTGGATATGACTGTGTGGTTCTATTTGCCCCTTCAACAAGAGCCTTTACAAAGATGTTTGTCACGTTGTTACTAGGATTACATGCCTGTTTATAAAAAAAATATTAATATTAATATGTATTTGATTACAAAAAATTATGTAGGGAACGAAACACTCTTACATAAAGTTTGAACCATTCAACAAAATTATAATCGAGCATTTGATCAATGTCAGTATCGCTAATTCTTGGATCTTGTTCTCACAAGTTGAGAATGTAAATACTTCAAATAAAAAAAATAAAACCATTAAAATACAAAAATCAATAATTTTACTAATATTTCAAAAATACTTACTCGATATAAGGTGTAACCTCATCACAATTCAAAGAATATAGGTTTGGCGGCGAAGTTCCACGCGCCTTCGATTGGCCTAGGCTTTCTGATTCCATAAGATCATCGGGATATGTGAATTTGTGAATTACCTTCGTGGAGCGCAACCCGCCATCATCATTATGAGGCACATTCCGCTATCTTATGTGAACATCACGATTTAATGTGCGAGCAAAAGTTGGAATCTTCTTGACTAAATACGCATTACATATTGAACCCTCAACTCACGAAGGAACCTATATACATATATATATGACAACAATTAATTGTTTTTATATGTTATTAACATCACATATCAAGGAAATTGAAAATTTAATATGAGAAGTTAGTACCTCTCAAACGGGTTCATCCAACGAAACTGTACTAGGCCTGCTATCCTTGCTTCATATGGCAAGTGGATAGGCAAATGTTCCATTGAGTTAAAGAAAGAAGGAGGAAATATCCGCTCTAACTTACATAGAATTACTGGAATTTCTAACGCCAATCTTCTCATATCTTCCTCCCTGAGTTTCGTACAAGTCAAGTCTTTAAAGAATAAGCTCAACTCGGTTAGTGGTTCCCAAACATTTGTTGGCATCAAATTCCGAAATACTATTGGGATTAACCTTTGCATAAAGACATGACAATCATGACTTTTCATTCCAAAAAGTTTGTACTTCTTTAAGTCCACACATCGTCCCATATTTGACACATAGCCATCAGGAAATTTGAGGTTTTTCACCCATTCACAAACAACTTGCTTGCCATTCTTATCCAAAGTGTAGTTTTCCATTGGATATTTAGCATTAGCATTCTTCTCTAACTCTTTTCGTCGACAAAACATCGTCAAAATCCTCCCTAGCTTTGATGTTGTCTTTTTTTTTTTGCCCTCAATGTTCATGACAGTATTGAACACATTCTCAAACACATTTTTCTCTATGTGCATGACATCAAGATTGTGACGAATGAGATTGGTACTCTAGTAAGGAAAATCCCAAAATATACTATGTTTTCTCCAACCATAACCACTAGTTTTACAAATGTTTCTATCGATCTCATCCGCATAAGCTTCAGTTACCTTCCTAAGTCCCAACATCTCGATATGCTCTAAAATTTATGTTCCAAACCGAGTGGGCGATGAGTGGGACAAAATTGTTTTATTTTTAATAAAACAGTTCTTGTTTCATCTGAAGGGGTGATTGTGAGGCAAATTTTTTTGATGATTATCGAACCATGATGTCTTATGACCATTTAGGAGTGAAAATGCATCTAAGTACTCCATACAATGCGGACAATCTAATTTATCGGCTGTGCTCCATCCAGACAACATTGAGTATGTCGGAAAAACACTAATAGTCCTGACAAGTGCTCTCATTTGAAAGTGTTTTTTTGAGACACATCATATGTTTGACACCCACCTCCCTGAAGTGTTTCAATTCATTCTCCAGGTAGTTGGAGGAACACATCTATCTATCTCTTAGGATTATTATTTGGTCTGATGCGACAAGAACATATGAGGCTCTTTCATACACATCCCTGGTGGAAAATTATATGGTGTTACAATGATTGGCCAACACGAATATTTCTTACTCGATTGACCAAACGGTTGGAACCCATATGTGCATAATCCCAACCTGACATTTCTACTCTTCGTGGAAAATGAAGGATGCATCTGGTCAAAATGAAACCAAGCCTTAGAGTCAGATGGATGATGCATAACACCATCTTCCTTGTCATGATCATCATGCCAACGCATATCCTTAGCAATAGATTTTGAAGCATACAATCTCTGTAGCCTAGGAATGAGAGGAAAGTAATACATCCTCTTATGCAAAACATCACCCTTATGTTTTGTTGACTCCCTTCTCCTGCTTTTGTACCTAGGATGCCCACATAACTTGCAACACCTCAAAGTGCTATCTCTTTAATATATCACATGCTTACGCTCACAACAATCAATTTCTCCCTGGAGACTAATCCTTCAACCATCTTCTTCGTATCGTAAAAATTCTCCGGCAACATGTTTCTTTGAGGTAGTGCCTCTTTCATAAATTCCAATAAGGAATCATAACATCTCTTTGGTAAATTATTTTCTGACTTAATATTCAACAATCGAGTTACCGTAGATAACTGTGAGTGCTTCTCACACCCTGGCTATAAAACTCGAGAAAATTCAATTTTTTGAGAAAGGGTAAAACAGAAATTTGAGTGGAAAAATATAAATATTTTCTAAATCTCGGATGATGAAACTGACTTCACCGTTGGAATCATCTCGTGAAATCTAGCTACCACGTCACATTTCATCGAATTCCAAGACAGTCAGAATTTCACGTTTTTCGAGGTACCAAGGGTAGTACATGACACTTAGCACGTGATGAGTTGTTCACAGAGTGCCACGTGTTAAGTGCAGGGTAAGTCAAACAAAGAGCTCAAGTGGGACCCATAGGATACACGTGGCAACACGTGATTGGATGGAAATCCAAGGTAGATGGATAAGGTGATAAGGGTAATCCAATGAGCCAATGGGGTGTTGACATGTGGCAAAAAGTACTCTCCAAACTTGACTTTAGACCAAACAATTTGGTAGGAAGAGGAAAAAGAGAAAAGAGGGAGAAATCTTAGAGAGATAAGCTCCACCTTCTCTCACAGGTTTCAGTGTCGGACCGGCGGAGTTCAGGCGGAGCGAAGAGAAAAGTGCTTCCCACGAGAGTTTGAAGAGGCCCAGGAAACGAGGAATTTCGATGAGCTCGAGAGGTAGGGCTTCTCCTACTTTGGTCAGTTTCTATCTTAAGGGTTGTGTAGTGGTGTCTTGCTCTAAGGGGAATGTTTGGTTGCATTTTGAACCATGGGAAGCTGCCTTATTTTGATCATACACATTAGCCGGACTTTAGGACTGGTTTTTGAGTGGGAAATAAAGGGAATTTGGGAGTGAATCCTTCAGGTAAATTGTAGCCAAATCAGTGAACTTGATGTTAGGATTTTGAATTACCCAAATTGGACATCTATAGCCCAAGTTATGGTCCATTTACGCTGAATAGTCTAAGTGGAAAGGCTGGCCGGCTAGCGGCTAGGTCAGCCGGCTAGCGGCTAGGACAGTAGACCGATGGCTAGGGTTAATGTCACAGCGAGTTAAGTCAGTCGGTACCAGGTTTATGTGAGGCCTCCAACTTCGGACGACCATAACTTCTTCGTCCGAACTTCGTTTCAAGTATTCTTGGACTCTATGAAAAGCCCATTGAGTCAAGATTCTAGCATATGCTTGTGGAGGACAGTGGGTGAACATAACCTGCTAAAATCTATGTTTTCCAGGGCTGCTGGTCGGCTAGGGCTAGGTTCATGTGAGGCCTCCAACTTCAAATGACCATATCTTCTTTGTCCAAACTCCGTTTCGAGTGTTCTTGGACTCTATGGAAAGCCCATTGAGTCAAGATTCTAGACATATGCCTGTGGAGGATAGTGGGTGAACATAACCTGCTGAAATATATGTTTTTCCAGGACTATTGGTCATCTAAGGATGGCTATTCATGTGTGACCTCCAACTTCAGACGACCATAACTTCTTCGTCCGAACTCCATTTCGAGTGCTCTTGGACTCTATGGAAATTCCATCGAGTCAAGATTCCAGCCATATGCATGTGGATAAATGGGTGAACATAACCTACTGAAATCTATGTTTTTTCCAGGGCTGTTGGTCGGTTAGGGATGGCTGGCTAGGGCTGGCTATTCATGTGTGACCACCAACTTCGGATGGCCATAACTTCTTTGTCCAAACTCCGTTTTGGGTGTTCTTAGACTCTATGGAAATCCCATTGAGTCAAGATTCCACTCATGTGCCTGTAGAGGACATTGGGTGATCATAACCTTGCTGAAGTCTATATTTTGCACCAAGTGTGCAGGTTGCTTAGTTGTGTCGATGTGAATAGCTAGGTTTTGACATAACCATTGCATGGCATGTTGTAGGCTATTGTTTTAGGTAGGAAGTACCATGAGTTAGCCTAAGGAAGTCCGTATGACATCATTTGTTTAGTCATGGATTGATGTATGCTAATATGCTTGATACAATATGTATATATATTGACATGAGATATATGGAACTTATATGCTTGCGATATATGTTTGCATGGTAATTGACATGAAGTACAACTGATGAGAATGGTTCATGTAGTGTGCATCATACATGTAACATGGGAAATTGTAGTGACATTAGCATTGCATATGCACAGTATCATCGCGGCGAGTCGGGTGTGGGTGCATTGATTCACCTTTCTTGGTGAATGTGTGGTGAGCTCAAAACAAACAGCGTCCAATTGAGACTCATGGTGGTATAAAATGAATAAAAAAATGAAAATAAATTAATGTGTGTTGGGCTGAGCAAGAAGGGGGTCGTTAATCTCCTCAGGTGAAAAGCCTGGAACTTTGGGTGTAAGAGACCTGCGGTGTGGTCCAAAAATTCCGTACGGGTGTAAGAGACTACGGCGTGAGCCAAAAATTATGTATGGGTGTAACAGACCCACGGCATGAGCCAAAATTTATGTTACCCAAAATAAGACACCTGATTAACATGACCGGTTGTGTGATAGAATTAAGTTATTTCGGGATTAATCACGTCGAATTTGCTTGCGATGGAGTCTTAGTGGCCGTTAAGGGTTTGGTATACGTGTGTCATTGGTACTACAAGTGACAGTCGTCACATTTGGCATAGGCATGTGTGAGGGAGTCAGGAAGTGACTCGGGATATGGGCATGAAGACATTTCATGCATGACATACGACATTCATGTAGACATTTTCACTTGGATATGTATGGGTTGGTTTGATCATTGCATGAGTACTTAGGTGGGGAGTAACCCTTGTAGGACTTTATCACTGTTAGGCTTTGCCCACCCCGTCGTGGGACCCCTCTTTCAAGTACACGAGAAGACGGCACTCCTTCGAGGCAGTGAGTACGAAGAAGGCCAGGTTGTGGCCTTGAGAAGCATTTTTGTAAAATATATTAGAATAATCTAGTTTTAATATATTTTGGCGTGTAAAAGTGTAAAATAGTTGTACATTAAACTCTTGTGAAATATTATAAGAAATTGGTTATTTGTAAGAAAATTATAAAGAAATGAGTCTCAATATATGAGACATGTGAGTGTGATATAGGAGCACCCGATATCCACAGGTTTCCACGACCCCCGAGATAGGGTGTCACACTGGCCACAATGCTTGATCGACCGCTTGTAACATCTCATACAATTTTTTTGCTATTGGATTTGGACTCTCCTCCATAGTGTCAAAGTCCAAGTCAAGACCACTTGCATCCTTAACTTTGGTATGGTATGGATCAGGTGATCAGTAACATAAGCTGATGTATGACCTTCACCCCGTTCATAATTTCTACGAGTTGTAGTTTCCCCATGAAATCTCTACTCATAATAATCCGCTACAAAACCCTTTTGCACTAGGTGTAACTTCACATTCTCAGTTTCTAAAAACTTTCTATTCTTACACATACTACACAGACACCTTATTCTCGGTCCATCGGTCCATATTGGTTGACTAATTTCAAATTGAACAAAAACATGCACTCCCTTAACAAATTTTGGGTTTAAATAACCACCGCTCATCTTATTATACATCCATTATCTATAAGAACTCATACTTAATTCCTGTTAATGAAAACACACGGGGCAATCAAAATTTTATATATTTTTAAATTTCTTAGTCCTTATATAATAAAGAGAAACATATATTGTTAATGTTATTTGGGGCTAATTTTGACTATGCACAAAATGGACAACAAACTGATCATTAAACATGAAGCTAAATCTCGGAAAAAAAAAAAACGACAAATAACATATAGCAACAACAACTGACCTATAATTCATACTACAATTGAATCACAACATGGCTACTAGCATCAATAAAGTGAGAATGAAGAACCTCATTCCCCCATAAAGCTCGGATAGATTACTCCCACCAACGTTATATTTCTGGATCATGTACAGAATATTGATGAGTGTCTAAAACACTCATGTCATACCCGCGTCCTTACTACGTTTTAGTTCTATTTTATATATTAATAAGTGCATTATTGCTCGATATCTGATTTTGGATCTTGTGTGCATTGCAGGTGAATATGGTGGTTTTTAGAAGCTTTTGGAAATCTTGAAGAAGAAGTGAAGACCTAAGTGATATGTCAGCGGCTTCGGAGCCGTGACGTTACCCAGCGTCATAGCGTTTGGTCAACGAGGAAGTTAAAGTCAAGGCGGCCCAGCGTCGCGGCGTTTACCTGCGATTCATCGGGTATAAAAAAGCCGCAGGGAGACCCGATTTTCTTGTGTCGAGCAGCTTCTGAGACCCGGGGAGGCGGAATATGAGAGCGGGCGACCAGTAAAAACTCATGTTTTGTATTTCTCTTCCTCAAAACCATCAATGATTTATAGAACTATGCTTGTAATAATTTTGTATGTTGTAAGATTTATTTCTAGGGTTTTGTTGAACCCTGCTACAGTTGTATGGATTAGAGATTAATTCTATTTTGTTTAGTTTATTTATGAGTTATATCAAATTGCTTTGCGTTTGTGGTTTATTTTCATGGTAATGTTTGGCCAACATTGACATGATCTTGTTGGGTATCTAAGATCGATAGATAAGGACTCCCAGGGATCTAAGTAGAGCGACACTTGGTCAATCGGCGAATAGAGATATCTCCATTTCGAGTGTGGCGATTAGGGTTTGAGCATTTAAGAATTTCGGAGTACAGGGTCGGGGCAGAGATGCACCCAACCCTACTGGCGAAATAGGTGGATATACCTCGAGAGAGGATATCTCATAGGCACGATCACACCGTCAACGAGAATTCGTTAATAGATTGAATAATAATTCCACTATGAAATAATCCATCAATTGTGGCAGGGGGAGGCAAAACCTAGTTTTTTTTTTTCTAAAAGTAATTTACAGTTATTTAGATTTAGTTTTAATTCTACACATTAATTGGAAATTCATTAAGAGTTTAAGTCCATATAATATCGTAAGGCCAATTCCACATTAGTCCTTGCTTCTCACATGAATTGATATTTGTACTTAGGTACACTATATTACTTGATACGACGCGTGCACTTGCGCACATAGGCGCTTTACCCAGTTTATACAAGTCACACATCACGTTTCCTCTTTATCAAGTTTTTGATGATATTGTCGGGGAGAAGTTTCGTGTTGATATTGACAATAGTGCAATTAGATATTACTCTGGAATTTAAATTTTATTTTTTATTTATTTTATTTTGTCTATATAAGTGCTTGTAATTTGGTCTTTGTGTTTGTGTGTGTGATTACAGTGAAGGTTATTGTGAATGTATGCAAAGACGGGGTCAAGTTGAACTACTTCCATTTGATCCTTAACTAGAAAGAACCTTACATTGATTACGCAAAGAACAAAGAGAAGCACATCAAAGAAATCTAGCAACCATGTAGAACAATGAAGGGCAAGATCAGGACCAAGAACAAAACGAGCCGCAAGGGGGTCACAATGGGAATAATGGTAGGAATTATGCGCCCAGGCCGTTTATACAGCTAGATGATCCGTTTATGTTGCTAGAAGAGTTCGCCTTACCATCTACAGTTTTTTAGTCTACTATCCGAAGACCACCCATTCAAAGCAACCGAGTTGAAGAATTTGCGAAGCCGTGCTTGAGAACAGTATGTTCCGATTTCCAAGTGAGAATCGAATATGCACCTAACCAACTTCGTAAAGTATGTGACACGATCAAGTACAATGGGAATTTGACCGTAGGCGCTCGGGGCCCGAGATTGCTTTCGCTCTCACTAAGTGATAGAGACGCTAAACAACGGTTGACTGAGTCAACCACCCGGTTCGATACTTCATGTGGAACAACTTGGTGCGAAAGTTCACGATAAAGTTCTTCACTTTCGCGAAGACTACGGTTGGTGTAAGATCAATACTTTTAGACAAGCTGGAGAGGAAGAACTTGCGTGAAGCATGGGAGAGATTTCATGGCCCCATTAGGGAGGTGTCCACACGACTAACGGATGAATGCAAGTCCATACTTTTAACGGTCGAGGATCGCGGCCAAGGAATAGTTATAGATGCCTCAGCGAGGGTGAACTAATAGAAGAAAACTCTGCGCCAAGCATATGAAATCTGAGGATCACACTACTAACAGCCCGATCGTGGCCTAGGGATAAGATTACATCGGTAAAAGCAGTGGGAGGCATAGATAACAAGGTCCTTAGCAATTTGGTCACTCATGTCGCCTTGACTCACTAAACGGCCCGGGAATGCAGTAAATTCCGTTAGACTAGCCCGTAGAGTTATGCGAATTACATGGAGAACTGACGCATTAGTACATAATGTCATTCAGGACAACAAACAATAGAGCATGCTCAGTATGTGTCGAGGTTTAATTAGCCACAACAGTAGGGTCAATATGGGAGCAACAATTATTAGAAACAAAATCAGGGCCAAGGGTGGCGTAATAACCAGGGCAGTCAGAATTATGGATGGAGGAACAATCTGAACAACATGCCACCACCCCGAGTGAGTGAACCGCCACTAGAGAAAAAAGTGGACTTGGAACAAGCCCTTGCTCAAATGCTTACTTCTCATACCGCCTTTATGAATGAGACAAAGGTGAATATGTAGAACCAGGCCACCTAGTTGAGCAGATTAGGCGGCCTGGGTTAAGAAAACTAAGAAGTGCGAATGGAATTGAATCTTCAATATACTAAGCCGAGGCGACAAGGTTCCTTGCCAAGAAATTCAAAGAAAAACCCTAAGGGTGACGGTAAGGAACATGTTAAGGTTATCACGTTAAGAAGTGGTAGAGAGCTAGCTACACGGGGGCCACCACCAGTAGTAAGAGAATAGGAAACTGAGGTAGTGGAACAGTTTAGCCCGAAAGATCAGAGGCAAGGGGAGCAGCCCCAAGAGGAAAAGCTAGCAAAGACACCAGATGGGAGGAAAGGGCGAAACGGGCGGCTAAATCGGATGGGAGGAAGGGCGAAGCAGAGGCGGCTAAATCTAAACCACACATGCACCGGTACCATATTCCCGACATTTGAGGCGGAGCCAAACTGGGCAGCAGTTTACTAAATTCATGGAAATGTTTAAGAAACTGCATATCAACATTCCATTCGCATATGCACTAGAATAGATGCTCAGCTACGTCAAATTCATGAAAGATATACTATCTAGGAAAAGAAGGTTATTAGAA
This sequence comes from Tetrastigma voinierianum, assembly GCA_016808115.1. Classification (NCBI taxonomy): domain Eukaryota; kingdom Viridiplantae; phylum Streptophyta; class Magnoliopsida; order Vitales; family Vitaceae; genus Tetrastigma; species Tetrastigma voinierianum. The sequence continues at coordinate 131,864 of JAEQBH010002683.1, read as the reverse complement.
TTTGAGACAATTAACCCATCGAGGAGTGCAATGGCTATGATTTCAGAGGAAATTGTCACGTGTTTAAGGATCCAGGTAGCTTCACAATCCCTTGTAAGATAGGGAACTCGATCTTTAAGAGAGCCCTATGTGACTTGGGAGCCAATATTAACCTCATGCCTTTATCCATTTTCAGACGGCTAGGTTTAGGTGAAGCTAGACCTACTACGGTCACCTTACAGCTAGCAGATAGATCATTGAAACATCCTCGGGGAGTGATAGAAGATATACTAGTAAAGGTAGATAAGTTTATCTTCCTTGCTAACTTCATAGTGTTAGACATGGAGGAAGATAAAAAGATACCCATCATACTAGGCGTACTCATTTCAGCAAATCGTGGCCATGATTAATGTGCGTAAGGGAGTTGAAACTAAGAGTGCAAGATGATGAAGTCGATTTAGTGTATTTACGCGTGAGGCATCCACGAGAGCATGCATGCTTTATGATAGAGGCAGTAGAGGCTATAGTGCTTAGCCAGAGTGGTTTGATCACTCCTTTTGAGGTTAGCCTTGAGCAATGCAAGGAGGAACCAAGTAAAAGAGGCCAAAGAGTATGTAGAAGTGTGTTTTGACCTTTCCAAATGAACATGAGGAAGCATTAGCAGAGTCAGCCGAGAAACACTCCGCACTTCAAAGGCCCCCGGCCGAGCGAACACCACCGCCAAAGCTGCTAAAAGCCCACCCCTAGTCACCTGAGGCGCATGAGCATTCAGGGAATCCTCAACCCTACTAGTTATCACAAAAGATCTCCGATAAAGAAGCTGGAAGAAGCTGCCATAGTTTTTTTAGAGTGCTTCGAGATCACAAGAATGTTATCGGGTGGTCTATAGCTTATTTAAAGGGGATCCACTGCTCCATGTGTATGCACCGATCCCATTAGAGGATGCAAGCACAAACCACAAGAAGCTTGTAGTGCCAGACCAACCCACACAAATGAAGGAGGTGGTAAGAAAGGTATTGAAGTATTAGATCTGTGGAGCAGATCTACTATATCTATAGAGGCTAGTCTGTGGGTAAGCCCAAAGAGGTCATCCCAAAAAGGAGGACCATGTTGATACTTAGACTAAGAATAAGGCACTGCTACCTTCGAATGGGCATAGTGGTGGAGGATTTCCATGACTACCGAAAATTAAATAAGGAAACCATAAAATATCATTTCCCACTTCCATTCCTAGATCAGATGCTGACTCATAAATAGGCAATAGAGCATTACTATTATTGCGTATTCGCTATAATCATGATTAATGTTATTTTCCACCGAAGGACCAAGAGAAAACAACATCGCACGCTCCGCATGGCAACGCCAGGCCAATGCCCTTGGGCTATGTAATGTAACGCCAAGCACGCCAAATGCATGATGGCCATATTCTTAAACATGGTCGAGAGACCAATTGAAGTATTCATAGAGGATTTCTCTATGCTAGGGAAATCTTTTGATAATTGCCTGGAGAACTTGAGACAAGCACTAATAAGATGTGAGGAAACCAACCTTGTGCTGAATTGGGAAACATGTCACTTCATGTGCGCATAGAAGGTATCAGATTGCATCTGGAGCATTTAAACAATCGAGGTAGATAGGCTCATGACGAAACAACAGAGAAGCCATTGCCCCCATCTTCAAAGAAAGGAATATGAGCCAGGTCACCGATCTTCTATAGGAGATTCATAAAGGATTTCTTCTAAAACAGCTATGCCCCATCGACCGCCTTGCTCGCCGAGAGCCCTTTAAGCTCATGATCGCGATTGAAAGCGTTCTGTTTCTCAAACAAAATCGCATCATCACCATTGCAGCATCGACCGGAAATCTTCCGAACTAATGTGTGATGCCAGCCTACCACGCCAGTTAGGGGTAAAGCGTTAGGGCCAAAAATATATCAACATCGTGCCATCTAATATGCGAGCCTGACGTCAGAGTACGCGCAGTTTCAACTATGTAAAATAAATCAAAAGAACTGCGGATATTGTGCTCAGGTTCGGCAAGTTTCGCCGCGCTTTAATTGGTAAATAAAGGCAATAGCACAATCACCATTCAAACAGCAAATTACCTTACAGACTAAGAAGGATGCTTAAAACTAGATCAGAGAAGTAGGTGTTACTACTCTAGAGTTCACACTCAGAAATTAAAAGATAAATAAAGGACTAAAAATATAGTAGCCAACCATCTTTTTAAGATCGAAGGCTTAGTAAAGAAATTCGCATCAATAATGATTTCGATGAACAACTTCTAGTACCAGCTGACAAAGAGCCGCATCAGTGGGTTTACTTCTGGATTTTGTGAACCACTTGGTAGCAAGAGTGCTCCCAAATTTAGCTATCAGCGTATCAAGATATTTTTTGGCTGTACCGGCACTACTACCAGAGGAACCCAACTCAGAGGCATCAGGCTGGGACCAGTGATGTAGTTGTGTCCTAGAGAAGAGGAAATAGAAAGTATTCTAACTCCATTGTCACGCCAGCATGTGGGGAATTTTGGGGGAAATAGACACGCAAAGGTACTTCACCGACTTATCGCCTACCTTATTTCAAGGATGCACACCACTTTAAAATGTCCACTATGACAAATTCCGCAAAGAATGGAAGCATATCAAAACATTTGTTTCTTGCAACCTATTTTGGGTGAGGTAGGCTGTTTGATATTTAAGGGATGGATTTAATGGGTCCTTTTCCTTCATCTTTCAACAACTTATACATTCTCTTGGTCATAGATTACGTTTCTGAATGAGGCCATACCTACTCGAACTAATGATGCTAGCAGCTGCAAAGCTTCTCCACGCCATATATTCACCCGGTTCTAACTCCAAGGCATCGGGATCTAATGGGAAATACATTTTGTAATAAACTGCTGATCAACCCGTTGAGGAAATATAGGTTCAAAGATTTGACTACATTTAGAATTACCCATATAGACTATCGATACGTATAATGAATAGAGAAATCAAATCTTATCTTAGAGAAAACAAATTATCACCAAAGAAAGATTACGAAAGATAGATTGATGCGCTTGGGCATATAGGAATAACATTCAAGATAATTCATCAGGAATGTCGCCATTCAAGCTAGTGTTCGGGCAAGCATGTCACTTGACGATGGAATTAGAGAATAAAGCATATCAAGCAACTAGGCAATCAACATGGATAGTAAGATGGCCTACGAGAAACCACATGTCGCTGGAGTTTCGAAATTTGTGGAGAGTTTCTGCCAAATTAAAAGTGGGAATGCGTAAGGAGGTATAAAGAAAAACAAGACGAAAGCTTGGCACGATAAGCATATTGCAAGGAAAGAGTTTTAGCCGGGTCAACGTGTCCTCTTATTTAACTCCCGACTCAAACTTTTCCTAGGGAAATTAAAGTCAAAATGGTCGTAGCACCACGACCTGTGACTCCAAGTTTTTTCCGTATGGAGGAGCCTAATTATGCACTTCCAGCAGAAAGGAACCTTGCAAAGTTAACACACAACGATTGAAGCCATACTTTGGAAGGTAGTTTATGTGTAAGCAAGTAAGCCATACATCCAGCACACCAAAAATAGTGCTATATAGAGGTCGTGCAGTCCCATAATCTGGGAACACGAGATTGTGGAAGTTGCTTAACGACATTAAACAAAGCACTACTAGGGAGGCAACCCAAGATTTTTGATGTTTTTCTTTCCGTAGTGTAGTTTTGAATTGTAAGCTTGGTTTTTTGGCATGTTTTTCATTTCTTCTCAGAATCAAAATTGTTTTTATGTTTGTTTGTTTTTGCAGACCCGAGATAGTAGCTGGGCAATTGAGAGCTGTTAGTCTGAGAAACTCATTCCAGTGTAATAAGGGGGTTGAATCTCATTCAAGAGTTTTCGCATTTGTAGTTTTATAAACGCAGACACCAATTTCTCATGACATTGCTACGTAGCGACATTGAAAGTAAAAAACAAGCCTCACAGGTTGTAAGGATGTTTGCATATCACACCCTGGGAGCCCTCTCTCGCATCGCCAGTGCGGACGCTGATTCAAATATGCTCGGGAACATCACTAATATTGACTACAACGCCGCCACGCCGCTGCGGACTTCTCGCCGGGAACATCGTGACATTGGATCCTAACGTCGCGATGTTGAAACTTCCACCTTCTGAACGTCACGACGCCGATCTCATCGCAACGTTGGAAATATAAACTCTCGTGAACGCCGGCGATGTTGGCCCGAACTGCTATGACAAGGTCTCCGTTTTTTTTTTTTTTTTTTTTTTTTTTATGAACATAAACATTCATTTTTCTCGTGTCCTAAACCCTAAAGAACCCTAACAGAGCTCCGATTTTTGTAGATTCCCAGAAAATGCATCCAAGCTTGTCCCAACTTATCCTAGAAACCCACAAAGCCCTAAGAACATTCATAGACCCTAGAATCACTAGAAGTGCCGACCCACCTAAGTCTCACTACGCCAGGGCTCAAGTAAGAGTAGGCTCAGATTCAATTTGTATTTAGGTTTTTGGGGACGTTTGTGCTAGAGAAGGCACCTTAGGAGTGGTTAGTGATCATAGCAGCCATAGGATAGAGTCACGACCACTATCTCAAAGCACAAACCAGGTGTCTGGCGCCAGCTTGCCTAAGTGATCCTAGAGGCCCTATTTGGGCACTTTTGTTAAGCTGCATCACACGGGTGTTAGGAGGCCTAGAGGCTAAGAAGAGGTGAGCAAAGCTTTGGCACCATCTCACCTGACAGAAAGTGCCTAAATGTTATAAGAAGTGCAAAAGACAGCTCAAAGAGAAGTCGAGCAAGTGAAGAGCTCGCCATAGTTGCGACTATGACAACAGAAACAATGAGAGCACGTGCACTGAGAAAATCGGGACTTGCGTCAAAGAATAGGTCCTTCATCAAGGAGAAGGGTTTCACCACTCCCGCGACTCTTCTCAAAACAATTTCGAATAAGGGATGGCGGGCACTATGCCAACCTCCGAGCCCAATTGCCACAAGTGTGGTACGAAAGTTTTACGTCAATCTTGCCATTAAGTTATATCGCTTGCATTGTATTACATTTGTTGATCTCATATGCATCAATCTCTCTCGAGCATTGGAGCACCTATCCTAATAGCGTGGTTGTATTACCTTATGTTCAAACCTTAAGACTATTAGATGCATTGGCCAGAAACCCTGTGACCACACACATATAAAATCATGGTATCTATACTTCGATTGATTATACGATATCTTATTCGTAATACTATTAGGTTTATCATCTCTGATCTCAAAACCTTAGCCCGAGTATACCCGTATTGATCACCGCGCGCATCAAATAGAGATAAGACATTCACACCAAAGAAATAAACTAAATATAAACTTACTACTAATCCATCAATCCGAGATTAGGGTTACATCAAAACCTCCAGCCTGGGTGAGTTAGTTCACAATCTATAAATAATACATCATGACGAAGATCCATAAGGCACTACACAACAAGAAAGACAGAAAGCAAACTAAAATAAAGGAACTCTCTATTTTTTGATCCTGTGTCTTTCGCTTTCTCTTCTCTTTCTCAGTCTATATGTCCTCCCTTTCTATCTCTCCCATTTTTGCTTTTATTCTTAAAATTTGGCAAATAGATCTAGGCGACATCGCGACGTTGGATGGTGAAAACTGGTCAAACGTTGTTGGACCTTAATGTTGCGACGTTGGAGTAGGATTCTGCATTTCTCCATCTTTTCTCCAACTTGTCTCCAACTGAACCATTTTACCTGAAAGACCAAAGATAAACCAAATATTATATATGAAGCACAAACACCACCTATTTAAGTACAAACTAGAACGAAACACACTAAAACACGGGTATATAATGAGTGTTTTGGACACTCATCAAGAAGCCATATGCTTATCAAAACATATGTATTGAGAATCATATTTATTTTTATTTAAAATAAATACAAATTCTCAATGTCATCATTAGAGATAAATAATATTTTAAATTCGTACATTTGTTTGAGTATTCCGCCAGACTTTTCAAAACGAAGATCCTATGAAACACCACATATTTTTCTCAATGTTCTCCAATGAACAAAACGGGTGGACGTCTTTCGGGTATCCCAAATAGTTTTTGGCTATTAATTATTCTTTCTTAAAGACAAATAATTGTCTCTCACACTATCTTTTGCTCTTTTTCAATGACTTTCATATCTTAATTTTTTAATCTACTTTGTTTCCTTCATATCATTTTAGTTTGAAAAAATATTTAAAAGAAGAAAAACAATGAGAGAATAATAGAAATTAAAAGATAAATTTGACTTTAAATTTTAAATCTTTATCTAAAACACATGATACACCGTTTTATTTGAAATTCAAAACTTAAAGTTTTCTTTTTAATTTCAAATAATAATTATTATTATAATTATAAAAAATATAATAAAAATTATTATAATTATAAAAATTATTATAATTATACAAATATATATAGCAACTATAACAATTTATAATTTATTTTATAAAGAAAGACAATTTTTCTTTTAATTTTATTATTATTATTAATAAAATATATAAGAGAAAAGTGGTCTCTTACCATACCATACACATGTACATGTTAGAAGAAATTAACGAGTAATTCACACCCACCGAATGACATCAACTCCGGGAAACACGTTCTTATAAATTAATGGAGCTACTGAGAAGAACTATGAACATTATACTTTAGCCCAGCCAATTTTGTGACACATACCACCTCATTAAAATCAAAAATGCTATTAATCTCCAAAAATTACCCACCAAAAATTCTGGAATTGTACTCTAAAATTATAAAATTAAATTACGTTCAAAGGATTTGGAATTGTCCATTGTATAGTCATTACATATTGAAATAATCCTCCACAAACAATTCATACCAAAGCTAGGTTTCCATTAACTCTTCAATTAGATATTTCTCCGTAAGTGCCACTGATTCTATAATGAATAATATATTTATGGTCTAACCATAAATTGAGTGCTCTTGTTATTCAAGTCCTAAATCAATACTTATGGGAATCATTCATCTGATTTCTTAAAGAATTAATGGATTTCATCTTGTATAATAATATTCACAGCTTTTATATTATTATATTTGCAATATGCTAAGAATTTGGAGATTTCCCCCAGTATTTGTGTCATTACTCGTATCGTCAAAAAATATATATATTAAACACTGCACCAAGACTCAATCAATATATGACGATCATTGTTTAATATTGAATGCTCTTTATCACAACGGAATTTATTAGATATTCATAATTAATTATGTTCGTCCTATACGATCAAATCATATATAGCACTTTCATTCCACTAATCTCATTATTAACAATCCGACAAGATCAAGTTTATCTGTAATGCAATGAACCGTGTTAGCAATTCAAATTAAAGATCCCAACTTTAATTTTAATTATGATTAGATTTAGACACATTCACTTAACATTATCCTCTTATATATAACACTTATATACAATATTTAAAGTCACATTTTAATAATCAAGGGTTTTCAATATTTATAAAGAATCTAATGCATGCAAAAATTAACCTTGAAGAAATTCCTCATATTTTTATTAATAATTAGCAAATACAATGTATCACATTTGTTTACTAGCACATACTCCAACAATCTCTCACTTACCTTAAAACAAATGTGAAGGGCTTTGAGTCCCATCCCTTCAAGATGTTGCTCAAAACTCCGAGTGGGTAATGTCTTGGTGAATGGATCAACTATATTGTTCACAAAGGCGATCTTATCTACTAATACATCTCCTCCATTGACAATCTCTCTTACCAGATGGAATTTCCGCTATGTGTTTTCCTTTGTAATGGTTTCTAGGTTCTTTGGCATTTGCCACTGCTCCACTATTATCACAATAGAGTCTTATTGGTTCATGTGTACTTGGAACCACTTCCAACTTCTTTTTAAGAACCAGAAACCAAACCGCCTTTAGCAAACCCTACAAGCCGCAACATATTCAACTTCCATGCTAGAATCAACAACACATGTTTGCTTGATACTTCTCCATATAATAGCTCCACCTCCCAAAGAGAACACGACCCCTGAAGTGGACTTTCGAGAGTCTTTATCTGATTGGAAATCAAAATCTATGTATCCAATAGGAATCAAATCCCTACTAGAATAAACCAATATATAATTTCTCATTTTTCTCAAATATTTAAGAATATGTTTGACTACCCAATGATCTGATCTTGGGTTTGACTGGTATCGATTAACCATTCCCATCGCAGCTATTGGTGTTTGGTCTGCGTTACAACATCAGATAGCACAAACTACCAACTATTGATGAAGAAGGAACTTCCGTCACAAGTTTCTCTTCCTTCTCATGTGTTTTGACACGCTCTTTAGAGAGACAAACCCAAGTCGATGGGCAAATTCCTCTTTGAGTTTTGCATCACATTTTTGATAAGTACTCATCAATATATGATGTCCCAGACAATGCTAAAAGCCATTTTCTTGTGATCTCATCATTTGGACTTGATTACACCCACCCTCTTACTGGATAGAGAATTTTGCATTATTCCTAACAGGCAAAATGTCATCCACATAAAGAACTAAGAAGACCACATGTTATCTTGTCTATTTGCTTATAGAAATAAAAGGTTCAACTAGACTGTTCAAAAAACCACATATAAGACTTTATGGCTTCATTGAACCTGATGTTCCATGATCTATAAGCTTGCTTGAGTCCATAAATGGACCTTTGCAATTTGCAGATCGCTTCTTAGCTCACCACAAAACCCTCCGGCTGGATCAAATAAATACTACAGTTCGTTTAAAAATGTTGTCTTTGACAGCCCATTTTTCCATATTGTGTAGTCATAATGGGAGCAACAATGGACAAGAGAATCCGAATGTGATTTTAGCATGGCGTTATCGTGAAAAAGTATCCTTCACAGTATACCCTTCCTTTCGATAAAACCCTTTGCCACTAGCCTAGCCTTAAAAGTCTCTACTTTTCCATCAGGTCCTCTCTTTTTATTTATAGATCCATTTACAACCAATAGGCTTAATACCTTATGGTAGAGATCTATAAGTTCCCAAACTTAATTTGAGTACATAGACTCCATTTCGAGTTTCATGGCTTCTCGCTGCTCATTTCGATCACGATCATCCATCACGCATCTTGTATGATAATGGATCATCATACACACCCCCGCGATAGCAACTCTGTGCTCACGATAATCTGATAGGCAATCTTATTTCCTCCTCACTACATCGTGGTAGTGGTAGTGATTGGATCTTGATTATCGTCTCGGTTTCCGCTCAACAATCCATTGGAATCGACTAATCTCATTAGCCAAAGAACTCTTCTTAATCATTTTACTGCAGAGTAGGTTTGAACTTGTCATATAGTTGTGCTCGAGAAACACAGCATTTGTTGACACAAATACTTTATTAAACCTCATCTTGTTCCTTTTGGATATCCCACAAACATGCATACCTTTGAACGAGGATCCAATTTCCTAGGCTTTCCTTTTAAAAGCACACATGTGTCGCATCCCTATATGGGAAGTGTCTTGCTTTAGGTTTGCTACTATCTCCATGACCCAAGGAGTTCAGAAATTGACTTAGATGGAACACACACTGCCGTTTGAAGTGCATATCCCCAAAATTAGATTGGTAAAGAACAATAGCTCAACATTGATCTCATCATGTCAAGCAAAGTGTGATTCCTTCTTTTTACTATGCTAATCATTTTGCCGAAGCAAAAACTGTGCCACAGTCGTGATAATATTCCACTACTTCCAGACCGCAATTTTTAGAATTGATAAAACTGTATTCTCTCTAATTTGATCAAAGAGTCTTGATTGAAAGCCGTTAAGTTGTTTTTCTACTTAACATGGAATTCTTTAAAATTTTCAAAAACCTCGAACTTTTGCATCAAATATGCATATCCATATCTTGAATAATCGTCATTAAAAGTGTAAAACCCGGGTAAATTTGCAAATTTCCAAAAAAAAAAAGGCAAGACGGTAAAGTTCTGCTACAGTACAGGTTGCAAACTTGAAAATTTTCTAGATCTCGGATGACAAAACAAACATCACCGTTGGATTCTTCTCAAATCTAATACTTATATAAATTCTTAGTCGCATGCAGATTCCGGGTCTTGCAGTGTCTCCAACCGACTAATGGATTTTAAGCAGTAAATCTTGAAATTGAAATAAGTCAATAAAGTCGAGCGAAGATAATTTGAACTGGGACTGGACGTAACAAATCACGTAGCGTAAAATGGACCCGACCGCTACGTACAAGTGGACACTTATCGTTAGTCACCCACTTAAACATAAATGAGGGGCTTGTGGGACAAAGGAAACGGATTACATTTCATTTTCTCGTGGGAGAGGAAGAAGAAGGAAAAGAGAGCTTCCGAGCTTCTTTCTTCGATCCTCGGAGTTCCGTCGACTGCACTGCCAAGAGTCTACTCGACGAGGCTGACGTGGTACAAAAAGGAGGGTTTATCAAGATCCAAGATAGAGATTTCCGGAACCGGCTGATCGCCAAGGAGGCTTCACTCTGTGCCATTACGCTCCAAGAGGTAAAAGATTCTTTCCGCTTTGTCGGATCGGCACTCTAAGGGGTCGATATCATGGAAAATATAGTGTAGAGGTCCCAATGCCCTGTTTGCCACTTCAGAATTGCTCTCACTGTGTTTTAAGTGGCTTATTTGTGGCCGACTTCGTGGTCCTGGCCAGAAGTGTCCATGGCATGCCCAAAAACATGGCTTGGCAGGGTTATTTAGTTGAAATCCTTGCCCTTAGGGACTGTTTGGTTGTGTTAAAATGGCTTTAAATGTCGTTTTGTGGCTCGGTTGTGTGAATTATGTATAATACGTCCCAAAAGCGTTTTATAGGACGTCTGAAATTAGAAAGAATAATCCGGATGTCGATAAATCTGCAGAGCGCTTGAGCCCGGTTGAGTGTAATGCTGAGTTGTTACGTTATGTGCAATCTCTATATGCCATATCATTTTATAGATTAAAGTGTGATAGCAAGCTTATTGTTCGTTGATAAAATGTTAAGATGTGTGTTTCTAATGTATTAACATTGTTATGAGGTTTAACAGAAATTAAAAGCAAGAATGGCTGAGTATATCCAGTCAGCGTATGGCAAGCAAAATGCATGAGCAAATTGTCCCATAGCATTCATCATATATGTGGTATGGTATAGGTGTGACGCCCCAAAACCTGTGGGGTCCGTTGAGCCAAACCTCGCAACCCGCGGAATACTCACGTTGCGAACCCGACACCACTCAATAAAATCGTGCGTGAGTCTCTTTGTAATGTAGGAGCTCTACCTAAGGTACAAAAACCGTCTCAACAATTAACAATGACCACACAGGTCCATGGGAGTAAAATAATGGCTACTAGGCCCCGCATCAATACTCAAACAGACTAACATATAATAGTTCAAGAGTTAATAAATTACTCTTTACTTCAAATATTAGTATCAAAATTCGCAGTTTTAATAAGATGAAACATAGCAAACGAATACCCAAAGACACAACCCGGCTATCTTTCTATAAAACACCCTAGTGGGAGCGCGGTCCCGTACACTCCCTATACCCGAAATAATGATCCCTCGACAAGGTGAGCAAGCCTAAGAGGTGACACTTCCTCATACGGGTTACTCCCACCAAGCTATTACGCCATACAAACTAATCACACTCAAGTAAATACATGATCCTACTTAAAAACGCTTCATGTCCAATCCTACGCCTCGTGGTCTCACCGAATTCTCAACATGCCTGCCTACAAATGCGTAGTAAAACATAGTTTTTAAACAAAGCTTTTTGTTCTTGAAAAAACTTCACTACTCGAGATTCAGAAACAGTATCGACTACCCTCCGAGCTTAATCTGTTCGATAACCTTCCAAACAATCCAGCAGCCCTCCGACGTGAATTGTTGGACAATCTCCCAATATAAGAATTCAAAAAATCTTCCGTCGAAATTCCTTTCCACAAACATTTTCCTTTTATTTTTCTTTCATGTCATACACTCACTTAATATTCTGTGGGTGCCCCAAAGGTGCATATGGAAATGCATTATGCCAATCCTAATAAATCTGTTAATATATAAAACATGGTATATTAACATAACAATTCATACACAATTCATGTTATTCAAATTCACAATCAATAACAACAAAATTAGCTCATGTGGCTAATTAACAAACACAAGAAATTCATTTTGAATCACTCAACATTATAAACCACAAAAATCACGTGAACAAGAAACCTCTGAGTCGGGCACCATTCATTGCCACACAAGCAGTAGAATTCCACTCCGCCCAAAATGTTTTGAGACCAAATTACGCCAACCAAGCCCGTAATATTCCTAACCATTACACATGGCTCTAGCCAAAGAATAAAACCAAGCAGGAAAAGATCCTACCTGAGTCAAGCCAGAACCCAACAACCTGTCCACGCGCAGCCTCGTCAGAGAACAATCCCATTCGTCTAAGCAAACCGACGATTCGAATTCAAGGAAATCTAGAGGTTAAGCTCTCTATCTCTTCTAAAATCAATCCCACGCCACGCACTCTCATCGCTACCCAGGTCTCAAAAGAAGAAGAAAACTATTTGCCTGTCTTGGTCTATATTTAACATTTCATTAATCCTTCCATCGGTGTCCCTTTGTAAGTAACTTTTTTGACACATGACTTAATCTAAGCCATTCATTCTCAATTCTCTACTCATGCAACATGTGTCACATAGAGTACATATAGTACGTGACTTTTTTCTCACATCACATGTCTCAAAACCGTTTTATTTATGCGATTAATTAGGTGCTCGAAAACGTGAAATTCGAACGTTCAGGAACACCATAATGAAATTCGACATGTGTAACTAGATTTCCGCGTAGACGATTCCAATAACAATGAAGTCTATTTCACCATCCAAGATCTAAAAAAATTTGGATTTTTACTAAATTACGCTGTAATTCTCTTTTTCGTAGTAAATTTGAATTTTCTCGTTTTATACATAGACATGCAATGTGGTGAAATCACATTGCATTATGCACGAGAAACATCAGACATATGGGTGTGAGTGTTATGATTAAATTCAATCACCCTACTGGGTGATTGATGAGCAGCTCTGCATCTGCTAGGACAAAGTCCAATAGAGTCAGTTACTGTTAGTCCAAAAGTGTCGAAGGCGTGCAGAGTCATGTAAAACCCCAAAATCACGCTCATAAAAGACACATAGTTTTTGTAAATGAAATGATCATTTAAGTGTGTAACAACTAAAATCTTTGGTTTATAAACAAAATGAATTTTGTTTCAGGCCATCATTGATGTAATTATCAACGATGCTTATCATACAGCACGTGACAGTGGTAGGAGTCAAGAAAGACTCGGGTATGATGGGAGCTGGAAACTCACATAGTGCAGCGGAGGGTCTCATCTCTATTTCATGCCATGACATGTAGAATTTCAATCTAGGATTGCACACATTTCATGAATCTGTGATGTGAACGCAAAACTGTTATGTAAGACACAAAAATTTAAGAGGGAGTAGCCTTCAGGAATTACTCAATCACGTGGCTTCAATCTTTAAGGGATAACATTTTAGGTGCGGATTACTAATCGTGATCGATCTCATCAACAAGGGTAAGAAAGTTGAATTATGGCTTTATAATTACTTATGTAATTGTTTTGTAGCATTTATTTTTGTAGTAATTGAATGCTGACATGTACACATGCAAAGAGTTAGAAAATGAACTCTGTAAAATTCCTGTGTTTCACCTGCCTAGATTTTTGTCATTTAAGCTCATGAAGGTAGAGCTTCTGCCAAGGTAGCTAAATTTGCCTAGAGCGGCGTGGCTTCGCCTTGGCGCAACCCGGAAAGGGGACCAGTAGGTAAGAAGCCGCTAGCAAAAGAGAATCTTCACCTAGGTAAACCCGGGACAGCTGCCTGATGTTGTTTTCCTGCACTATTGTACATTGTACAGGATGGTTTTCGAAAGAGCTCCTAACACCAAGGCTCAATTTAAGCCTTGCAAAATGGATGGCCTCAGCGTAATGAAGACGCACATGCGGTATCTGGGTCAATAACATCCATATAGGACTGGGTCTGCTTGTAAAATGATGGGTCCTGCAAATGGGATGTGGCAAAGGAACAGTCACATTATATCCACAAGTCTTTCGCGAGTTAATGGTTGATCAACTGACCAATCTGTGTAAGGCACATAATAAATGCAGCAATAGGTATAATGACATTTGGGGTTTGATAGGGTATGGGGTTTAGACCATTGCATTCATTTTGCATTTCATCTTTTGTGCTTTAACATGCTACATGACGTGTGTGTTAGTGTTGTGCTTAATAATATATAAGGTAAAGTGTATATGGAAAAGAGAACACTGGTTAAAACACACAACTCAGTGGGTTCTGATCAGAATCTAATGGAACAGTTAGACATTGATATTACATGGTAGTGTATATGGAAAAGAGGAACACTGGGGTTAAAACACATAACCTTAGGGGTTCGGGAATAGAACGAATGGAATAGTTAGGGACATTGATGTCTATTAGTAGTCTATGCACATGCAATTCAATAGTTGCACGAGAGATCTCAAAGTTATGAGATCACCCTCCGATGCCATCAGATAAAGCCAGTCGTGTTCTTAGCTAGAGGAAAACCCAAGTATGGTGATTGGGTAAGAATGCCTTAAGGAACTTGGGATAAATAACGTGGGAACAGTTCCTGCGAGCTCATGAGGAAACACTTCTATTCAACACAAACTCGGGAGCTCCTATAACTAAAGTACTGATGATGACAAAGGCTCAATACGTACAAGCTCCACTTAATTAGCCCGTTTTGCTGATGATTATGTGGCCACAGACATGGTCAAAGTGAGGAAGTTTGAGGATGGTTTAAAATTGTCCATCCGGGGTAAAATTGTGGAACTTCTCCTCTAAGACATAGACTTGATGGTCAAGACAACTATGGCCATTGAGAGGGAGCTGGACGACACACGGAACATCCGGGAGGCGGGTGTTAAAGATAAGTGGAAGATTTGGGCTTAGATGTTGAAACCATGGAAGAGCCATTGCATATGAGTTCTCCCCTAGGAACTAGGTGAGTGCTGGGATCAAATATGCTGGGATTGAGCCAGGATCCTGGCTGATTCTACTCACCGTGGACCTTGTGGTCATGATTATCTGAGTTCTATGTCATCCGATTAACTGCCGACGTGCCACACCAGAGTCATCATTGATTATAATCGTAGGAGGGTTACTGCCTAAACACCGGATGATGTTTGTGTTATGTTTTAGTGGGATAAGCAAGATGCTTTACCATGTCGCGGTACCAATTTCAGATGATGGCACAAAAGCAGTCACGGGTCATCGCAAGTCTTACCGAGGATGGCAAGAGACAGAAGCAAGCCCACCGGACGGTTTGCAAGATGAGGACATTTTTTCTAGATTGAACTACTTCGGATTACTCTATGAAGAGGGATGCAGACTTACAACTGAGTTGCACTTTGTATATCGCTATTTCTATGACTTCGCATGTAATTAGCCGCATGTTGAGTCAGCAGGGAACTCAAAGTCCAATTACAAGAATCAAGTTGACATGTGGGTTTTATTAGACCGAAAGACTTATACCTTGTGGCTTTCGTAAGTTGTTTGCTAAGAATAGCATGATAAGACCCTTCAGACCATGTATAGACTATCTACAAGGAGCAAAGTTACCACTAAGAATGACTTGTCGATCGGTGAGAGGGCGTGGGTTTATTCAAGATGAATCTCCGCGTTGATTATCTGGATTGAGGGTTCAAAGTAAATATCTAGACGACATTTAGGACACGATGTGACATTTAAGTTCTGTCATTACCTTAGTGGCGAATGCTCAGCGGCATTCATGGATCTCATGCATAGAACATTAACTTCTCTGATCATTAGTGTGGAGTCATGATTAGATGACATCTTGATCTCAAGTCTGAAAAGGGAGGAGCATGAGGTCATTTGAGGATTGTGCTCTAGGTTTGAGACCATCGAGTTGTATGCCAAATTCGATAGTGTAATTTTGGCTTTACTAGATAAATTCTTGGGCATGGTATCGGCAGTTGTAATCGTAGACACGGAGGAAGGTTGAGCGAGTTATGGATGAGAGGCGATGGTCTTGAATGTCGTTTATTGGGATTGAGGTATTCTTGGAGGTTCATTGAGCTACCGATTAGCTGCACATGACGAAGAGATTGATCGGAATGAGGTCGAGTTTGAGTGGAATGACTTGTGTGAGGAGGGCATTCCAGAATTAAAGAAAGAGGCTTACTCTGACTCTATTGTGATAGTTCTGGAAAGGGAAGGCAATTATCTGATGTGTTGATGCCCTCTGGGCGGACTGAATGTGTTTTGATGCGATGCGGGAGTGTAGTGGCTTACGGTTCGGCTTGATTAAGAACCACGTGGGATTACCACCACATGACATAGAGTTAGCGGCCATTGTCTTTGCCTTAAAGGCTTAGCACCATTATTTATACGATGAGCAGTTCGAGGTGTTTTCGGACCACGAGTCGAAACACATTTTATATGGGATAACCTGACATGGCCCAGTCACCAGTGGATGGAATACAGGAGGGACTATCGACTTCAGATTATTACTATCAAGGTGGCGGAAATGGTGTTGTTCTGTTGTCGAAAGTCACAGGAGTGTTGGCTAGGATGGCTTCTCAGGAGTGGCAGATGCTCGAGGATGTGGGACAATTCGGGCTACACTACAGGGGCCAGACTTAGGGTACTTTGGGGAGTTAGTGGCTACACCTTCCCTACTGAGTAGAGTGATCAAGTTCCAAGAACAAGACATGGAGATATTGTCCATCAAGGACTTGGGTCATGGTAGGATACGCGCGACTAGGTTGGGCGTTCACGAATGGCGGGGATGGGTTGTGGTTCCACACAGCCGACAAGGCCAGAGAGATCTGGGAGTTCTCTGTTCCACGTTTTGCGGTGCATCCGGTGGCGCATTACTCGCGGTGGGATGCGAACACGTTAGGGATTTCGTTCGTCGATGTCTCACGTGTCAGCAAGTAATGGTTGAGCACCAGAGGGCAGCGGGGTTACTCCATCCCTTTGAGGTATCTGAGTGGAAGTTGGAGCATATCACGATGGATTTTGTGACTTGTTAGCCGCCGAACATGTGAGGCATGAAGCAATGATGGGTAAATGGACGACACTAAGTTGCGGCACACTTTTTGGTTCTACGGACCGACACTACCTGGAGGGAATTCTGCAGATTTGTAGAAGATTATCGATTTGCATGGGATCACAGGATGTCCATAGTATCGAGATCGAGGATCCGGGTTTCACGGCTTATTACGGAAGGATTTATAACGAGTCATAGGGACATAGTTCTTGATAGAGCACTGCCCACGTCATCCTTAGACCAATTGATGCAGTCGGAGAGGACCATCCAGACGTTAGAAGACATGCTACGGGCGCATCCTTGATCTCGGGTGGTTGGGAAGAACATTTTGTTTACATTAATTTTACCTAGCAATGGATTATCAGGCTGAGCATACGGATATCACCACAGCGAGTCATTACATGAGAGGCCTTGTTGATCTCTGGTTTGTTGGACGGAGGTGGGAGAGAGACCTACCACAGGTCTGGATTTAGTTAAAGACACCTCTGAGAAGGTGGAATTGATACGGAAGTGTCTTCTCACGGCTCAGAGTCGGTAGAAGAGCTACTCTGATAGACGGCGACAACCTCTGAAGTTTGAGGTGGGTGATCATGTCTTCTTGAAGGTGATGCCTAAGAGAGGAGTGGTCAAGTTCGACAAGCGAGGAAAGCTATCGCCGAGGTATATTGGGCTCTCCAAGGTACTCGAGAGGGTAGGTACAGTTGCTTACCGATTGGCGTTACCGCCAAGCTTATCGAGTGTTCATGCGGTATTCCATATCTCCATGCTCCAGAAGTACACTCCGGATCGACTCGTACAGTGGATTGAGGCAGGCTTCTTTGTTGATCACGAATGGAACCTTCGAGGAGGGATCAATCACGTGTCGTGGATAGGCTGGGATCGGGTTTTTCGAGAGACAGTATGAATTACAGTGGAAGGTGTTGTGGTAGCGTTGAGGGTGAGAAAGAGGCGGCATTGGAACACATGGGGAACACTATGTGTGCCAATTATCCTTTCGTGTTTGAGAATGAAGGTATGTTTTTAGTCATTAGTGATTAAATGACTATTGCATATGCATGTGATTTGAATGTGTATGTGAGTGTGAATTTCGGGAAGAAAATTTTGTTAAGGGGGAAGAATGTAAAACCTGGGTAAATTTAAAAAATTTCGAAAAATGGCAAAACGGTAAATTGCCGCTATAGTACAGGTTGCAAACCTGGAATTTTTCTAGATCTCGGATGATGAAACGGACATCACCGTTGGATTTGTCTCGCGAAATCTAGTTACCTAGATGAATTTCGTTAAATTCCAAGACAATCGGACTTTTTGATTTTAGGGCTTGGGTGTTTGGTAAGGCCCCAAGCGAGTTTTAAGAAAAATCTTGAAATTGGAAAATATGGAATAAAATTCATGGAAGATAATTAAATATTACAGACGAAATAAATCATTTAAGGGAAAAAAATGGACCCGAACCAGTCATGGACACGTGGCGCAAGGCAGCAGCCCACATAAACATAAGTGAGGGGCTTAGGGGGACAAAGGAAAGGGATCACATTTCCTTTTCTGTTTTTCTTTGCCTGAGAGAGGAGGACTGAGGAAGAGAACTTCAAGCTTCTCTCTTCAAATCACAGGGTTTGCTAGTGAAATTTATCTGAGCTGAAGACAAAAGTTCTGCCTCACTGTGGGGTTCGTGGGTAAAGAAGAATTTCAGAAGATCCAAGGAGAGATTTGGAAATCATGGATTCGGGCTGGAAGCCTACCCGTACTGTGCTCAAAGGGTAGGGATTCTTCCTACTCTCTGGCACTCTGAGGAATGATTTTACAGGAAAAATAAATTACAAAGTCCTAAAACTTACCTTTGGACCAATTGAAGCTATTTAAAGTGATTTTATGGCTTATCACGTGGCTAGTTTTATTAGCCCAGGTTTGTGAAGTATCCATATGGCATGCTCAAGCATGGTTTTAAGATTATTTAAGTTGAAATCCTTATGGACCTGTTTAGTTCAATCTTAAAAACTTAATATTGATTTTTTGTGGGAAGCAGTCATGTGGTGTGTGTATCGTCCCAAAAAGTGTTTAGGGATTGTTTGAAATTAGAAAGAATAATTCGGGATGTTAAGGGCCTGTTTAGCCAGTTTTGAGCCTGGGTTAAGGGGCTGTTGGGTTGTTGTTGTGGGCACCTTATATGCCACATTTTGCCTTAAGGATTAAGTGTGTTGTTGCTTGATATGTGATAGCATGCTAGTTGTTTGGTTGATGAATGTTAATATGTGTGTTCTAATGTATTAACATTGTTATGAGTATTTAATTGGAAATTATATGCATGTAATATAATTACCCATGATGCATGGTTAAATGCATGAGATAAATTGTCCATATGACATTCATCACATATGTGGCATGGCATAGACATGCAATGGTGTATCACATTGCATTATGCACGAGAAACATCGCATTACATGGGTGTGAGTGCATGATTAAATTTAATCACCTCCGTGGTATGGATTGATGGCTGACTCAGATACCGTTGGTAAATTAACCAGTATGATGTCAAGCGGAAAATTGTGTCGGGTAATAGCAAGAAGGGCTAAATACTCCCTCAGGTGAAAGACCCGGACTTGTTCAAACACTCCAACGGTGAAAGTCCAAAAAGTGTTGGAAGGCGTGTGGAGCCTGCGGTGAGACCTTGAAAATTCGTTGCCCACAAAAGACACATGGTTTTGTTAATGAAATGATCATTTGAGGTGTGACATCTAAAAAGCTTTTGGTTTATAAACAAATAATTTTTGTTTGAAAATGATCATTGGATGTAATCCATCAATTACGGTTTATCACACATAGGCATCACATTGTGTGGCAGGAGTCAGTAAAGACTCGGGTATGATGAGAGTTAGTAAAGACTCGGGCATGAGTGAGTCTCATATCATTTCCTGGCATGACATGTAGAATTCTAATCTAGGATGCATATCTTCCTTGGAATTGTGATGTGAATGTGAAAATTGTTAAGTCTAAGCATTGCATGTGCACTAAGGAGGGGAGTAGCATATGTAGAAATTACTTTATTGGGCGTGACTCACCTTATAAGGGATAACATTTCAGGTGTGGGACAAGCGCCGGTGGAATGACTCTCATCGTATGAGGAATAAAAAAGTCGGATTATGGCTTTATAATTACTTATGTAATTTTTGTAACATTTATTTTTATATAAAATGGATATTGGCATGTCATCATATGTAAAAGAGTTAGAAAATGGAACTCTTGTAAAATTTTATTGCTCTGCTCGTCAGTTTTTTGCTCTGCCTTGCTTGGGCGAAGGTGAGCTTCTCCAAGGCGAAGGTGGGCTTTGCCTTAAAGCGAACCGAGGGGCGGAGTCACGCAGGTGAGGTTACGCGCCTGGCGGAAGAAGCTTAAGACCTAGGCGAAGTGCCCTTCGGTGAACTTAGGACGGTACTGATGTTGTTTTCACGTAGTATTGTACATTTGTTTAGGATGGTTTCGAAGGCTCCTGCGAAGGGCTCACGCCGGTTGATAAATCCTAGATCTTGGTGAATTGGACGTCTGATGTGGTATTGTCTGATATCGAAGGGACTTTCAATAGGTTTGTAAAATGATCTCGGTAAATGGGACATAAAGGTGTGGTATTAGGTCACATGATATCCATAGGTCTTCCACGAGTTGATGGTTGATCAATGGACTCTTGGATTTTGGGGCGTCACAAAAAGTGACAAAATATTCGTAGCCTCTTCTAGCTTTAACATATAAAGGTCCACATACATCATAATGCATGATTTTTAGAGGTGCTTTTACTCTTTCACTTTTGGCAGAAAAGGCTATTTTGATCACTTTTCCTTCTAGACAAGATTCACATACTGGCATAGTGCCAACTTTTAGCTCCCTTAAAGGATCATCCTTTATCATTCTTTCTATCCCTATCTGGATTAATGTAATGACCTTAAATTCCAAATGTGTTGTAATTATCATTGTAGTACCCAAACTTGAGGTCATTGATAAATCAGTCAACTTCATTGTGAATACATGGCAGTTGAATGTCTCAATGCCACAAATGGTGTCTCTCACCTGAACAAACATAAGTAAAATGGCCACGTCGGGCCCCATACATCCATACTCACAATATAACCAACTATATTACAATAGTTTCATACATGTTTTACAAAATATATAATCAAGAAGCCACATATCGGCTTTGTTCTCAAACGGCCTCTAGTGGCGTCGTCTTCACGAATACTCTGTACACTGAAAAGGGGGATCCAGCGACGGGGTGAGCATTGCCCGATGGTAGATTTTCTCTGATGCGACTCCTCCTAAAATGTGCATCTGATGGCACCCTGATCATCCACATTCCATACGATTTGCAATTTACGCACGGAATGCCTTTATATCATGCATGAGATGGAAACCACTCCACGACCTTGAGGTCGATACGCTCCCTCTCACACTTGCAAACCCAGTGAAAAATAGTCATTGGTGTTCCACCGGGTGACTCACTCATTAGACCAACCTCGATACATTTGGATAAGTTGTCAAAATTTTGTGTGTTTATTTATTTATGGGCCCGTCTTTTAGGGTCACACCACGGGATTGTCGTGCGCCTTCAGGCATTTTCCGGACTTTCTGCCGCGGAATCATGTCTAACCGCATGTGAATTTGGGACTTCCACCTGAAGGGGGGATCTACCCCAACTTACTTTCATTGTGCAGATTTTTATTGTGTTATTTCTTTGTTTCCAATTATGGGCCGTGGGTCGACCTTGGGCCGTTGTCCCCATTTCTGAGCCATCACCCATTCACCAGAATGGTGAATTCAACACAATTCTCCTTTTATGCCTATAGATGCAATCATACCAGATTCATTATCTCAAATTCTCCATGGTTTATATCTTTATTATATTCATATCATTCAAGATGTATATTAACACATCAATTTGCATGCATCGACAATCTCATTCTCCACACATCGAACATGCTATTCATATCAACAGCTAACATGCAAGCAATTTCACATGGACAATTTCGGGTCAAATGGATTCAGGACTGTTTTGAGCAGTCCCCTCATCAAGCATTAGTCCCAGCTCTTTGGAATTTGAAATACCATTGTTCTGGCATACAATACAAAACCATTTTTCATGCATTTTAAACAAGAAATAGCAAGGTAGGAGAACACTCCTACCTCCACGAAGATTCATCGAGACTCCACAATCCAGGTACCCACGCGTAGCCACTTGCGATTAGGGTTAACTTTGCCTCTTGCCTCGCCGGGATTCGATGGACCAATCGTAAAATCAGAGATAGTGAAACCTCTCTCTAACTCCTTCTTTCTCTCTTTTCTCTCTCTTTTTCCCTTCTCCCCCAGGCAGTTGGAGCTGAAAGGTAGATCAAGTGAGATGTCCTCTCACTTGCCCGATTATCAAACTCTAAGTGGCTCACCCCAGTTCCCTCTTATCTTATCCATTCACTTGGTTCCACTTTGTGTTGCCAGTATGCTCTATAGGTCCCTTGAGGCTCATTGTTTGACTCATCCCCTGCTTGACGTGTGGCTCCTTTGTGAGTCACTCATCTCATCACCAAGTGTCCGTACTACTCTGAAATGCGCCAGAAAGAAAACGTGGAAATATTGTGCCGAAGTGTGAGAATTTGACTTAGTATTCAGATTTAGCGAGGCGACTCCAGCAGTCTGAAGTCGTTTCGTCATGAGATCTAAAAAATTCATATTTGGTGAAATTACATTTCTCTTTTTAGAAAAATTAGAATTTTCTGGGGTTTTACATTCTTTCCCCCTTAGAAGAATTTTGTCTCGAAATTCCACATAATCACAACAAATCACATGCATATGCAACGTGCACTATGTCATGCATGTAAACTAGTCATTTAATTATTAAAAGACTAAACTACGTACCTTCATCCCTAAACAAGAAGGGATAGGTGGCCCGCGTTATATCATCAGCGCTCCATGTTGCTGTCAAATCCCATGGGTTGTTGCCACGATTGCTTTCACTATCTTCATGGTCTTGCGTCCTGAGCCTCAATCCATTTATCATGATGCACACCGGGTCTCTCCTCGAAGGTCCCATACGTGTCAGCGAAAGCGTCTCTCCTAATCCTTTACTATGAGTTGGATGCGGAATATACTTCAACATGGAGATGGAACACCTCATGGACACATGACATGCTAGGCAGTAAAGCTAAACGGTACACTCTGATTGCACCCTCAGTACCACAAGGAACTTTGATGAACCTCGTGAAACCTTCCTTGTTTACTTAGGAACGACCCTCCTGTAGGCTTCACCTTCAAGAAGGCGTGATGATCAGCTTTCAAAATCTAGAAATTGACGTCGCTTGTCAACCTGGATATACGCCGGCTTTGGGCCGTGAGAAGGCGTTATTTGTATCAAGCTCACGCTTCGAAATTATCTCTAATCGAGTCCGGACAAGTGATGGAGCTCTCTCCTACCTCTTATCCGGCAAATCGGTGTCCGGCGTGACCTCCGTACAAAGCCTCATAGGGTGCCATTTGTATACTAAGCGATAAAGCTGTTATTATAAGGCGAATTCCACTAAGAAGCGAAATTTGTAATCCGGCTACACTTATGATCCAGGATGCATGCCCTCAGCATGTTTTCTAAAATCTATATGGTCCTCTTCGACTGACCATCTGTCTGAGGATGAAACATTGTACTCATCGTTAACCACGTACCCATGGCCTTTTGGAAGCTTTTCCAAAAGTGCGTCGTAAATCTCGGGTCTCTATCCGACACTATTGATACTAGCACTCCATGTAGTCGGACGATCTCTCAGATATACAACCGGTAAAATATAATAATTATATATATATATATATATATATATATATATACTCTCTATATAATATAGTAACAATTATAATTAGTATAAAGAAAAGACAATCCTTTCTTTTAATTTTATTATTATTATTAAATAAAAATATAGTATGGTCTTTAATTACCATATTATATTATTTATGTACATAAAAGTTGTATGAAATTAATTTAGAATTCACAGTTCTGAATGAATGTCATCAACTCGAAACATTGTTCTTATAACTTAATGGAGCCACTGAGAGGAACTATGAACATTATAATTTTAAGCTCCAATAAATTTGACATATAATTAACACCTTAATAAAAATCAAAATTATTAATTCCAAAAATTACTCAACTAAAAATTTGGAAATGCACTCTTAAAATTATAAAATTAAATTACATTCAAAGGATTTGAATTTTCCATTGTATAGTTAGTACATATTGATAAATCCTCCATAAACGATTCATAATTGAAGCTAGGTTTTCTGTTAACCTCTTCAATTATATCTTTCTCCATTAGTGTCATTGATTCTATAATGAAAAATAACATATTTATGGTCTAACCATA
Source organism: Tetrastigma voinierianum (assembly GCA_016808115.1). Lineage (NCBI taxonomy): Eukaryota > Viridiplantae > Streptophyta > Magnoliopsida > Vitales > Vitaceae > Tetrastigma > Tetrastigma voinierianum. The sequence continues at coordinate 107,314 of JAEQBH010002683.1, read as the reverse complement.
AATTGAGCGTTCTTATTATTCAAGTCTTAAATCAATACTTATGAGATTCGTTCATCTTGTATTTATATTATTATGTTTCCAATATGCCAAGAATTTGACTTTATTTATTTGTTTCATTACTCAAAATGTCAAAAAATATAATATAATAAATATAGGACAAGATCTTATATGCAAAAATCATATAAATTAAATTAAAGGAAGTGAATTTGAACAACTGCACATTATATTACATTTATGAGTGGAAATTAAAGATCAATTATCTTGATCCTTTACCAAGAGCAGAGGGCACAAGTAGCTATAGACCCTAAAAACTGAATAGGCCTAATGCCTCTTTACTAAAACTGAGGATGTGGTAGGCATATACTGCAAATCCAAATGCTCATAAATGATAAATGAACATCAGAGATAACAGAATAAGAAAGAAGCAGAGACATTTCAGTACTGAATGAGAGGGCAGGGTCGCGCCACCCTGTTTACGAGGTCACTGTCCTAGGCCATGGCTCTTCTTGATCCCCACCCCCATTACAGGTAAAGTATGTTAATATTATATGGTGTAAATTCATTTTTACCTCTATAATTCTGATCAGTCCCAACACTAAAAGTTCAATGATTTGTGTACAGTATTTTTGGTTAATCAGCAAAAGAACTTCATGATAACTTGCCTTCGACAGTGAAAACATTACTATCAAAAAAAAATGATAACACTAGAGATAACTGCAAACAAAGTAATTTCTGAGACAAGTGCCAAAAAGACTTAAAGTTTTATCGGAATAAATTAGAACAATTAGCTAACGGCCTCATTCTCCACATTTAAGGGACATTATTCAAGGGTAAAGCATTTCAATTTCCTAACATAATGTTGAAAAAAAAATTGGGTTTGAGCATAATAAATTAGCTATCTTTGAGCTAAAATTAAAATGGGTCTCACAAACTCTTTGTAGTAAGTCCACATAGGAATGTGTTCTCCTTCATAAGGAGATGAAGATTATATATTGAGTTGCTCAAAACCATTAAGGAGTGAATTAGAAATTGCCTCCAAACATCTATGAAATGAGTAACAAAAACTTAGCTTGTGAAAAAGAAGTTTATTAATCCCATAGGATGGGAACATGACTTTTAAAGAGTATATATACACCTACCTTGTAGTGGGGTTTGGGCCCCAAGGGGCATTCTGGTTTTGTGGAAGGGGGAGGACCTAGCACATGATTGGTTCTGCAGCGCATGCCTTAGAAGCCATTTCAGTGGGTGTAGTGTGATTTAATGATACTATCTTTCAGAAAGGTGTCTCTTGTTGTGTATATATTTCATACGAAGCAGCTTTAGTTTTTTGTGAGCGCTGGGGTTATATGGCTGTATGCATTTTGCCATGAATAGAACATACACGACCCAAGCTTCATGCCTATACCAAACATTCATGAGTAAGTCTATAAATAGGACACACATTCAAGCATTTAGAAATACAGATTGAATTCATTTTCATTACATATCATCTTCATTTTAAAAGACCAAGTTCTGCACAAGTTTCTGGTTCGACAACCAACCATTGGGAGTGCTTTCCTTTGTGTTGGGAGATCATTTTATCCTGGGAAACATATTGGCAAGGACTCGAAGCACCACTGCAAGGGCAATAAATTGTCTTAAGGAAATTGTGTCCAACACAAGACTTGATTAGTTTCTGATTTCTGCAAGGGGCACCCCAGTTTTGTGGAAGGGGGAGGACCTAGCACATGCTTGGTTCACCACACGCTTGTGCCGCCTGACCGAGCTTGGGTACGGGTGTTGGTGTGATTTAGCTAAGCCCTATCTTTTATGAGAAAGGTGTCTACTGACTGTGTATATATTTTCATACCTGAAACGCTGTCGTTTTGCGATGAGCATAGGTTAACACGACTCTGTCTGTTTTCCATGAACAAAACAAACACGATCCAAGCTTCATACCTGTACCAAACAGTCATGAGTAAGTCTATAATAAGACACACATTCAAGCATTTAGAAATACAAATTGAATTCATTTTCATTACATATCATCTTCATTTTAAAAGAGCGAGTTCTGCTCAAGTTTCTGGTTCGACAGCCAACCATTGGGAGTGCTTTCCTTTGTGTTGGGAGATCATGTTATCTTGGGAGATGTATTGCCAGGACTCAGGAAGCACCAACTGAGACGATAAATTGTCTTGAAATTGTGTCCAACACAAGAACTTTGGTCAGTTCGATTTCATAAACAGGTTATTTTATTGCATTATAGTTCTATTCATCATTTTTGTTCTTTGTTCTCATAGTCATCTTATTATAAATGATCAACAATCACCAAGAACAAATTTATCCTTTTTACATATATATATATATATATATATATATACTCTCTCCGATTTTAATCTAGTTCTTGCCTTCTTGTTCTAAAGTTTAGAACTGGAAAAATCAAGAGAACTACAGATCTGAATTACAGAACTTCTAGTACCCTGTTTTGATTTAATATTATTTTATTGCTCAGAATTTGGTTCCGTTATTTCGTAAACTTGCTTAATATTACATTTTCTCTATGACGATAATAGCTCTTGATTCTACTCTCTTATGGTCTCTCTATTTGTTATGTTTGTGCGATATTTGTGAGTCATGGAAAGCTTAGGAAAAGTTTAATGGGATAGATTTGAGATGTGGCGACAAAGATGTTACACTTGACCACTAGAATTTGACCGTTTCCTTGAGGAGGATGCTCAGCATTGAAGGAAAATGAAATTGATAAGCAAGTGGTTACCGCTGTGGAAGCATGAAAGCATGTTGATTTCTTGTGTCGCAACTACATCCTGAATGGCTTAGACAACACATTGTATGATGTGTATTGCGCCTTGTCCTCTGCAAGAAGGAAGCTGTGGGAATCCTTGGATAAAAATCTGAGAGAGGCGAGGATGCGGGGCTCGAAGTTTGTAGTGGGAAAATTCTAGACTACAAGATGCTTGACTCAGGCTGTGATTAGCAGAGTTAGAGATCTCTAGTGATTTTGCATGACATACCTTGAGAAGGGTGTCTCTTAGTGAATATCCTTCAGTGGTACATAATTATTAAAAAGTACCACCTATGGAAAGAATTCGAGAATTACCTAAAGCATAAGTGGAAAATGAGACTTGAAGACTTGATAGTGAGGGTGAGAATAGAGGAAAACGGCCAGTGCATGCAAAGAAGGCAAACCGAGGCCGTCGCGGAATCAGGCGATGTTGTAGAGCAGTAACTCACGATATGAGAAGGAAGCCTGATGTGATGGTTGAAGCGAGGTCCTACGAAAAGTTCCGTAGCGAGTCACATGTGTGTGCAACAACGAGGGCACCCACTAAGGGCTATCATAGTCGCGAAGGACCGAGGAATCAGAAGCGCCCTCGGCTTGATGTGGCGAGTGGATGACCTTTTAGGTGATGTCACCGGACATGAACCTCGATCGTAGTCTACGTGAACTTCATTAGTAGCAATACTAAGGAATGGTGGGTGAGACCTGAGGCTACCTTGTCATGTTTGCTCAACGAGAAGATATTCTCATAATATCATAGCACTTAAGATATTGGAGCAACTCTTTAATAAGGCTGACTCCTCTTCTTCAGGTTGAAGGCAGGAAGGTAGTATTGAAGATGACAGGCGAGGAACCTCGATGATGTGTTGCATGTGCCGAAATTGAGAAAGAATCTAGATATGCGGATCATTGTGGTGATAAGAAGGGCTTTAAGTTGGTGTTTGTCTCAGACAACTTCATCCTCACCAAAAATGGGATGTATGTGGGAAAGGGGTACATGAGCAATGGGCTCTTTAAAATGAATGTAATGACCATTGTACCTCCTATTAAGAATATTAATAAGAACACATATTTTGCTTATATGCTTGAGTCTTCAAATGTGTGGCATGGTAGATTAGGACATGTTAATTATAATACATTGCGTAGATTAATTAATATGGAATGTCTGCCTAAATTTAAAATAGATCCAAATCATAAATGTGAGATTTGTGTGGAATCTAAACTTGCAAGAACTTCTTTTCAATCAATTAAAAGAAGTAGTGAACCTCTAGAATTACTACATTCAGATATTTGTGATATGAAATTTATTCAAGCTAGAATTGGTAAATATTCCTCTTACATTAATTGATGATTACTTACGAAGATACTTTGTTATGTTTACTTATTAAGAAGTAAAGATGAGGCATTGGAAATGTTTAAACATTTCAAGAATGAGGTGGAGAACGGAAACTTGATAAAGAAAAATCAAAGGTAATAAGAAGTGATAGAAGTGGTGAATATGAAGCACCTTTTGGTGATTTTTTGTTCTAGCATGGTATAATACACGACTCTGCACTTACTATTCACCTGACAAATTGGGGTTCTTGAGCGTAGGAAACGAACTTTAAAAGAAATGATGAATGCATTACTATTAAGTTGTGGACTACCTCAGAATTTATGGGGGGATGCAATTCTTTTCGCAAATTATATTCTCAACCAAATACCTCAAAAGAAATCCAACCTTGATCCCACATGAGGTTATGGAAAGGTCGAGACCTTCTTCTGAATCTTAAAAGTGTGTGGGGGTATTTGAATTTAAAAGTAACCAAACCACTATACTAAAAGGTTAAAATAGGACCAACGATTGATTGTGTTTTCATTGGATATGCACACAATAGTAGTGCATATTGCTTTACGATTCCTCGTCGAGAAATTTTATATGCATGTCAATACTATTATCGGGTCGGGAATGCATCTTTCTTTCGAAAAAATATTTCGCCCCACAAATCCACTTGGTCGAACTTAAGTAAAGAACTCATGATACTCAGTAAAAGCGTGGTCGAGGCGGCAAGATGATGATGAACCTGGAGCACGGTAAAGAACTAAGAACATCGAAAATCTTTGAAATTACGAGATTTTCAGCGTATTTGTTAAGAAGATGGTATAAGCGCTTAAGGAGCGATATCGACTAGCTCCATATTGGAAGAAGTTATAAATGATGAAGTAGAATCCATTTTTTGAAAATCATAAGAACAGGAACTGAGTGGATCTTCCACCCAAGGGATCAAAACCTACAGGATATAAATGGACATTAGAGAAGAAAGGAAATGAAGCGGATGGATCCATTGATAAATATAAGGCGGATTAGTTTATCAAGGTTACAATCAAAAGAAGGCTTGAAGAATTATTTTGATACTATTCACCGGGTTCACAAGAATATCATCCATTCGTATGTTAATAGCTATTCTGTATACCTGATCTTGAGATACATGAATGGATGTAAAGACGGCTTTCTTAAATAGTGACTTGGATGAAAAATATACGTGGAACAACCCAGGGTTTATTGTTCCAGTCGAAAATAAAGTTTGTCGACATTAATCCTTTATGGATTAAAGCAAGCACTAAGCGATGACATGAGAATTTGATGGTAATGATAGCCGAATGGGTTCGAATCGTGAGTGTGACAAATGTGTATATATCGGAACATCGAACACAGTGCGTCATCATTTGTCTACATGGTAATGATATCTTATTATGGGTAGTAATAATGAAGTCATTAAAACTACGAAAATGTTGACAATAAGTTTAACATGAAGAATTAGGTGTTACCAATGTTATACTTGGGATAAAGATCTCTAAAACATAAGATGGACTAATATTATCTCCAATCCGCATTTACATTGAGAAAATTTTCAAGAAATTTAAACAAGATGATAGCATTCACGAACACACAGTAGATGTAAGAATACCATTTATCAAAAAATAATGGCAAAAACATATCACAAGAAGAATATGCACGAAATTGGAAGCGGTGTACATCATGAATTGTACACAATACGAGACGCAACTTCGTTGTCTTGAGTAGATACCGCAGTAATCGAGGGTTCGGACCATTGGAAGAGCGATAGTTAGAGTTTTGAGGTATTTGAAATACACCCCGAAAACTATGGATTACACTACTGAAATATCAACTGATGCTTGAGAGGAATCTTGTGTGTGAGTGGATATCAGGCACAGACTCGAAGTCACAGTGGTATCTGTTACACTTGGTAGTGGAGCGGTGTCTTAAATCTTCTAAGAAAAGGTGCATTACTTTAGATCCACGATGGAATACGAGTTTATTGCACTAGATAAAGGAGTGGTGAAGAAAGCGAAAGTGAAGCTGCCATTTCTTAGAAGACCATTCGATGGCGGCCTGACACATTACTTTGCTATCTGCATTCATTGCGGTAGTAAATCAGCAATTGGTAGAACATAGAGTCATATGTATAGCGGTGGGTCTCGACATATTAAGTCTAGAACACGATGCAGATAAGACAACTTCTCCCAATGGTATTATGACCATTGAATACATAAGGTCGAGAACATTAACGGATCAGGTTAACCGAAAGGTTTGACTAGGAAGCCAGTAAAGTAAATTATCGAGGGAATGGGTTTAAAGCCTATACAACTAAGAGTCACCATAATGGCAACCTAACCTAATTGGTGAAGATCCCGAATCGCAGGATCAAAGGGATAACCGAATTTTGTGTGACTCATTGAAGATCACTACAGAGAACAAATCTTCTACTCGTTCCTATGATTAGAATAGTGATGCCTATAGCGTTGAACAGGGTAAGCCACACTTTTAATGATTCTTATATCTTGTTAAAGACAAGTGGGGTATAGCAGAATACTTTCCATAAGAATTCACCTATGTGAGTGCGAACTAGGTCGAGTTCCCCATGAGGAGATGATAAAAGTACAAATTCTCACAGAAGCACTCATAAAGGCCGAGGGGGTATTCGGGCGAAAATGAACCACAATCCATTGAGAACCAAGCGGCAATCGAAAGGGTGCAATGTGAATGCTATTATCTTGGGTTCTAAATGATTGAAAATTGAAGACATCGTGTTCAGCGATCAATCAATGCCGAGCAGCATTTATAAAGGGGTTGAGCCCTGAAGCTACCTTCCTCTATCTGAAGAATTTCAACAACTCTCTTTTAGTGTCAGCATGTCATTTGCATTACTTTCAGTTAATTTCATTCATGTGGGGGATTGTTGAAAAAAAATGGGTTTGAGCATAATAAATTAGCTATCTTTGAGCTAAAATTAAAATGGGTCCCAAAACTCTTTGTAGTCGGTCCACATGGGAATGTGTTCTCCTCTGTAAGGAGATGAAGATTATATATTGAGTTTACTCGAAACCATTAAGAATTTGAATTAGAAATTGCCTCAAGGCATCACCACTTGAAAATGGTAACAAAAGCTTCAAACATGAAAAAAACTGCGTCCCATGGGATAGAACGAGACTTTTAAAGAGTATATATACACACGCCTTGTAGTGGGGTTTGGGCCCCGAGGGGCGCAGTTTTATAGAGGGGAGGACTGCTTACATGCTTGGTTCACCCACCGCAGCGCTCACACGACCATCCTCTTCTGTGCTAGGGCCGATGCAGTGCGGGATGTGTTTAATAAATCTATCAGCTGAGATATCTACCCATGCAGCCTTTAAACCACAGCATCATGTTCGTTAGCAAGTACCATTGGGTCATTTCTTAGCCGATTTGGAAGCATTGTTTAGCTGAATGACGTCTTCTCCACACGGAGCCTTATTTGTGTCTGTTGCCATGAGGCAAAGCAGAATGCGACCCGAGCTTCATTACTGTGCAACGAGTCATGAGTAAGAATTATAAATAGGACACACATTCGAGCATTTAAATCTGATTGAATTCATTTCGTACATATCGTCTTCATTTTTAAAAGGCGAGTTTGCACAAGTTTACGGTTCGTGACCCGACCATTTAGTGCTTTCCTTTGTGTTAGAGGAATCATTTTATCACAGGAGATGTATTGCCGAGAATGAAGGACCCGCTGCGAGACGATAAATTGTCTTAAGAAATTGTGTCGACACAAGACTTGTCCGTTACGATTCCTGAGGCACAGTTTGTGGAAGGGGAGGACGCACGCAGCAGTTCACCACACGCGCATCTTGCTTTGGCCAGGGCTCGGGTGCGGGTGTTGGTGTGATTTAACTTGAAGCCACATCTTTTGGAGAAGGTGTCTGCTTGAGTTTGTGTATATATTTTCATACCTAAAACACTATCGTTTTACGATGAGCATGGGATGCAACGAGCGTATGCCGGTTTTCCGTGAACAAAACGAGACCACTGACCAAACCTTCATGCACATGCAACAGTCTGCATGAGTAAATTATAAATAGGACACACATTCGAAGCATTTAGAAATACATATTGAATTCATTTCATTTACATATCACATCTTCATTTTAAAAGAAGCGAGCTCTGTGAGTTCTGGTTTGACGGTAACCATTGGGGTGCTTTCCTTTGTGTTGGGAATCATTTATCTAGGGGCGTGTAGCGGGGACTCGAAGCACCATGCGAGAGCGATAAATTGTCTTAAGGAAATTTGTGTCGACCACCAGACTTATTCGATTTCGATTTACGCAAATGGGTTCCATTTTATTACATTATAGTTTCGTTCAACATTTTTTGTTTGTTCTACAATATAATCGATATGTGATCACCAAGAAAAACATAGGCCCCTGTTAACTGTGGAGAGCCAAATCCAAAAGACCGGCTTGATAAATAGAAGAATATTTTGATAGGACCTCAAGCCCAACCCAAGAAATCAACGTAAAAAATGGGCTTAAGTACCACTCGGATAGCCCTCTCTCGCTATATACCAAGTCTTAATGAAAACACCAATAATAAGACCTTAAACCCAATCAAAAAACTCAACCCACCATTGATAAGAATTGAAACCCAATTAGAGAACCAAACTCCTTTCAAACCCAAAAGACCAACCTAATAAATGAGAGAACCCATCAAATAACCTAATGAGTGATGATTGTACCACATTCCTCTTATTTCAATAAAGCATTTCTCTATTAAACAATTTGTCAAAGGGCAAATAAGGAAACCCTCTACCACTAATTATAGACTCCACCACTTTGGTAGAACTTAGGGTAGTGCCCCTCGAAAGTGCAATGAAGGTCACTGTCCAGATCAGCCAAAGACCTCGTCCAGGTAAGTATGGTGGAAAAAGGCAGTCTCTTCTAATTTATATCACTCTATTACCTTACTAATTCGATGTCTCCCCGATGTGGGAATCCGTAGCTACTCTCCATGCAGTCAATTTTTTATCGTAATAAGGACACCCCATGATAGGCTTTGGCTCAATAGGACTCTCATATATAATTACAATGCATTTGTCTCAATTTTATTATCATCTTCAGCTTCACTACCTTTTTTAATTGCTTTGATCTTTCAGGCTCTAGCAATTACAACATACATAATTGAGAGTAAGAAAGTTGTAGATACAAATTTAAAATAAAATTAGATATCATACATAAATGTAATGAAAGTCACTACAAAAAAAGTATAATTAAAGAGAGAAAAGGACTGTTAATACTAAAAATGAATTTTTGGGCCATAAAATAGGTTTCGATAATTATTCAAACAAAGGATAGTGGAAACGGGCCGAATTGATAAAACCAATCCCCAAAATTGAGCCCCACCTACCCAAGAAAGCCTAAATCCATGATAATCAAATTTCATGAAAGGGTCCAAAGACATTTATGAAATTTTGTAATTTGTCAAAGTGTTAGCTCAAATGGTGAGACTTTGTCTAAAAAACAAGTGGAATGAGACTTTTTCTCCAACCTGAGTCATGAACGAGAACAAATTGTTAATGGATAAGTGGCTTGGAGAACAAATTGTTAGTGGATAAGTGACTGAGAATAAGGTCATGGGTAGGCACGTGATAGCTATCGTAGGCGTGGGATGATAGACCAAATGCTTATAAAAGAAGACTCAACTTCAAAAGCTGTGGGACCAATTAATCAACCGATCAAACAACACTCAATAGAGCATTTCAATATTTTCTTAGTTTCACAAGTTCACAACACATTCCGCATTTCTAGTGTATTTATTTCCAAGCATTTGTTTCTAAAGCTTTATGTTTTAGCAATTCCATTTATAGTTAGATTTTACAATGAAATCGACCGCTTTTTTCACTCCTGTCTATACAAGCTTTATCTTCAATACATTCCAATTTTCAAAGCATTTTCCACTTAGACTCTAGAGAACTGTCAAGGGGGAACGATTTTTGCTGAAAGGTAAGTTAGATTCGGCATCGCTTCGGGCCGTAAATACTATAATTTCCCAACACTTTTCGGCAGATTCACCCACTCCTGCTTCGGTGCGTAAATGTGAAAATCCATCCAACAACCTAATTGGAACAAGTAGAAGGGAAGAGGTAAGTAATGTAGAAGTGCCTATTCTTTTCTCTAACAATTCTAATGAATTTCAGGCTTTCATGCAAGAGTTAAAAGCCATCAAGAAACAAGTACTAATCTCAATACAAACTCCAGAGAACCTTAGAGAAAGGGACAATCAAATTAAAAGTTTCCTTATGAAAGACAATTCTCTAATGAATCTTGTAGTGATTTTACTAACCTACTTGGGAGTCGTGAATTTACCACTTTACCTATGCAGACAGAGGTTAGATACCTTCCTCCCCATAGGAAAAAGGGAGCTACTCTGGAGAACATAACATGTGAAAGACCTAATGCAACCAAAACCACAGCTCCTAAGACGACTTTGCACAGACTAATCCAAATACACAACCTAGAGTATAGGAATGAGGCTTTTCTTTCAATGGAAGCCCGTGGGGCATCTCAGAGCCACCGCAGAGAATGGAACCAGGACAACAAGTTCCTCGTGCTCCTCAAAGAAGTTCCCTGCCTCAACACGACAACAAGTTCCTTCAGAGCTCTTTGTAGTAACCAACAGAGTATCTGGACAGGCAATCGAGAAGCGGCACATGAATTATACGCAGCTCTCAGAAATCGCCTCGAGTTCTACAAACCTTATCCAGAGATGATAGATATGGAAAACCCCTACCCAAGGGGGTACAGGATCCCTAATTTCTCCTTGTTCTCTAGAGAAGATGGCCAATCCACTATGGAACATGTCATGATTCACTTGCGTAAATGGGAGTCGGGCTAACTATGAAAATTTCTCACTATTTCTGCTTAGACTATTTCCTAACTCGACAAGGGCAACATTCACATGGTACACAACATTACCATGAACCCATAACAAAGATGGCAGAGATGGAAGGCAACGCACTCCTGCTCTAAGGGTCAGAGCCTGGGCGTGCATCGCGGTAATTGTCTGCAGTGACTCAAAGAAATGGAGAGACCGTTGATTTGTTTATCTCCCTTTTCAAGAAGATGAGAAACATATGCAAGATCCATCTTTCGGAGATAGAATACGTGATAATGGCCTAAAGTGGTTTGGACATAGAGTTGAGGAAGAAATTCCAAGGTATGGAATTTAGAGATTTTTATGAACTTGCAGCTAAGGTGACAGAATATGAAGAACTACTCAAGGAAGAAAGTTATTGGAATAAGAAGTCCATGGGAACCTATTGTCAAGAGGTGAACCAAGAGGTGGATCTATTTAACTCTGAGGACATTCACTTGTCTTCTTTTGGTAGAAAAGACACTTTATGTGTGGAAGAGACCTGAGTATTGATGCACGGGAGTCCGATATACTTTTGAGGTAAGCGAGTGAAATATTTGATTTCTGGTGAAAGAAAAATTCATTACCTTCCACTAAGAACCACGGATCCCAGTAGAATGGCTAAGGTGAAAGACTTCTTGTAAGTACCCTGATTCCTTGGAACCACCTTTACTAATGCATGTTGGCGTTTGAAATGTCATATAGGACGAAATCCCGATAAAGGGATACTCAAGTTCCCCTATGAAAGAGTATGGAATCGATGGGGATCCTTATAGAGTGGCCTTAGTCGACATTCACTAAAGCCGATCTTAGAACATTGATAGAATCGAGAAGAAGGGGAAAACTCTCTCGAGAAAGGTATGGGTCCACTAAATGTATGCAGTTAGTGTTGATAGGTTGAAAAAGGAATGGATTGAAATTTGTATAGATCCTCCATTAGGGAGAAATTCAGTGAAGGGGATCTGACAGAACTGACTGTATAACCAATTCTCGAAAGTAAACTTTCACGAAAAGGCAAAAATTTGAATTCCTTAGAAGAATTCATTATAATGGAGAAAGGTTGTGAAAGGCCCACTCCTCCATAGGAGTGGAGTTCGGTTCTCGAGGAGAATGATGCGATCAAGTTTAGAATGTTCCTCGAGAAAGAACCCCCCCGAGGGTAAGTTCACTCCTCTGCATGGATTACGAGGAAAGTCGATTCTTTAAGGGAAGAAGGCGAGGGAAGACATCGACATCCCCTCGAGGCCTATGTTTCCAAAGGTGGACCGTTCTCGAGTGAAATGAAGTTCACCGGGGGCTGACTTTAGCTTCTCCAGAGGTAGATTCTTTTCCTCGAGAGAATATTGCAGACTGACTTCATACATGGGTGTTGGCACGGGAAAGACATGTTTCTCGGCCATTACTTGTTTTCTAAGAGGTAGACCGGTTCTCGAGGGAGGAGGTTGCGGAAGGAAAGCGTATGAGATGTATCATTAGCTATAGTTCTCACATTCGAAGGTGGCGTAATGGTATAACCGCAAAAAAAATTTCCCCCGAGGCATCCCGGGACTCGAAAGGGTCTCTGAGAGGCAAGAGCGACGAGATAGAAGCGAAAGCTCATTAATGTACACAGTAAATCCAAATGAAGTGCATTGGAGTTAGAGAGAAAGTGAAAGAAAGAGTGGTTCCTAGAGTGAAAAAAGCAAAGTTTGGGAGGAAAGCTACTGAGAATATGGAGTCGATAGGCGTGTACATGGTAGTGGACTCGAGCCTTAATGATAGGTGAAATCCCTATCTCTTTAAATTAACTACTATTTATCTAACATTGCCAACTATTTTCAAGTAAAAAAAAAATAGGGGAAGACCTAGTAGAAGTAGAAGGGAAGCACTTAACCACAAAGGAAGATGTGGACCACGATGGAATTATCATAGAATCCTCTAAACAATGCAGACCTCATAAGGTGATACTTGAGAAACCCTCTGTGGAAATGACAAGGCATATAAAGCCTTTGTACGTAAGAGCCCATCTCAATGGCAGGCCGGTATCCAAAGTACTAATAGATAATGGATCAGTGGTAAATGTAATGCCATTGAGAATGTTAAGAGCTTTGGGAAGGAGCATTAATGATCTGATAGAAACAGAGGTGGTTGTGCTTGCCTTTACTGGAGAAGTATCCAAGACCCTAGGGATACGTCCTATAAATATCACCATTGGTATGGCCTTGTATCTACCATTTTGTGATAGACTACTCTAATTACAATATTTTGTTAGGAATATGTTTGGATTCATGCGAGAATGGTGGCGTGTATTGTCCTCTTCGCTGATTTCTTATTGTTTTGGAAGGTAATGAAGTGGAAGTGATGCGGGGCGGATAAACGACCTTCATGATAGCTCTGACTCTGAAGCTAGGTATTATGATCGAGGTCGGTTTGATCAAGTTCAGCAGGAGAAGGAAGATAGGGTCCCGAGGAAAGCACATGAACTTCAGGAGTTAGCCAAATCCGAAGGGACGTCGAACTCCTAAAGGTGACTACAATCATGCCCCTTCTAGGCCCGGGTGGTGTTGATCATCGAGAGATCGATGATGATTGATTACTCTTAAGAAGAAAAGCGGTAGCTTGGCTACCATATTGAAATGCAAGTCACGACGGGCGCGGAAAGAATTGAAGAAGAGCATCTAGAATACTTGTAGGGTTGGATAATTTTAGAAGAGGATGCGGGATGAAGAAATCTGGTGGATGGAGGATTTGGAGCCAGAAGCCTCGCAAGTTTGAAGACACGTAGCCTCAGTGACCTCATGGAGAGTGAACCTCGGCCTTTGTGGAAGGTAGGGATTACCCATATTAGTTCCTTGCCGGCTTGAAGAAGGGGATTATTGCGACACTGAGAGGAATTCGAGCTTCTTTTCTTGGAATTCTGACGAGATCTTAGGATTGGACTGAGAAGCTTGGTGGAACCAAACACTTATAAAGCGAGGAATTTTGCGTTTAATGACCACCTAAAGAATGTCAGGAGGTAGAGTTGAAGGTGAAGAGGAGATTGAAAAGCTTTTTAGAGCTAAATTCATTAGATACACAAGGTATGTCACGAGTGGATTGTAAATATTGTCCTTATGTGAAAGAATGGGAAACTTAGGTTTGTATAGACTTTAGGATTTAAATGCCTCAACTCTAAAGACATGTATGTAATGCCTATTCCTGACATGTTAGTTGATTCTATTGCAAATAATGAATTATTGTCCTTCGTGGACGATTCTCTAGGTATAACCAAATCCAAATAGCTATTGATGATATATCTAAGACCGCCTTCAGATGTCCTGGTTCCTTAGGAATGTTTGAAAGGCTAGTCATACCTTTTGGTTTGAAGAATGATGATGCAACTTACCAAAGGGCTATGGATGCCATCTTTCATGATATGTTAAATACACATGGAGATTTATATCGGAAGTGATATTGTAGTTCAATCTAGAACCCTGAGAACATGTGAATCATTTAAGGAAAAGTTTTGGAAGGATGAGACTTCATCAACTGAAACTTAATCCATTCAAATATGCTTTTGGAGTTCAAGCCGAAAATTTTCTAGGGTTTCTGATTCACCAAAGAGGAGTGGAAGTTTATCAAAACAAAGCCAAGGCCATCATTTCGGCAAAGGCTCCTCAAAATAAGAAAGAACTTCAGAAGTTCTTAGGTAGGGTGAACTATTTAAGGAGGTTCATCTCTAATCTGGTAGGGAAGACTAAGGTATTCTCTGACCTAATCAAACTGAAAGAAGCAGAAGAGTTTAAATGGGAGAAACAACTCGAGATATCTTTTGATGGAATCAAAGGTTACCTTTCTAAACCCCTTGTTTTAATGCCACCATTGGAAGAGATCGACGCTCAGGCTCTATCCATCAACTCTGAGATTACATAGGATGCCTTCTAACCTGAAAATAATGTTGAAGGCCATGAGTAGGTTGTTTACTATTTGAGTAGAGTCCTAAATTCAACAGAGACAAGGTATACACCCATTGAAAATTTGTGTTTGGCCTTATACTTTGCATGTACAAATTTGAGACATTACTTGATCAAGTCTCGAGTCGTGGTTTCTCAAGCCAGAGCTTGATGAAATACATGCGTAGGCCCTTAATCCTTTGGAAGAATCGGAAAATGGTCCTTGGCACTGAGGAGTTCACCACAGTCTATTTTCCACATAAATGAAGTGAGGCAAGCTTTGGCTAACTACAGTTGATCATCAGCTAAATTAGAAATCCAACTAGAAAGGATGTGGACAAGGGATATATATGAAGTAGAGAGGCGGCCATGGATTCTTAAGTTTGATGGCTGCATAAATCGGATTGGAGTTGGAATAGTAATCCATTTTCACCAAAAGGGATGAAGACTACCTATCTTTTCGACTTGTACTTCAAATTACTTTTGATAATAAAGCTGAATATGAAGCTTTAGTGATTGGCTTGGAAATCTTGATGGAACTTAGAGCACAAGAGATACACATTAATGGGGACTCTCCAGTAGTACTTCGGAAGCTAATAGGGGAGTAAAAGTCCAATAGCTTATTGCTAGCTCATATTATCACTGCTTCGATCAATTTATTGAATTCTTTTTCATTCTATAGATTTTGAATATGTACTGGAATTGTATTTACTTTTCCACTTATGTTTTTAGTTAGTTTTCTTAGGGTTTTAGATTCCAGCCAAAGACATGTTTGTATGAATCTCTCCTAATTTATATTGATTAATGTTTTATTTCATATTTATGTTGAGTATTTCATTTGGATCTTAATGCTTGTGGGTATTTGGCTAATATTTGCATGAATTGTGGTTTGATTCAAAATCTAAGAAGTAAGAGTTAAAATTAGACCATGGATGATTTACCATCTAATTATCATGAGATAGAGATACAAGTGAGATTAGGTGTGGTATTAGATTTATAGGTTGTTAAATATGATCCGCGATAGTTTCAGACGGAATGCGTTATAACCTTTTTAAGGAATGGTATCTTGGATGCTGAGAGAAATTCAAATATACATTAGTGAAATCACCCATCTTCGCATTGAGGTAGATCATCGATTAAATTCAGTTGAAGATTCTTGTCAATTGTTTAGGTAAAAATCTAAGCCTAAGGTTTAGTCTTTATCTGAATTCATTCTTGCATGCACAGATTAGTGTCTTTGAGTTTTCTATAGATTTTCCAACATCACGATAAAAAGCATAGGCTAGATTAGGTTGGTGCTTAGTAGCTTGATTCTCGTGGGGCGATCCCTCACTTATCATTATATTACTTGAGGCGACGCGTGCACTTGCGCACATAGGTGTACACATTTTACATAGCACAAATCGACTGTCAGTTTTAGTGCGATTCTTGGGGTGGTGTTTTATCTAATATTGATTTAAATAGCTTTACTTTACTCTAGATATAGTTAGTCTTATTTTATTTTCCTTTCTGTTTATTTTACTTTTGAATTTTATTTTTTGTTTTATAGGTTTCAATCACAATGGATCCTATCATCGAGTTGACAAATGCATTGGCTATCCTTTGTCGACAATGGAATGAGGAAAATGGCCCGAGAATAATATCATCAAGAGTGAAAAATCAAGTGAGGATCCACATATGCACATGACTCAGATTTCGGTATGGAGGTGCCACATGTTGAACAATTATAAAGGGTTAGCAAGCATTACCACAGCACCTCATGGAATCTGAACTATACATCTTCCAATCTCCCTGAGTCGAAGTTGAGAGTGAGAAGGCTATGGATGATTAAGAAGAACTGTGAATACATGTAACAACGAATTTCAAGATCAATGGTTGAAATGGACCACTCTTAAGTTGGGTTGTCTAGGTTTCTTGATCCAAATGAGATAAGTCAACCTCCACAGGAGAGAATGACAAAGTTAGAGGTAGCCATGGCTAAATTGGAAAGAGTTTATGCTGAATGTGCAACATCTCAAGTTCAATTCATGGAATTGACAAGGGCTAATGTTCAAATTCAACCTACGCCATTCAAGAGTGTGAAAGGAGAGATGGCTCCAGTAAGGTACACTTTTACAGTACCCGACTTACATTTGAGAAAGAACAACCTAAAGAAGGAGAGTGAGTATAAAAGAACTAGTGGCCAAATGTATGAAACGAGATAATATGACTCTGATATTAGCTGAAGGATAAATGAGAATTGTCATCTCTACTCTTGGGGTGAATACAACATCTCAAGTTCAATTCATGGAATTGACAAGGGCTGATGTTCAAATTCAGCCTATGCTATTCAAGAGCGTGAAAGAAGAGATGGCTCCAATGGTTACTTCTAGTACTCAACTTACATTTGAAAGACAGCTACAAAGAGAGGAGAGTATGAGTATACAGAATAACTAGTGGCAAAATATATGAAAAGAACAAGATCGTATGACACAATGTCATTTTAAAGTTGAATATGAGAATTTCCATCTACTCTTGGGGTGAATCGGAAGAAGAAAAGCTGGAGCTCTGATGGAAGGAATCCTTGAGAAGGTAATGGAGCAGGAGTTTGAATAGTGGAGATGATGCACAAATTTTAGAAACCTTAAATGTGAATGAAGAAAAGTCAACTCTATAGGAACCACATGAAAAAAGACAAATGATGAAGTTATGAAGACTATTCAGGACAGCTTTTGGGTTCCAATGCATGAGAGTGAAAAATAAAGAAAACCCCACGACTTAGAGGTGGATGAGTACATCATTCCTTTGAACAATGAATTGGGAGGAAATGGAACCCAGCAAAGAAAAAAAATAAAAATGAAAATAGAAAAAATAATGATCTTGGAGACCCTATGTGCCTAAAAGTGCGATTAAAGCATAATTCTTACCTCTTAGAGAATGATGAGTAAGGAATCTTGGCATGTCAGTAGTTGGTAGAGTCTAAGCGGACTCGAAAAATGGAGGCGGCTTCTTGGGGAGGCAGCCCAAGTTAAGAAGTTTCCTTTTCTTGCTGTACTTTTTTAGATTGCTTTTGGGTTTGTTTTTGAATAAATTTTCTTACTTTGCTCATGTGTTTCTTAGTGTTTATTTGAGTTTTTGAGTTCAAGGTTTTCTATGGAGGTGGAGAGAGATGTAGAAAAGAGTGGAGTTTATAATATCTTGGGAGTTCAAGACAAAAATTGAACCGAAATCCAGTTTCCAACATCCTTCCTCATTCCATTCATACACTCTTCACATTTTCAAGCCTCCTCTCGTTTGGAACTAAAGTCTCAATCCTCCTTAACACCTTTGCCTCAAGCGAGTCATATTAATTGGAGCAACTGAGAGGACTTGATCAACCTCGGAAATTACTCAATATCATTGTTGCTTTCATTTATGTGAGTACAAATATTTCATTTCAGTTCGGAGTGTAGTTTAAAAATTGGCTTTTCATATCTCACTTTGTTTTAATTCTTTCCTTTTTAGTTGTTTGGTTGTTATTTGCATGTGCTTTTCTTTCTTTCTTTTGTTTGTTTCGTGTCTCATATGAGTGAGTTTGATGCCTTGTTGGCTAGTAGAAGGTCATTTCAAATACAACTATTCACGAAGGTTAAGTGTAAAGAGAAATTGGACTCTTAGGTTTTTAAATGATTTGAAATTGTGGTAACACTTAGTATGGGTGACAAGCTTAGTCACCTCCCTTGTAACCAGTCATTTCTCGAGATCTCTCACTTTTACACCTTTTTAACGGTCTCCCTTGTGCCTTGGTCCCAGACCCTTTGTCTTGATTCAACTAATAACTTAGAGTTAGCACCTAAGTGATGGGACACCTAATCGAGGATTTCCATAGGCCCCTGACTAAAGAAGAAAAAATACAAAAACAAAAGAAAGAGGTGAAAAAGAAAGATAAAAGCGAAAAGAAAGAAAAAGCGTCAAAAATAAGTATATGAATAAGAATAAGCGGGTCCGATCAGTGATGAGAAATCTCGAGCCACCGTTGAGAGAGGGCCTTCAAAACTGTGCCACACAGGCAGTAAAAATTTGAGAGTCAGTAAGCTTCGCCTTTACCAGGACGGAGGATGGATCCTTCCCATAACAGGGCCTTTGAGTTTGGTTAAGTGTTTGGGATTGAATTTTGAAGGGAATTTAATGGTGCCTTAGCAACTAGTGGGGAGTCACGTGGATCCATTTCACGGGAACACTTATCTAAGACTTCTTAGAACTGGTTTTATTTCATTTTTTTAGGTATTTTGGTACGAATAAAAAGGATATGGTGCACATTCTTATCTTTGCCTTGGTTAACTTCTTCCAAATAGGTGAGTTGAGGCTTAAGTTTAGGGGTACTGGGACCTTCTTTATACACTGAGATCATCATCACCTATAGTTAGTTTCCTTAGAGAGGTCGATTTGAGGACTTGGGGGTTTGATTTATTTTGGTCACCATGCTTTGTATGTATTCCTTAGAGTTTAAAAGTGTAAGGATCCTAAATATTTGTTAATACTAATATTTTCATTGCTCATGATGATTCTTCCACTTGGCATCCATGTTGCTTATCTTATATCTATTGTTTACATGATTAGTGTCATTTTCCAGTTTTCTGTTTGTTTTTTTAGTGAGTCTCTTCATGAGGACAACGAGGAATTTAAGTTGAGGTGAAAAAGCTTGATGAGGCGTTTCATTGATTGTGTTTTTGTGGATATGCAATAAAGGTGGTGCCTAATCATAGGTGCCTAAGATAGATACAGTATGAGTATGGTCTTTGATGCAGAGTTAAAAGCTTGGAAAAGTTCTAATAAGGCATTCTTTAGCTGAATGGGATCCCAAACATTTTATCATCTAAAGACAAGGCATTCAAATGTTATATTTGATCAAGACAAGTTTTACCCCCGACCCTCGTAGATCTTTCCTAAAGGGTTCCGATGTAAATGATATTTTTAGATCTCAAATATAGACTAAGGTTACAAAAACACTCTTCAGCTAAACTATTCATTCATTTGAAAGAAAATTAATCAAAACATGATAAAAACGCACCTTTTATTCAACAACTACAACTAAAAAGTATGAAGCAATGCTAAGAAGTTTTAGAAAAGTGTCCATGTAGCAGAGGGATCCGTGTGACTCCCCACCCGATTCAGTTAAGGGCGATGAACATTGGATTATCGAACTTCTGCAAACACTCCAATTAAAACAAGCACCTACTTGTGAGTAAATTCACTTATTTGTTTCTTTTCTTTCTTTTCTCTTTTTCTATTTTTTCTTTTTCGTTTTCTTTTTTTTTTTTGGTTTTGGGACACGATGGCAATCCATCTTTGTTGAGGTGTCATCAGCATAGAGTCAGATCTCTCGAGTAAGATTAGTTTGAGAAAAAGAGGCTAGAGCGAAGTGTATAAATGAGACCCTAGTGTGTCTTCGTGTGTGTAGGAGTTTCCTTAGAAATGATATCTTGAGAAACAATGGGGCTATTCAGCTAAGTCTCCCATGACGAGATACACTCAGTCTAAAATGAACAAATGCAAGGTATCCCAGATTTAGTTTAGAAAACAAAATTTAAGTATAAAACCAATGCATTCTCAAAACAATTACTGGAACCAACTGACTCATATGAGACACAAATAAACAAAGAAAGAAGAAAGAAAAACATATACAAATAACAACCCAACAACTAAGAAATAACTAAACAATAGTAAGGAATCTGGCTGAGATTTTTGAAAAAAAAATTTGATTGCCAGATTCACCTCCCCGAATTTAGATTAAACATTGTGTTATGATGTGAAACAAAACAGAATGGATATTGAGTACTCCTGAGGTTGATCAAGTCTCAAAGTTTCTCGATGAATATGACTCGCATAGGAGCGAAGGTGCCGAGTGATTAGACTTTAGTTCCAAAATGAGAGGAGGCTTGAAAATAAGGCTTGTATGGAATGGAATGAGGAAAGCTAAAGCCCGTTTCTTTGTTCAATTTTTGTTCTTTGAACCTCCAAGATACTATAAACTTCTACTTTTCAAGATTCTACACCTCAATAGCCAACTTTAAACTCCAAAAACCTGAAAAACAACACTAAGAAACACAAGAGCAAGTAAGAAAATTTATTAAAAAACAAACTCAAACATTACTAAAAAAAGGAATAAAAGAGAATGAAACTTTTTGAACTTGGGCTGCCTCAAAAGAAGCTACTCCGTTTTTCGAGTCCAAGTAGACTCTATCAACTACGGTTATGTTGGTGATTCTTATCTCCATCATTCTCTAAGAGGCTAAAATTGTGCTCGATCGGCTAGCAGACACATAGTCTTCGAGATCATTATTTTTTTCTATTTTCTATTTTTTTTTCATTTTTCTTTACAAGGATTCCTCTTAATTCATTGTTCAAGTAGATAGTGTACTCATCCACCTTGGAAGTTGGGGTTCTTTCTTATTTTCACTTCCTCATGCATTGGAGACGAAAAAATTCATCCTCAGGAATAGTCTTCTAGCCCCATCATTTGTCTTTTCATGTAGTTTCGGAGAGGTTGACTCTTCTTTATTCACAACTAAGGTTTCCAAAATTTTTGCATCATTCTCCATTGATTGAAACTCCTCAAGCTCTTCATTACCTCTTGAAGTGATTTCTTCATTGTAGCTCCAGTTTTCTTCTTCCGTATTCATCCCAAGAGTAGATGGAAAATTCTCATATTGTCCTTCAAAGGACATTGTAGTAGTATTATCTTGTTCTTCCATATATTTTGCCACTAGTTCTTCTATACTCATACTCTCATCTTCTTTAGGTTGTTCTTTCTCAAATGTAAGTTGAGTACCAAAAGTGGCCATTGGAGCCATCTCTTCTTTCACGCTCTTGAATGGCGTAGGCTGAATTTGAACATCAGCCCTTGTCAATTCCATGAATTGAACTTGAGATGTTGTATTCACCCCAAGAGTATATGGAAAATTCTCATATTGTCCTTCAAAGGACATTGTAGTCATATTATCTTATTCTTTCATATATTTTGCCACTAGTTCTTCTATACTCATACTCTCCTCTTCTTTAGGTTATTCTTTCTCAAATGTAAGTTGAGTACCAGAAGTGGCCATTGGAGCCATCTCTTCTTTCACGCTCTTGAATGGCGTAGGCTGAATTTGAACATTAGCCCTTGTCAATTCCATGAATTGAACTTGAGATGTTGCACATTCAGCATGAACTCTTTCCAATTCAGCCATGGCTACCTCTAACTTTGTCATTCTCTCTATGGAGGGGTTGACTTATCTCGTTGGATCGAAACCAAGGCAACCCGACTCGAGAGTGGTCATTTCAGCCACATTGATCTTGAAATTTGGTTTATGCCATGAGCAGGTTGAAACAGGTTTCTTCTTGAATTCATCCATAGCTTCTTCTAGTCTTGATCTTTGGGCTTGCTGGAGATTGAAGAGTGTTATAGCTTGTATTCCATGAGGTCCTAAGGCAATGTTGCCAACCTGGGTTATAATTGTTCCAATATGAGGTACCTCCATGCCGAACTTGAGTCATGTGCATATGTGGGATCCTCACTTGATTTTTCACTCTTTGATGATATTCATTGGCCATTTTCCTCATTCTTAGTTGTTGATTAAGGAGAGCCAATGCATTTGTCAACTCGGTGATATGATCCATTGTGATTAAAACCTATAAAACAAAAAAATAAAATTCAAAAGTAAAATAGACAGAAAGGAAAATAAAACAAGACTAACTATATCTAGAGTAAAGTAAAGCTATTTCAAATCAATATTAATAAACACCAATTCCTAACTTAGCAGCGCGAAACTTGATAAGTAGGTTGTCTTTATATAAAATGTGTCTTTATGTGCGCAAGTGCGTCACCTCGGTAATATAATGATAAGTGAGTATCGTTCCCATGGAGAATTAGGTTATAAGTCACAGGCTCTAATCTTGCCTATGCTTTATTTGGATGTTGGAAAATCTATAGAAAGGCACTTCGAAGACCTAGGCATGCGAGAATGGTAATATAAAGACTAAAAAACCATAGAGGCGTAGATTTCACCTAAGCGATGATGTATGAACCTCTTAGCCCGATTAAAGATCAGTTCATCATGAAGATGGCGATTTCACTAATGTATATTTGAATCTCTCTCGAGCATCCACATACTACCCTTAGAAAATGTTATACTACATCTCTGCCTCAAACCATCATAACTAAGGATGCATTGAACCCTATAAATCTTAATACCACACGATCTCACTTATATATCTCATGATAATTAGATGAGTAAATCATCATGTATTTTAACTCTCACTTCTTAGATTTTTGAATCAAACCTGATTCATGCAAATATTGGCCAAATACCCACAAGCATTAAGATCAGAATGAAATATCAACATAAATATGAAATAAAACATCGATCAATATAAATTAGGAGATATTCCATGAACATGTCTTTGGCTACATAAACCTAAGAAAACTAACTAAAACATAAGTCGAAAAATCATCTGACCATCGGAAGAAAAAAAAGCGGAAAGGAAAGAAAACAAATTTGGCGTTGAAGCTCCATATTCCCTCCTCCAATATCTTCTTGCTTCATAAGTGTTCTTCCCTCTTTGAGCGAACCTAGAAATCTCTCTGAAACGAAGCCTAGGGTGTTTCCACCACAAGGGAGCTTGTTCTCCACCAACGCTAAAATCCCTGCTTGTGTGTTTAGGGTTTTCTCTTTACCTGATTATGAGGCTCAAAATGGGCTAAAACTCCACCAAAGCCAACCCAGAACATCGCGACGTCGGGATGCTCTATTCTATGACGATAAAACGGCGTTGGTTCTGACGTCAGCGACATTCACCCGTGACTCCACAATTTTTGGACCCGACCATTAAGGCCGTAACTTTTCATCAGAACTTAGGTTGGGTGTTCTTGGTACCGATGGAAAGCTATTGAAGTCACGAGAATCTAGATAGTAGCGGAAGAAACACTTTGAAATTGTTAGCAAGATTAGGATCTTACAGGAAATGCTTCGAAAGCATACTTTTGAATCTCTTCGCTCTTGTATTAAGATAATGCGAGGTCTTGTTTTTGTGATCGTTTTGATCAGTGAATGAAATAAAGATGTCTTTGGAAGAGGTGGGGGAATAACCTGTCATCATATGATGTTGGCGGCAATTTGAATCATCTTGCGTGAAGGCATCAAAATCTTGTAGCTACTACCATACATGTGCTTTCTGTGGTGCGACTTTATCTTTTGTTTTTTATCCATATTGAAACTCTATGATTGCTAATGCAGATTGAAATTTAGGCATTCAGATCTTATTTATATGATCAAATATAATAATCTCTTAGGTACTGGGACAGAAAATAATTATATAGTATATTTAGTAGCTCAGAGATAATTGGGAGGCGGATGGTAACTGCAGGTGCCTTAAGTTGTAGATGAGGAAGAGGTGACCTCATAAACTAATTGTGTGATGGAGAAGAAGAATCACCTCCATTTCTTGAAGGGATCATATTGAGTCAATTAATATGGATTAAATCATTATGGAGATTGGAGTGGATGGAAGACATGTTTAAGGATCTGTGGATTGGTTCCCATGAGGTGGCTGATGTGGAACAGTCTAATGGAAGTTAAATTGTATAGAAAGAGCTTGATGGATTCTTGCTCGGTCCTATCGCCCAAACGATATGATGATGAAGAGTTCGTAGAGGTTTCAAATCAAACCCGTGAGTTGGATAAAAATCGATGGTTGATTAAGGAATATCATTTATTTTAATAACCATCCATTGTTATCATTACTCGAAGATTAT
Organism: Tetrastigma voinierianum; assembly: GCA_016808115.1. NCBI lineage: Eukaryota > Viridiplantae > Streptophyta > Magnoliopsida > Vitales > Vitaceae > Tetrastigma > Tetrastigma voinierianum. The sequence continues at coordinate 82,640 of JAEQBH010002683.1, read as the reverse complement.
AGCGGTGCCAACTCTGGTATTATCTGGAAGGGTTTCCATAACGTAGTTATGATTATGACCATGGCCTTTGGATGATGAACATGAATAATCAGGAAAGAAATTTTTGACCAAATGAGATGTAACTATCTGGTTGATTACAAACTAACTACAAATGGGTGAGAACAATTGCCGCCGGAAGAAGCGAAACCTCAGCTCATGAATCTGATTCATTCGAGGATGAATATTATGGTTTGAATTCTGATCATTCAGTGAGCCGCGTTGCTGATATGGATGAGATGATATTTTCCAGGACTTCATGGCAGTTCAGCTCAAGTCGGATCCTCTTTTTGTACCCCAGGAAAGATGGGCGATGGAAATACAATAAGTTGAGTAAACGTCTGGAAGATTGGAGATGATCGAGTTGTTTATGTTTTATCTTGGACTTGCTGTGACACATGGGACAAGAGTTGCAAGGGTGTAGTGTTACTTTCCCAACATACCAGGCAGATGAGTAGCTTCAGTAGGAGTGGCCAGTTTATACTCTAAGAGTATCCAGGACATAATAGCGTAAATCCTCAAGAATCTGGTGAGTCGCGATGAGTGGAACTCGAGGCATTAGATAGGAAAGATTACAAAGCGCTTGACCACGTCATGATCCGGAAAAGAGAGGTGGCTGAGACTCTGTGACGAGTCGAAGAAGATTTTTAAGGAGGGCTCGTTTTGAGGTGGTGCTACCCATTCGATGCTAAAGACAAAGGGTGGGAAATGGTCCTAAGCTGGGAAGGACCATTCAAGGTTCACCAAATGCTACTCGGAATTCCTATTGGGCTATCGAAGCCTTGAAGGAGGAATACCTGAAAGGGTTTATATATGGAAATACCTGAAATGCTTTCCCATGATGTGGGAAATCTTTGGATCTTGCCTATAACACCCCGAAATATACTAATTAGGTTTTCAACGTGTTTAGGGTATTTGTGAGTATAATTTGAAATTTTTAGTAATTGTATGTTCTTCAAGTGAGAAAATTTCGAAACCGGAATTTGTCTGAATCTGAGGTAAAGTGGAATTTGTCATAGCAGGGATATAAAAATCATAAGATAATAAGATTATAAACTGATATAAATATGAGAGTTGTAGTGCAAATAGAGGAAGTATGTGTTATAGAGCATTTTAGGAGGAAACTTAAGTCAAAAGAATGCATTTTGGCCAAACGAGGCCTTATGAAGAATAAGTGACTTTAAGACCAAGTTGGTCTCTCATTTTGGGGGAAGTGCTAGGGCAATACGTGAAGAGAGGGAGAAGAAGAGAAGGAAGCCAAGAAAGGTATGGAAACTATTTGAGTATGGAATTGTTGTATGGATGCCTATGTTTTTGTATGGAATTTGTATGGAAGTGTTTGTATGGATATTAGTGGTTCCATTCCTAGGGTTTAGTTAAGAATTCATCCAAACCTTAGATTTTTTGAAAGTTGGGTTGGTAAAACCCTATTTTGTATAAGATGAGTATGGAATCCTCCCTTTGAGTATGGATTCTTGGTTTATGGTGTATGGATACATATTTGGGTGTTAGGAAGTTAACCTAACTTACAAGTATTTGAGTTTGGCTTTGGAAAAACCCTAATTAAACTCTATGTTTGGTTTTGGTGAGATTAGATACCATTTGGGAGTTGTTTTCAGTGATGCTTTTGGATTAATTGAGGGTTTTTGGTTGGATTTCTGGAGAAATTGACCAAATCAGCAAAATCTGGGCAATTGCAGGGGTCCTACGCTGCGGTGTAGTGATCCCACGCAGCAATGTAGTTCCACACCAAGGCATGGCATGTCCACATTGCGGCTTAGCTGAGAGGGGGCTTGGATAAGCCTCGGGTACGCCGCTGCGTAGCATAGCTACTGTTCATAGCATGGAAATTTCTGTGTTTTGTTTTGTTTTGTTTTTCAGTTGCTCTGAGGACTTGTCTATTGGACTAATAAGGACCCTATAAGTGTATGAAAGGGTCCATACATGTTTAATAAGATAAAGGAAAGAAAAATTAGAATTTGGTTAGTACGCCTCGCGGAAGTACATCGTTAGCAAACTTAATGTAATGCCCTTATGATCCTGAACACACATAATTATAGGACTTCACCAGGCCGAGTTATGGAATGACAAACGCATATACATTGCCAGAGCAAGCACGTATAGTACTTCGGTACTCTTTGATTAGTCTTGACGGCACTACATGGCTAATGTGACACATTTAGTATTCCGACTCTCTGTCGATTACTCTGACGCTCTCGACGGTGCTTGACACATTTAGTACCGGTACTCTCTGATTAGTCTGTGGCCTCTCTATATGGTCGCCCGGCACTCTACGTGGTCTTGGCGCTCACATTTTTATCTTTGCGGCACCTCGATCTTATCTTGTACCTTCGAGTACTTGATATGTTGTGTCTCTGCTAAATTCCTTGTGCGAGTCTAAGTAGTCAAACAGTTATTGATAAGAATCTGAATGTCGAATAAGAGTAAAGTAGTATATCATTGCACTCTGAATGTGTACTACGGGTACCTGCAATACAGTATAAGCTCACGTATTTTCTGAATTTCCTCTTTTTGAAGTATAAGCTCTTGTAGTACCTAAAGGGTACCTTTGTACAAGTATAAGCAAGTAATTTCGAGGTTGCCTCATCTGATATAAACTTGCTTGCTCCTCACGGGATGCGAAGACGAGTATAAGGTCTTACATAGAGTACAAGTATGTGTATAAGTTTGTTATGTGGATTCATGAATAATTATGATATACGCTCTTTGTATACACATTCTTGTTATATGTTTCTTTGTAAAGAGTATAAATGCATGTGTATCACATTATAAATATATGTTTCCCACTAAGCGTGGCTGCGCTAGGTTTTAATCAGGTGTAGGTAAGGGGAGGGCGTTCGCGATCTTCCACATCTTAATGGAGCGACAAACTGAAGTAGGGTACATCCGCGATGGGTTTTGCGCTCTAAATTATGGAATGTAAATATACGAGTTTTTGTTTATGTATATATATAAAGTGGAACTTAGAGTTAGCATGTATTGACATTGTAAACACCATTTATGGTGATAGTTTTTTATTTTGTATCTTTGTATATGATATTTTGATTCAATTATAAGACTTGGGCCCACGATGTCTCGAAAAGCAAGTAAAGGTCCCATTATAGTTTCTACTTTATAGTCGGTCTAGGAGAGGGTCGGGGTGTGACAACTACATGAAAAACTAAGATAGAAAGTGAAGGAATAGCAAGCAGAAATAGGTCTCACTGACCATTTTGTATTAGGGAAACTATTCTTAGTAGTTACTTTGGGTGATAAAGTAGGTTATTTTGACCACTCACTACTCAAACTTTTTTATTCCTCAATGCCATACTTGTTGTACCCTCAATTGTTTTATGAATAAATAAAGTAAGTCCCATGACCACTTTAAACCTGGGGAAATAGATATAGATCTTTGATTAGAAGGATAAAGTAGACATTATGACCTCTATTGATCCTAAATAAAGGTTTTTCCCCAAGAATGAGCTTGTTGTGTTATCAATTCTCAATTAGGTTCCTTGACCCGCACAAAACTAGAGAAATATGGGAGTACTTAGTGATAAAGTGGCTTCTTGGCCATTGCATTCATCAACACATTGATTTCTCATAGGATGTCCTTGTTCACTCTCTGAATAGGTCCCAAGATTATTAAGGTCATTAGAGAAATAGACATGGATTGTAGTTCCAAGATAGGGTTTGAGGCAGTAAAGTTGGCTTTTGGCCACTTCACTACAAAACATTAACTTCTTCAAGATTCTATAATGATTCCCCAAGGAAGAATGATTAGTACCCAAAAAGTGCTATTTTGAGTCCTATTTAAGATAGGTTTTGAGTGCTTTTTGCGTACTAATCATATGTGTCCTTGATTGACATGTGCGAGTCCATTTAGTACTGCGATTTTGTTTCGAGGTTTGTTTTGGTAATTTTGCGAGGTTTTGTGAGCCTCGACCATCATTTCAAGCTTAGCTGGGTTAGTCTTGGAGTTATACCATGTTCATATGAATTCTCTCGCGATTTCATCAAGTAGGAGTTGGAAGAATGTCATGTGGAATTGAAGAAATGGAGGTTGGCCAGATGCGGGAGGATCTGCAAGAGAGTGTAAGGACTTTTCGCTGCATTGAAGACTGGGACCATGAGACCCAGTACTAGCATTTTATTGTGCGATCTTTACAAAATTGCTATCTGCGATTTTTTATTATGATAACAATTCCATGATCGTTTGTATGAAAATTATATAATAGTGGAAGGATTCTTGCCATAAGTGGATATTAACTCTTATACCATTTGTAACTGAACTCAGCGAGATTCTGATCTCAGAGGCTGATATGATGTGTTAACCCCTGTGTTTTTGTTCAGTTTTGACCTGGATGTGCCAACTCCCATTTGTCTGTGTAATCATATATTTTAGGTATTTTTGGTGTTTCACACATCTTGTATGGGCTATATAAAGCCACCTTATAACTTTGTAACCACAGCTTTCATTCGAGCATTCATTCACGCGACTTTTGTTTTAGGTTCTGATTTTTCTCTCTTCTCTCTCTTCTTTCTCTCATTTTCTTGCTTCGAACACCACCTTTGAGGATGGCATTTCGAGGGATGTTGGCTAAGCCTCGAAACCTTGAAGATGAAGGGTTGCTAGGTTGGTTAATGGTGGTTTGCGGGTGGTCCTCGGTTTCAAAAATGACTTGATCTTTGCATTTGCTGTTCCAAACTTTCCAAACTAGGTTTAATGCCATTTAATGTGTTTCTTATAATTCGATACTTGTCATACTTTAGGGTTGATGCATTCTTAAGAGTAGATGCACTAACATTTTTTAGATATGCATTCTGAGTACTTTGAAATGAGATTAAATGCTATGCTTTCTTCTTTGGAACATTAAATGCTCGATTACATGGTTTTGACTCGAATAGGAGTATTTCAAGGGTTAGTTTTAAAGCGAGCAAAGTGAGTTTGGCTACTTGACTATAAAGTCATTTTGCTACTAATGCAAGGAAATAACCCGGGACCTTATTAACCCCATTTTATCAAGCTAGTGACCCAGAGCCTTCAAGGTCTCTATTTCCTCATTTCTAAGCTATTTGATTAGTTAAGTGACTTTTGACACCCACACTTTTTAATGAAAATCCAAAAATCCAAATAAAAAGCCTCGCCCATTTTGAATCATGATCACGAATCATTTGTGGGATGAAAACCCGTCCCAGTGTTTGACCACTAGACCGCTATCTTTGCGGTAGCTTGACTCTACGGCGATGGGAGAAAATAGAAACAAATTTTGTTGATTAGAATCACCTGCAGTGCTTGCGAATCGAATCGCGCTTAGTTGTCGGGGATGGTGCGAAACTAGGAATGATGAGTTGATATAAACTTGTAATCCAGAACACAGAGTGTTGGTGACCTTACAACCCTTTTTAATTTACCGTTTGTTAAATTTAGTTTTTACTCGTGATCTCTGTTAGGAATTCATTTTTATTTTCTGATCAGTTTTTATTTATTGCTCTTGATCCTTTTGCGAAACCTTGTTTGTGTTCTCTGCTTTGTCTCATTTTATTATTCTGAGGTGTTTATACGACGGGATAGGGGATATCGGGTGATTCTGAAAGAGTGAGTGCTGATTGAGCAAAATTTGTAATGAAATCGGTGTACCTGATGACGAATGGATCCTCTGCACGAGGCAATGAAGTCAGCAAAGGCACTCTATAGTAGACAATGACATACGGATCGATAGGGACCACATCGCCCCTCACAGAGTGAGTGCTCCTTCGGCGTCATACCACCCTTTAAGGATGTAGCGATTGAGACCTTATTTAGTGCCCACATTCCACGTTCATAGTATGGAGAATGAAAATCCATACTCACACATTCGGGATGAGGAAGTATGCATAACTTTTAAGGAGGGTATAACCGATATGGAATTGTTGAAATTGAAGGCATTCCCGTTAACCCTCAAGGATGAAGGCCAAATATTAAATAAATTCTTGAGGCGAGAACAATTAGAAATTGGGCCTATCTTCAGCCCCAATTTTTGAAGAAATTCTTAGTACAACAGACAGCAGTTTGAAAAGGCAGATCTACACTTACTGCGACCTATGACAATGAGAAATTTTATCCCGGTGTTGGGGAGAGGGTTTCATGGAGACCATCAATGCATGCCACACCATGGTTTAAATACGTGGATGCTAGTGAATCATTTTATGATGGTATGTCTCCTGCTGAAACATTTACTTTCAAACCATGTGTGGAGGTGACTTTACGAGAAAAAATCGGATGAAGCTATGAACATTGAATTATGTGTAAACTTCCAAGGCTTAGGATGAACCGAATCAAGGAAAATTTGAAAGTATGAAGCAGGTAACCACCAAGGGAGGCATTTTGCACTTTCTGAAGATATGGAGATGAAAGCAAGGATATCAACCTTGGCTAGGAAGGTGGAAGAGCTAGAAGGAAAGAACCATGATGTCTGTGGTGGCGAAAATCTACGAGGGCTGACCATGCATCAATTGCCGACCACTTTGTCCACCTAGAAGAACCTTTGTCAATTGCTCCACACAGTGAAGGATTTGATGTCGAGCATGCCAATGTCGTGGACCAATACAAGGCTACAACCAGTGCATACAGTGAATACATATAATTCGATTGGAAGATAACAGATCTCACAGAAACCTAATTCACTGTATGTATCACAGTTTGAAACAACGGTTTGGTTCCTCATCTCAACCACAACCATCACCATCCTCTTCTCCTATTGAACAAGCCATCTTAAACTTGAGGAAGGTGGTAGGCAATTTTGTAGAAGGAGCAAGGAATCAATGTGCAGTGTGAAAAGGGTGAAATCTTTGTGGAAAGTACTGAGCAAAGAATCGATGGGCTTGAAGCGGCTATGTCAGAAGATTGAGAATCTACAATATTCAGTCACCAGGATTACTAATTTGCTGGAGGGACAGGAGAAAGGAAGATTCCCTTCCCAAACCTTTGCCAAATCGAGGAGTTCATGATTAGTTCTCTTAAAAACAACAGATGGATGAAGTAAAGGCTATCATCACTTTGAGAATTGGAAAGAAAGAGAAATTGCACAACCGGTGCCTGACTCTTTGAAGAAACGAGAGAAGAGAGAGCGAGCTTTGAGGAGGATAATAATCGGTGAAGAGTCGGTGAAAGAAAACATGCCCCTCAAAACTCATAACCTTAGAAAGCGAGAAAAATCCCCAGGTAACAGAAATTTGGGAGGTGCTAGGCAAGTGAAGGTGGCATATCCCAGCTGCGACATGATTAAGCGGTCCCCACAGCAAAGTTCTTGGACTGTGCACAGTCGAGAAATTTGGGCATTGAAAGAAAGCCTTCCTAACGAACAAGTCGGTGCCATCATTGAGCAAGACCCAGTGAAATATAAGGATCGGATCCCCCACAATATGATCAACGACTGGAGGTTGCATAGATAAAGCACTATTGGACTTGAGGGCCAGTGTAAACCTACTACCATATTCAGTGTATAAGCAGTTAGGTTTAGGAGAGCTTAAGCCTACCAACATCACTCTGTCATTGGCTGATCGTTCGGTAAAAATTCCTAAGGGAATAGTTGAGGATGTGTTGGTAAAGGTGGACAAATTCCTCTTTACTTGATGGACTTTGTAGTGCTTGATCTAGAACCAATCGCAAGTGGATCAATCATGTGCGATTATCACGAGAAGACCATTTTTTCCAATGCGATAATCCAATTCTTAGGAATGAAGTCATGCAGCTCACATTTGGCAACATGACATTGGAGCTCAATATTTTCCACTTGAGTAACAAGCACAAGCTAGCAGAAGATGACATGCAAGGATCTGAGGAAGTCTGCTCAGTTAGTCCAAGTGTAGGGGAACCAAAAGCTCACTCACTGCAGGCGAAATTTGTGCAGAGAGATGAAGCAAATGGTGGAAAATTAGGCATATCAGTCCTCTTTGCGAAACTGATAGTCGGCCATTACATCGCGCGAAGTGAAAGAAGTGCATAACAAAAGAGTTAAGCATGAAGGCTGCAGCACACATCACTGCAGGGGTCAAGGGACTCCTCCTCTTTGATCCTCCATGATTGAACCAGTGAAATTGAGCTGGTTTGGTCTTCACAGAGGCCAAGCTGATAAGATTTTTGGTTCTAGTTATTTTGTTGAATTTTCCAGTTTGTTTTTATTTTTAGTAATTTTCTTTACCTTAATTTGAGCTAAATATAAAAATTGCAATCTTTAAGTAATCTTATTTTAATTTATGTTATTTTTTATTCTGAGTTTATTTTGATATATCTATTTTTATTTTATTGTTATTTTTGTTTTTATTTTTGTTTTAATTTTAATTTACCTAAATCGAACTTTGATTTTGCGGATGGAACGGTGCGAGGCAAAATTTCGCGATGGTGCGAAATTTGGTTGTTAAACTAAGGACCCTTGTTTGCCGCGGCTATAAGGTGGGGGTGGCTCATTCTCATTCCATTAGTTCCACATTTTTGATATTTGGCTGCGGTCTCAGGCACTACGACCGTTACTTTCATTGCAATTGCGTGTGCCCATTAGTGCCACGACCTGCTGAATGCTAGCCAAGTCCTGACAATCCACTACGATTGTCGCGGCGAGTACTGGTCATACCTTTGTCTTGTAGCGCACGATCTGCCTCCCCAGCGTGCCGCACTTCACGAGCCACGGTACGCCCACGCCCGTGGCGGACCCACGGACATGGTTGATACCAGTGGTGGTCAGCCGCTTCTGAAGCCCGGTTAGGTTGATTACCCCGGAGATGGAGGATCACGAGGCACTTCGAGGCTGCGGATGCCCGTTCCACCCGAGACACACGCGGTTACCGGCTGCGTTGTGACCATACGGGGCCTCGGGCATTAGGCGATGTCGGACCCGGGGATGGGACGCGGGCCTCTCGTGCCTCCGAGGCGGTAGGAGGGCGGCCACTCAGCGGGCCGGACATCGGGCAGGGGAGTCTTCGAGATCTCGGCTAAGCGAGTCTCCTCCGACCCCGATGAGGGTTCATCACCTCGGGTTATCACCGGCCTCAAGGATGGGCGCCCATTGTTCACGTGATCAGGTTCCGAGGAGCATTAGTTCACGTGCTAGAGACTTCCATGGGAGCCATCTTATGATGTCACCGGCATTGTGCATTGTCAGCGTTTGAGACTCGTGCGGCGATCCGGCGGTATTCAACTGCGCCTTCCGTGACGATGGCGATTCACTGCTACCCCTGAGGTTGTGCTTGGTTTACCACACTATGACATCACGGGTGCAGGAATCCGTTAGACGGTTCGGCATTGGCGACGCCAGGTACTCCGTGTGGACATTCTGTTGCCTTGGGCGCGACAAGCGAGTTACGCGGGGGTGCCAAGGTTGGCCCGACCATCGCGAGAGAAGATGGATCATTGCCTCGCTGAGATACCCCTACGTGGGACCCTATGCTCTTACGCAAGCGGCTTCCGCCACGGTCTCCTAGTGGACCACACTCCCAGGACAGTCTATTCCCATTCTGACGTATGTACGGCGCAAGGCCTGCAGGGGCTTTATACGAGGATCTCGGAGGGATTGGTTTAGTCCCTCTGAGATTGTCATGACTTCCTTGTTGCATTTTGAGGAGAAGGTCCACCGAGGGGCTCGGTGAGAGCTTAAGTTATTGATCATGGGGTTCTTGAGCCGGGTCTAGAGCATCTGGGGTTCCCCGAGCCACGCATCGAGCGGAGGATCGGTCCCTCGGGTCTATCCATGGAGCGATCATTATATATCTGCGTCTCTTTATCCTCCAGCGATTAGGAGGCAGCAAGTGATGTGGCAAAGGACCCACCGAGAGGAGAGGATCCTATTCCTGAGATGGAGGTGGAGGTGGAGAAGGCCGAGTTCGGCTTCATCTCCTCCATCTCCACCTCCCTCTTGCCCGACCCTACGAACATATCGGCCCTTCCTGCTCGGCCTTGTGATCACGAGCATATTCATATGGGTTCTAGGGACTTCTTCTTTGTTATGGATGTTGTCTTCGCGCTTGCTACTACACATGCGTCATTGGACCAGCGGGTGGCCCGAGTCGAGGTCACTTTAGCGCAGAGTCACGCCATGCTTCTTCGGATCATGAGTCACCTGAGTCTCAGCCTAGGCCTACCACCGGACTACTAGGGATGGTCGAGACAACGGCCTCCGTGGATGTGCTGAATGACGTGACGGCCGGATCACCGGCATCTCATGTGAGTGAGGGTGGTCACCTCCCTTCTCTAACTTTCCTATCCCTACCCAGTAGAGGCATGTTTATACTTTGGTTGGGAGGAAAAGTTAGAGTTAGAAGTGTCTTCTATCATGTTTTGTATTGTTTTTAGCTTTATCAACTGCCTACTCATTTTGTATAGGATTGTATAGGATACATGTGACTGGCGGAAGTAGTGAGCGGTGATATTTTGTCGCATGATTAGCTATGTTAAGCTTGTGCAGCCACTTGGTTATATCAAAGCTTTACTGGCATTATTTTACTTTACACTTTGCAAATCATATTTGTGACTATAGTATTTTGTGTTTCTACTCTTGCCTTGAGTTGAAAATTGAAATACATAGACTACCATAATGTTAGAACAATTCCATGCATGGCGAGTTTTGTTGACGACGTTCGATGTATTCAACCTTTTACATCGCCTTTAGCTAATCACACACGGCGCACATCGGTTTGTATCAGTGAGTTGAGGCTATACACCTCTTTCACTTCTTCATCCTGACCTTATACACATTGGCCGACACAGCCAATAGATTTATGTTACCTGAAAAGAATACCAATGTAGTCTTCGAAAAGAAAAAGAAAAGAAAAGAAAAAGAAAAAGAAAGAAGAAAAGAAAAATGAAAGCCGTGGCGGCACCTTGAAACCCGAACACGGTCCGGGGGTATATGGCGAAGCCTTTAAAGCCCGATGCCACCTGGCAAGGTAGTTTGGGAGTCATCGACTTAGTGTTAAGCTACACGGTGGATGGGTAGAGATTTATAACGAGTTATGCGTGCTTAATTCGAAATTATTGAAGTCGAATTGAAGCTGTAGGTTGTGGTCGGTTGATCCTTTTGGCTTGATGCCACACAAGCCTTGGTTGGGAGTCATCGGTGGACCCACGTTACACGGACTTTGGTGAAGTCGAGTTTTTAGCATTGCATCCTACAATACAATCAAAGGAAGAAATAAGAGTGTAACTGGTTTTATTTAGGTTGGTCAACAGTTTAAGGCCACGGCGAGTAGCAGTTGGGGAGGAATAACTGTATTGGTTGGCTGGTTACCTTAAGAACACTTAGATTTAGGTGGAAGTTCAGGTTGATAACACGGAACCGATGTTGCCCTAAACTTGTTCTTATATGGCATTTGTTCTCTCATGATGGTTTTATGCAGAGTCTAAATTGTTCATGCGAGGTAGGCCTAATTGTACACATACTTTTTGAATGACATACACTTTTGAGAAAAAGCACATCATACATGCCTTGGTTGTTTTTTGCTTGGGACTATGTGTCGGTTGGGGGTGTGATTAATACCAAAGTACTATTTTAAGTCTATTTAAGATAGGTTTGAGTGCTTTTGCGTACTAATCATATGAATTAAGCCAATTGACATGCGAGTCCATTGTACCTCACGATTTTGTTTCAGTTTGTTTTGGTAATTTTGCAGGTTTGTGAGCCTCGCCATCATTTCAAGCAGCTTGGTTGATTACCTATTTATGCCATGTTCATATGAATTCTCGGCGATTTCATCAAGCCGAGTTGAAGAAATGTCATGTGGAATTGAAGAAATGGAGTTGAGCCTGAATGCAGGAGGATGCAGGAGAGTGTAGGACTTTTCGCTATGCATTGCGAAAATTTATCAAGGATTGTGAAAATTTATATTACTGTGAAAATTTACGCAATCCACCTGCAAGATTTAAGCTATGCACGGAGTTTTTTTTTCGCTATGATAACAAAATTTCGTTATCATAGCGAAAATTCGCTATCATAGCGAAAGTTACTGTACATAGCGAAAATTTGAATTTTCGCTATGCCTTGTATTTTCGCTAAGATAGCAAAATTTCGCTATGATAGCGAAATTCACTATCATAAGCGAAATTTTATCTCTGTGTTTTATTCAAGCGACCTGTTTTAATGTAATTCCCATTTTTCTATTGCAATCATATATTTAGGTATTTTGTTATTTCACACATCTTATGTTAATATCGCCACCTTATAACTTTTTGTAACCTAAACTTTCATTCAAGCATTCATTCACGGCTTTGTTTTAGTTTCTGATTTTCTCTCTTCTCTCTCTTCTTTCTCTCATTTTCTTGGCTGCCAAACACCACCTTTGAGGATGAAAACTCAAGGGATGTTTGGCTAAGCCTCAAAACCTTGAAGAGGAAGGGTTGCTAGGTTGGTTAATGGTGGTTTGCAGGTGGTCCTCAGTTTTAAATGAAACAGGTACTGCATATATTGTTCCAAACTTTCCAAACTAGGGTTTAATGCCATTTAATGTGTTTCTTGTGGTCAATACTTGTCATGCTTTAGGGTTGTTGATTCTTAAGGGATGCACTGACATTTTTAGATGTCATTTACAAGCCCGAAATGAGGTTAAATGCTATGCTTTCAAGCTATTTGGAACTATTAAATGTAATTACATGTTTTGACTCAAATAAGTGTTCAGGGTTAGTTTTAAAGCCAAACAAAGATCCGGTTTTGGCTATGACTATAAGTCATTTGCCCAATAAGGAAAAAACCCGAGGACACCTTATTAACCCCATTTTATCAAGCTAGTAATTTAAACCTTCAAAATTCTCTATTCCTAGAACTCTAAACTATTTCGGTTAGTTAAGTGACACAACACACACTTTTTAATGATCCAAAATCCAAATAAAGCCTCACACGTTTTGAATCATGAATGCGAATCATTTTGTAGGATGAAAACCCCATCCCGTGTTCGACCCTAGACCGCTATCTTTGCGATGGCTTGACTACAGCGTAGGAGAAAATAGGAAACAAATTTTGTTGATTCTGGATCACCCTACCGTGGCACGAATCAAAGACTTCTTGATCACATCAATATTAGGGAAATAGGAGTGGAAAATCCAAGTTAAAAAAAAAAAAAAAGGTAGGCCTCAGGCCACTAGATATATATTTTTTCCAAAAAAGCACCTGAACAGCTTAGAGGACATCACTTGATATCCTTGAAGAAATAAGCCCTTAAGAAGAAAGAGAAGCCTTGGGTTCACCGAGGCGAAGAGGTTAGCCGAGGCAAATAAGAGACGAAGAGGTTAGCCTATGCGAATAAGCTCTTCGTCGAGGGGAAGAGGTTCACTAAGGCGAAGAAGCCCTTCGCCGAGGCAAAGAGTAAAATGCTAGAAAAAACCCTTCTTGAGTTTGCCTCGGTGAATACATGATATATGTTTCTATTTAGTTTTTGAACAGTAGACTTCTTATACAGTTCTCAAGCATGCAAGTTTCACCCAACACACATAAAGGCGGATATAATATCTATTCAGAAATAAATATTAGGCTTTAGCCACTATTTCATCAATTTCTCAAAGCGTGCACATTAGACCACAGTATATCATCCTTACACACGCAAACACACTTCCAAGATGAGCTTAGAACCACCTTGGTTCACTAAATACGTGTCGTAGTACGTAATTGCACATGTGCTAATGTTCAGTGAGTCCATAAGCAATACACACAAGTTCATCACATCCAAAGGTAGGCTTAGAGCCACCTTGGTCCACTAATGTAATGATATGCTTGTGAGTCTTTGTACATCTCATGCAAATTTCTCCAATCTAAACACCATAAAATCAATCATTTAAAAACAGTCTCAGCGATAGTTGGCTTTTAATTGATAAGCAAGAGATAAACTAGCATGATAAGGTCAAGGATCATGTCAAAATCATTAACCATGTATGAAAATGGTGGGAGATCAAATCTTAGAAAAATCAAAAAATCTCAGTGATTCCTAACACTCCAAGCATTCTTGGCGGAATGAGTAAGTTGCATGATTGAGAGAGTGATCATGATGCTTCCTCATGGGGATGAAAATCACCTAGGGAAATGGTCTTTTGTTGGTGCTTTAGGCCTTTGGCATGAAGAACCTCACTTTGTCGTATCAAGGAAGTCAACTTGGCTTTTTCTCGCTCCATTTCTTCTGCTACAAGTCCAATTTGCTTTTCCTAGGCATGATACTCAGTTTTTACGTCCTCCAATCTTTGGATGCTTTGGTCAGTAGAATACTTGGATTGCTCATACTAAGATTTTTTTTCTCCTTCAATTTCTCTAACTTAGATATCACTTGAGCATTCTCCTTTACTACATGCTCAATAGAAGAAAATACCTCAAGAGCATGGTGTGTAACTCTAGAAAGGAAAATCTCAACCTCAAGATCAAGAGAAGCGAATTGTAGTACTACCATAGCTGCATGAAAGGCATTTTGGATAGTGGATAGGAGAAGATCAAAGCAGCGGATGGCTAATAGTGGACGGGCAACAACTACATACGGATTCGGTAGGAAGTGCGGATGGTGGCTCAACATTAGGAGTGGCTTGGTCCGGAAAGGAAAGATACAAGGAAGGAACCGCTCCTGCTTCAAGATGCAAGGTAAACCAAGGAGAGACTTGTGAAAGACAAAGGTAAGGAAAATAAAAATGGATAAATAGAAAGGAAAATAGAGGTAAAGTGTTCACCTGAGGAACTGTAGGTAAAAGAGTTAGAGGAGGTTGCCCAATGGAGCCTTAACTTGACTGAAAAAATGGCCATCTTAGTTAAGGTCGTGAAGGAATGACCTCCCTCGAGGCGAGTTGAACTACCTTGCCTTTTGGATTCTATGAGTGAGACCATATCTTCCCTATGCATTGATACTTCTTCTTCAGCTTCTTCAATCTCTATAGGATTAGCTTGTGTGTTAGAAAATTCAAGCTTGGAAGCTATCCTATCTCTTCTTGAATTTGGGGCATTGAATTTGGCTTGTGTGTTAGAATGCATTATGATTAGATTTGATTCTCTACTAATCTTGTTGTAGGTGGTTGAGGTAGGGAAGGGAATGAAGGGATAAGTGAGTAAATCCGAGTTGGTGAGCCCATAAGCGGGGCAAGCAGGAAAGAAGGCTATAGAGGGAAGACAATTGAGGGAAAGAACGCAAGCAGCCCCACATGCGAGACCACCAAACCGTGTTTAAGGGAATGACACGTGTGGATATTTAAAATCCAACAAGTAAGGATGGAAGAATTCAAGATATGCTACCAGGTTAGGCTTGAAATAGTGTTAAGATTCAAATACAATTGAGACAAAGAACAGTCTGTCAAGCTAAGGAAAAAAAAAAAAAAAGGAGTCTGAAGATATAGTCATAATGGATTGAGCCGCACTAAGACCCAAAGACATTGAGGGAAAAGAGTCAACACCTGATAGCTCAAGGAAATAGGCAAAGAGAGAAATTTATTGTAAAACCCGGGAAAATTCAAATTTTCTGAAAAATGGTAAAATGGTAATTTCGGTCAAATCCGAAATTTTCTAGATCTCCGAGGATGAAACGGACTTCAGGTTAGGTGTCTCGTGAAATCTAGCTACCACATGTCGAATTTTGTAGAAAAATTTCGAGATGAGTCGAATTCCCGCGTTTTTAGAAGGCAAGTTAATGCAGTGTAGGTGCACATGAAATAACTATTAGAGACATGTCATATAAATAAAAGTCACCTACTACATGTACTTTCATGTGACACATGTGCATGATTAGGAGAGGATGTGGAGATTTGACCCCAAAGATTAAACTATGTGTCAAAAGTCAAATAGTTAAATGAAGGACACAATGGGAATTTTGGAAAAGGTTAAATGAATAAAGGAGAATAGTCTTCTTTATAGAAATAAAAAGCGTGCAGTGGTTTGTGGTTTATGAGTTTTTATGAGAGAGAGTGTCCTTTGACTTCTCTACCGTTCACGATGTTCGGATCGTCGTTTAAACGGAACAAGAAGCAAAGTCGGTCTGTGTGAGGGCTACAGCGTGGACCGATTTAGTGAGTTCGACAACTCAAGAGAGGTATGAATCTTTCCTACTTGGTTTATTCTTTGGCTAAGAGCCATTTTATGGATCAAGGGATTAATCAAGGCCTGGATTGGCATTATCAGTCTCAAAATCTTTCAAGAACCAGTGGAGAAAATCCCTAATTATTTGTAGTGAATGAGTGCGACCCGAGACACTATTCACGTGATTTTGTGTGATTTTGTGTGGTTTGGGTGATTCAAAATGAATTACTTGATTGTTAATTAGCCAGGCTAATTTTGGTATTTATTATTATTGTAATTCAGATAACATGAATTGTGTGAATTAATTTTGTTAATATATGTGTAAAATATATTGATATAGATCTTTGCCGAAACTAACAATGCATTCCATATGCAGGGCACCCTAGGTATTGGTGTGGTACATGACATGAAAGAAATTGAGTAATGCAACGATTGTGAAAGGAATTTCCAGGAAGATTTTTCGAAGAATTGCCTTGGAGATTTGTCCAACAGTTCATCTCGGAGGCGGACCCGTAGTACATGGAAAATTATCCGGTAATTCACCTCAGAAGAATAATTAATATATTTGCGAAACTTGTTAGTGTGTTTTCAAGAACAAAAGATTTGTTTTGAAGCGTAATTTATACTCGCATTTGGCTTAGGCATGTGTGAGGGGTCGAGTGAGGACTCAGACATGGGTTGGACATGTGAGTTAAGTATGATCATGTATTTGCTTAGATGTGATTATTTGCCATGACATGTGCACTTGCAGGTGGGGAATAACCCATGTAGGAAATTATCACTCTTGGGCATTACTCACCTGTCGGATGTTCAGTCTGAGAGAGTGTACAGAGGAGGGACCGGCGCTCACTAGAGGCCGCGTTTTTAGAAGAAAGCCGACTTGTGGCTTTGACATGAAATTTGTATAACATGTATTAGAATTTTAATTTTTAATATATGTTTTGAATGAAGAGTGATTTCTTAACTCTTGAACCATGTAAATATAGTTAGTTCGATATTTTGGTAATTATTGATGTATGGGCCCACGTGGTCATTTTTACTCATTTTAATTGCATATGGACCCGGTGTGGTCTTTGTAAAATATTGGGATAGGTTGTCATGTGATTGGGACAGGTTGTATTTTAGGTAAAGCTCCCCATACAAATGAGATTCTACCCAATTTTCATGAGTGGTGTCGGGTTACCTGACATCCACGAATATTCCACGGGTTGACGAGTTGTCAACGGACCCCCGGGAAATGGGGCGTCACAGCTTGGTATCAGAGCAAAGGTATACGAATACCTAGGGCTTGATGGGCACGGGTCGATCATGCATCCATTGTGCATTTGATGATTGATGTGTGATCATGTGTTGTATGAATTGTGTGAAATTGTGTGCTTGGTGAATAGCACATAGGAAAAAAAAAATGTTGAGCACTAGGGTTAGTATGGGAACAAGTTGTTTGAGAAATTTGGGCAAAATAGTCCATAATTAAATGAAAAAAAAATGTGTATGGAAGAAAAAAAAATTTCTAAGATTTTACAGTGTGTAAAACTGGGAAAAAAAATAATAAATAAATTTTAATAAATTTATTTGGTCCCTCTTTGGAAAATGAATATATATATATATATATATATATATATATATATATATATTTGGTCTTCGATTAAGGTGGAACAAATGAAAAAAAAAAAGAAAAAACGAGCTGGAATGAAGCTGCGCCATTTTTAGTTTGTGTTGGGTCACGTAGCGGTTTGTCAGTGACACGGCAAACTAGGCAAGCGCAGGCGTATGTGGTGAGCATGGCCGTACGTCACGGCCACAACTCGTACGATGCGGTTGGGCACAGAACGCGTCTGACGAGGCCACATAAAGCAGTGGCGGCGGCGTGAGGCCTGTGGCCCAGGCATCGCTGATACAATGCTACGACACGGTCGGGCGTGCGCCACGATACCGTCGAGAGGGCGCGTCACGACTGACTGCGACCACGGTGCCCTATGCTCGGCAGCGGTGCGCGAGCACGTGTTGCAATACAAAGTTTAATAAGTAGCGGGAGGAGGCTGGCGGCGGGGATTCAATGTTGCGATCTGAGATCGTGTGTCGGGGAGGAGTGGCCTGGTACGCCCGGGGCGTATGGCCCAGACGGAGCGAGACAAACCCTGCGATCGACCGACAAGGCCACGGCAGGCTGCGGGCTGCGCGACATGGCGAAGCGGGCTGCCGCGTGCTGCGCGACCACGTGCGCGACACGGCCTGGCAGGCGGTGGCGCTGCCGACCGTGTCGGGAAGGCCGACACGGCGTGCGGTATACGACCACGATCAGCCCGGTGCGCTGACCTAGGCCATGGGTGTGTGCACACTATGCACTTAACCCAGTCTTAACTCAGTGCAGCATTACGAGTTCACTGTTTGGGACAACGTTTCACTGACCTGTTCGGTTTTCAAAATAAAAAATAAAAAATAAAATAAAATAAAATAAAATTTGAATGAAACCAGCCAAATAATTTTTTTTTTGTTAAATATGATTTAATATATTGAATTATTGTTTTGCATTACCTATGAATGTATGGACCTGATGTACGAAATAACAGTATGTAAATAGTGTCTCGGCGTGTTTACACCTTAGAGATGCACATTAATCTTAACTTGTCTGTTGACATGTGTAGATGGCTAGTCGAGGCGGGCGTAGAGTCGTCCTTGAGGTGCTAGCCAGAAGCACCACCGATGTTTGTTGGCGGGCCTTTTCTTGGTGTAGGGATTGCGATCTTGCTATTGCACGAGGCTAGTGTAGCGGGTAGCCGGGGAGGTCGAGTAACCTCCCGGGTTGAGGCACATCATCCTGACAACTGAGGAGAGATCAGTGGTGGCGAGGCGGGGTTTATCAGAATGAAGTGGCCCAGGCTATGGAATTACCTCCTATGCGACCGGGGATCGGTTTAAAACTGCGTTCCAACTAAGGTGAGGCCCAGTATGGTGGTAGGCAAAGACCTCTGAGATCTAGACGATGACATGGGCGAGTTCCATGATCTTTTCATGGGCGAGTATTTTAGGACCTTTGCTCCTCATGCGAGAGGCTCGGGGAGTTCCCTAGAATTTGAAGCGGGAACCTATGACCGTATTGAAGTATGTGGCTAGGTTCACAGAGTTAGCTCGCTTTGCTGACGATTATGTGGCCACGGACGTGGCTAAGGTCAGGAGATTCGAGAATGGGCTAAAGTTGTCCATTCGAGGCAGGATTGTAGGACTTCGCCTACAGGACATAGACTCCATGGTTGGGATAGCCTTGACCATAGAGAGAGAGATCGAGGATGCTCAGAGCACTCGGGATGTGGGTGTTAGTAGCAAGAGGAAGGAGAGTCAGTCTTCTTCTAGTTCGGAAAGAAGCAGAGGGCTTCTAGTTCACGTGGGTTCTAGGGCCGCAACCATCCGAGCCAAGGACATATTAGAGTTTTCGGTTGAGGTACATGGGGCGTTTGGTGTGCCATTGCCAGCAGCCCCGGACATATGAGGTGCCCCCAGACGGGGATCGAGGTTTCGGGGCTGTGCCGGTCGGTCAGCGATGAGATAGGAGAGGATACATTATATTCCTCCATAGCCCAGTACAGGCTAGAGGAGCCAGTATCAGTCTTAGGGAGCAGCACGGGCACCTCCCGTTACACAGGAAGGCCAGAGAGGCCAGGTTATGGGCGGCGGAGGGCCAGGCCTGGCGAGGACGAGGGTTCGGGGCGTGTACGCCCATCGCTGCCGGCTAAGTCAATAGATCGGCTAGTCATATGAGGGTCGTTTTTGCTATCTTGCTATGGGCAGTATTTATTGATTTGATGCTTCACATTTCCATTAATTCTTGCATCAGTTGTGATAGAGTTAGACTTAGGGTTGAGGCCTTGGAGGGCCTTGCGTGTGGAGTTCCCACAGGGATTAGGGCGAGGATAACGATGATATGTCATGCTTACGAGTTAAAGATCTCGGGGATTCTACTCACAGTGGACCTGAGGGTAATGGACATGTCAGAATTCGACATCATCCTTGGGATGGATTAGCTGACAGCTTATAGAGTTGTCATCGATTGTGAGCATAGGAGAGTTACCACCTACACACAGGACGGTACTCGTGTTGTATTTCAGGGGGACAAGCATGATATTTTGCTCCATGTAGTGTACGATTCCAAGTGTCAGGGACCAGGTTAGGTGGTTGGCTAAAGCCCTTGCCTGAGGACAGGTAGACCAGGACTGGATCTCGAGTAGTCTAGGGGTATGAGGATGTTTTTCCCCGGTTGAGCTGCCGGTTGCCTCCCGAGGAGGGTTGTAGACTTCGTGTCGAGTTGCACCCTCGTGCCACCACATCTCTATGACTCATAGGATGGCACCGGTTGAGTTGCAAGAACTAGTCTGACTACATGAGTTATTATTGGACAAGGGTTCATTAGACCGAGCACTTCACCATGGGAGCTCAGGTTACATTTCGCGAAAGAAGGAAAAAAAGCCTTTAGTAGTAAACCAATTATAGACAATTGAACGGGTTACTATCAAGAATCGGTACCCATTCTTGGGGATTGATGACTTGTTTGACGGTGAGAGGCAGTCTATTCAAGATAGACCTTTATCTTAGTTTTATCAGTGGCAGTTAGGGGAGGCAGATATCCACTAAGACCGGTGTTTAGGAGAGCGTTATGGGCACTTTGAGTTTACGGTGATGCCCTTTGGATTGACGAATGCGCCAGCGGCATTCATGGACCTCATGCATAGGGTATTCCAACCCTATTTGGATCAGTTTGTCGTGGTCTTCGTGGATGACATCTTGATCTATTCCCAGTCGGAGAGGGCATGAGTATAAATGCGAGGATTGTTTCTGATTCTTTGAGGGATCATCGGTTGTATGCCAAGTTCGATGAGTGGGTTTGGCTTACTGAGGTGAGATTTTAAGGACACGTGGTGTCGACATCGGGCGATGTCGATGTGGACGAGAGAAGGTCGAGGGTGTGATGAGTTGGGGAGAGGCGAAGTCGAGTCTTAAGATGCGTAGTTTCTTGGGATTATTTGGAGTGCTACGGGAGATTCATTAAAGTTCTTAGATTAGCGGCTTTATGGCGAGATTGACCCGAAATGAGGTCAAGTTTGATTGGGATGACCGATGCGAGGAGGCATTCCAGGAGTTGAAGAGGAGGCTTACTACTGCTTCTATCTTGATAGTCGCAGATAGGGGATAGGGGTACACAGTGTATTATGATGCCTCAAGGGCCGGACAGGGATGTGTTTTGATGTAGTCTGGGAGGGTAGTAGCTTATGGTTCCCGTCAGTTGAAGAATCATGAGCAGAATTACCCCACACACGACATAGAATTGGCGGCCGTAGTCTTCGCCTTAAAGATTTTGCGCCACTATTTATATGGAGAATAGTTCAAGGTGTACTCAGACCATAAAAGTCTGAAGTATATTTTCACGCGGCGGGACCTCAACATGAGGAAACGCAGATGGATGGAGTTCCTAGAGGATTATGACTTCACTTTGCATTACCATCCTAGTAAGGCAAATGTGGTGGCGATGCACTCAGTCGGAAGTCACGGGGAGCATTGGCTAGTATAGCTTCCGGGAGTGGCGGATCTTTCAGGCGTGGGACGATCACGGGCTGCCAAATCTGATGAAACGGCTTCGGGGTATGTTAAGGGAGATATAGTAGCTACCGTCTCTGTTGAGTAGAGTGATCAAGTCTGGGACGGGACGGAGATAGTGTCCATCGGGGGCGAATGCGATCAGTACAAGTAATGAGATTTGGACCGTCGGGCATATGGTAGTCTTGATATAGGGGACGGGTAGTAGTTTCCCCGATTGACCCGATTTGAGAAATGGGAGTTTCTTTGCTCTCAATTTTCCGATGCATCGGGTGGCATGAAGATGTAGCGGGATCTTCATCGCGATCTTCTGGGCGAATGAAGAACAGCGGGGACTTTGTTCGCGATGTCTCACGTGTTAGCGAGGTTAAGGGTGAGCACGGAAGCGATAGAGTGCCGGCCATTGGAGGTGGGCGAGTGGAAGTTGGAGCACATCCACGATGGATTTTGCCAGCCCACTTTCCCATGGGCGCCCGCGAGAGACATGATGCGGTATGGGTGATAGTGGACCGGCTCACGAAGTCAGCACATTTTCTAGCCGTGCGGATGACCTTCACATTGGAGAGATTCTGTCGGTTGTATATTCGAGATGGTCAGGCCTACATGGGTACTAGTATCGCAGTGTGGATAGAGGACAGGAGTTTATGGCACACTTTTGGAAGGTTTCCAAAGGCTATGGAGCACATGTTTGACCATGAATCGACCACCCCACACACGGATGGTCGATCCCGGAGGACCATACGAGGTGTTGGAGGACATGCTGAGCATGCGTCTGGATCGTAGGGTAGCTGGAAGAGCACTTGCCTTAGTGGGTCGCTCTGACAACGAGTTATCGGCAGTATACGGATGGTACCATGAGGCGTGTATGGGAGGCCATGCAAATCACCGATATGTTGGACCAAGGTGGGAGAGAGAGCTCCATCGGTCTGATCGATTAGGGCACCTCTAAGAAGGTGAGCTTGATAGGGCAGCGTCTTCTCACGGCTCAGCGGCGGAAGAGCTATGCGATGTACGATGTGATAGTAGAGTTCGAGGTTGGAAGTCACGTCTTCTTGAAGGTGATGCTCGCGAGGTGGTCGAGGTTCGACAAGGCGCGACAAGCTATCGCCCGGGTTGTTGGGCCCTTGGTCTTCGAGATGGTAGGCCTTATGCCGCGTGCAGTTGGCTTTCTGTACGACATGTCAGGTGTCCGAGAGGTATTCCACGTCTCCATGCTCCGGGAGGTGCACTCGGATCCGGCTCATGTAGTGGATTGAAGGGAGAGATTGAGGTTGACAACGGTAGGGACCTTTGAGGAGGGACCGGTGTGCATTATAGATAGCAGGGATCGGGTTTTGCGGCCTTGGTGCGTGAAATTTAGTGAGATATGGCGACACCATGGAGTGGAGGAGTCAAAGTGGGACGAGGACGTCACGGTACGATGCGGGCCACCTATCCCTTCTTGTTTAGGATGAGTCGTGGTTTACAGTCGTTTAATACTTAAATGGGCTGGATTTACATGCGTATTGGTATAGTGCACGTTGCATATGCATGTGGTTCGTTGTGATTGTGCAGAATTTCAGGACAAAATTCCATTTTAAGGAGAAGATAATGTAAAATCCGAGAAAATTCAAATTTTCTGAAAAATGGTAAAATGGTAATTTCGGTCTAAATCCGAAATTTTTCTAGATCTTGGATGACGAAACAAACTTCACCGTTGGAATTGTCTCATGAAATCTAGCTATAACGTCGAATTTCGTCGAATTCCGAGACTGTCGGAATTTCACGTTTTTCGAGGCATCGGGTGTCGGGTGCCGTAAAATGGATTGTAAGAGACATGTGATGTGACAAAAATCACCTACTACATGTACTCATGAGACACATGTTGTATGATTAGAGAGATGATGGAGATTTATGGCTTAGATTAAGCCATGTGTCAAAAGTCAAATAGTTAAATGAAGAACACAAAGGGAATTTTGGAAAAGGTTAAATGAATAAGACAAAAAAAAGAGAATAGTCTTCTTCTCCAAAAAGAAAGCAAAAAAACATGCAGTGAGTTGTGGTTTGTGTTTTTAGAGAGAGATAGTGTGAATTCTCTCTAGATTTCACGGCGTTCGGACCGTCAGTTCTCAACGGAGCAAGAAGCAAAGTCGGTCTACGCGATGAGGGCTACGCGTGGATCACCTGGATTCGTGGAGTTCACACAACTCCAAGAGGTAGGATCTTTCCTACTTGGTTTATTCTTACTAAGAGCCATTTTTATGGATGGGGATTTGTGTGAGGCTCCTGATAATGTTATCTGGCCTCAAAATCTTCGAAATCCGCTGAGAAACCCTACTGTGTGGTCGCGGAATAGTCGACCCAAGGGCTCTTCACTGCTCACTGATTCATTGCAGATTTCAGACATTGTGATTCAAAATGAATTGCTTCGATTGTTAATTTCAAATTTCATGGAAATAATTGGTGTTATTGTTGTAAATCAATAAATACGACCATACACTAATTTCTTTATAATATATACATAAAATATATTAAGATGAATATTTCTGAACAGATAATGCATTTATATACCGGCAATCTTTAGATGGTAGTGTGTGAGTGCATGACATGAAAGAAATTGAAATAAAAATGAAAACGGTTGTGAAAGGAATTTCCAAGAAGATTTTTCAAGAATGCTCGAGAGCTCTGTCCAACATCATCCGGAGGTGACCCATGACTGTTCTGAAAAATTATCCAACAATTCGCCTCGGAGGGTAGTCCAATATATTTACCGAAACTCAGAGCGCGGTTTTCGCAACAAAAAAGCCATTAAACCGTACCTTACTCGCATTCGCCAGTACGCGTGAGGAGCTCGTGATAATCTCAGATACTGATCGACACGAGCGCCCTGGCAGATCATGCATTCGCTGAAAGTGTGATTGTTTGCTGCGACATGTGCACTTAGGTGGGGAGTAACCTATGGTGAAATTATCACTATCGGGCATTGCTCACTCCCGTCGAGGATCATTATATCGCATGTAGGAGTGTACAGAGGACAACGCTCACTAGAGGTCGTATTTTTAAAAAGAAAGCCAACTTGTATTTTGACATGAAATTTGTATAACATGTATTAGAATTTTAAATTTTAATATATGTTTTGAATGAAGGGTGATTTCTTAACTCAACTATGTATTGTGTTGGTTTGATATTTTTAGTGAGTATTGATGTATGGGCTCACGTAATATTTTTACTCATTTTAATTGCATACATCTTGTCTTTGTAAAATATTGGGACAAATCACTATGTGATCTGATTAGGTTGTACTGGGGTAGAGTCCCCGCACAAAGCCGAGACTCCGCCTGAGCCTCGCGAGCCACTGCCACTCGACATCCACGAATATTCCACGGTCGACTGTCACAACGAACCCTGAAACTGGCCACATTTATACACAAACCAGCGGCTCCTCCCACCCTCTAGTAAGGTATCTCACTCACATATTTACCCATGGATTGGTACAAGGAGGCCAAGAGAATGGTACCCAAAGGATAGGGCTACCCAATGGCAAGGGCCCTAACCAAAGGAAGATACTCCATGGAAGTATTACTTGAACTAGGAATCGCCATTTCCGTATGGTGGATGAGTAAGAAGTTTGGGAAGTGGAAGAAACTTCAAGATGAGAAAGTAATAGGTCATGGAAATCTAGGAGACATACGACCTCTAAACCTTCAACAGTAATCCAAAGAAAGATAGAGATGTCCCTGCTGCAACGACTGCGGCCAAAAGGAAGAAGATAAACAATTCAAATCCTGTAATTCAAAACCTCAAGGCAAATCTCATCAACCAAACTGTGCTGGCGCTCAACTTGGTAAGCTTAATGAATTGGGCAACACCTAAGGATTCCCAGTGATCCTAGAAATGAGGAGATAGTCCGTCGATCCAAGTTATCCAATCCTCAGATGCCCTAGGCCATGACTTAGATGGTAAAGCCATAGTTCGTAGTTATTTTCCAAGAAGTATCTCATGGCGACATCAGGAAAAGAGAAAGCCGAGATAGAAATAGCCACATCTCTAATAGCATGAGCAGTCCCAAATTTCAATAAGAGGGAGAGATGGTAATACACTGGAATAAAGAAAAATAGTACTAGTGAGCCAAGCGTAAAAGAGAAGAATGAAGATGGTTGGAGAAATTATAAGGATGTGCCTTTACCTTGAGGAAGATTGTCCAAATTATGTCGTGAAATGAAGCAAAACATGGCCGTGGAAGACATATGAGAAATCTATTAAAAATACTAGGTATACCGATGAGTGCCTATAAACACTCAAGTTATACCCGCTTGTCTTATCGCTTAACGTTATTTTACATTTAAATATGTATTTTTATAGCCTGATATCTAATTAGTGCAATTGTGTGAATGCGGTGTGCAATCGATGTGAAAAGGCAAGTTTTGAAGCATTCGGGAGCAGTAGGGAGAGAGGCAAAGGCATAAAGATGGTCAACGTTGCGACGCCCCCAACGCCGACGCTAACTATATAGAAGTCGGGTCAGCGCAACGCTTCGCGACGCCCCAACGCCGTGACGCCTCAACGCCGCGATGCTAGTAACGCCGCTGACACAGAACGCCGCCACGCCGCCGCGAGTTTGGTTCTTCATCATTAAAAACAAAAAGGTGCAGACTGAGGGATCGAGACGGACAACTAGGGTACGGAAATCAAAGCAACAAAGGACATTGATTCGGACGAAGAGCCCGTGATTCGATTTTCCGCGCTTTCGATAAGAGTACCGGCGTTTGACATAATACGACGGTGTTTTCTTTATTCGCATGTTCTAGATTTATACTCAGGTGTCGTTGGAACCCTCGTCACATTCTATGATTCAAAGATTAGCAATTTATATTATTCGGCCATTTATAATTTGTTAGCATCCGTTTATATCTGTGAATCATTTATACGCAGGATGTCCCGCCAACATTAGCGTGACTATACTGAGATCCGGAGATTCGTGAGATGAGGGATACCAGGATCCGAGTAGAGCACTCGTTGATTCGATAAATAGAGATATTCCAATCCCGGCGGTGGCACACAAAGTTAGAATATTTAAGCATTTCGGAGTATCGAGTTGGGGTAGAGATACACCTCACCCTACTAGCGATAGGCGACACCTCGAGAGAGGTATTTCAGAGCAAGATCACCTAGCCATCAATAAATCATGAATAAAATGAATAATATCATCTTTAAGAAATAATCCATCGAAAGTGGCAGGGGGAGACATAGCCCTAGTCTCCATTACACAGTAATTCATTCAGATTAGTTAGTCTAGTTTAAATTCAAACACTAGCTCTAATTCACACAATACATATACCTAGATAATATTTAAAAAGCCAATCTTTGTACTCAGCACACCTATCCCCGTGGATCGATATCCGCATTCATTGGTATTAATTATATTGCTTGGGGCTGACGCTGCGCACTTACATAGGCGTATATTTCACACATCACGCTTTCGGCCTATTACATACATGGCTCAACTTATATTCTCTGAGACAATATCTTCAAGTTCATCAAATAAAAGGTTAAGAAGTTAACTTTGTGATGCTTTCGTTGGTAGACAAGGTGAAAAGATCGAGTAGAGTAGGAAAGACCAAGATCTATATATAAAAAAGGAAAGCTTTGGTAAGAACCAGAATCATTTGTGGTTGTTTAAAATATTTTTCGTTAGAGAACGGTTTTTGAAGTTCTAAACAACGAAAAAGAGTCTTTCCTGGTTGTTTAAAAAAAAAATTCTTTGGAGAACAAAGGTTTTGAAGTTCTAAACAATGAAAAAGAGTATTTCCTGGTTGTTTAAAAAAAAAATTCGTTAGAGAACAAAAGTTTTAGAGTTCTAAACAACGAAAAAGAGTCTTTTATGGTTGTTTAAAAAAAAATCGTTGGAGAACAAAGGTTTAGGAGTTTTAGCAATGAAAAAAGATTTTTTCCTGATTTTTCAAAGATTTTTTCTTTGAAGAACAAGGGTTTTGGAGTTGTAAAAACAAAAAAAAAAAAAAGACTTCATAGAAGTTTTGAAACCCAAGGAAAATCTTCAGGATATCCCCTTAGAGATTTATTTGAAATATTCGTTAAAACTCACTTTGACAAAATGGGACAATTCATCACCAAAGGCAAGAGATAAGTTCGTTGTGGAAGACGGCCAAAAAAATCAACCAGAGACGCTTCGTGGTTGAAAGGAACAGCCAAGTGCATCGCTTTCGAGCTGCAACATTGTTGTTAACGATTTACAAGAGTGTGATGGCTGGCTCGACAACCTGGCATTTATTTCGGCAAATTATCGACATCATCTTCGATTTATCACAGCAAAGACAAAGACCAATGACGACCTCACGCTTTTAGTTCGCGTGTTGATGATAAAGAACAACACCAGAATATGATTTTCAACCAAAGATGTGGGTTTGAAGAAGATGAAGAGGAGAATATGGAAGGTTTCAGACGAGATCAAAGGGATTTCTTCCATGAACTTGCTAAATCCCTATGAGTCTTTGATGCGTAAGAAGACGAAGAAGGAAGTATCAAGGTCGTAGGTCGGAAAGAAAATTAGAAGGAGGTTTTTCTCAGGGTATTACTTTGGGCTTTTTCAACTCATCTAACCGGGCTCGGGTTTTGGCTTGTTCTTCTTGTTGGTAATCTACATTCAAAGGGGTAAGTTGCACCTTGGTCCTCATGGTAGAATGATGAGAGAAAAAAGAAGAGAGCCTTTGACATATAAAAGCTTTGTCATACAAACATGGCCCACGAGCCGTATTATATGCGGGGGGCAATTGTTTACACTAAAAATGAATTTTTTGGGCCAAAATGGTGTTTGGATAATTATTCGGCCCAAAGGATAGTGGAATAATGGATAAACTAAGCTCCAAATCGAGCCCACCTACCAAGAAAGCCCAAACTATGATACCAAGATATGAAAGGGGTCCAAGGACATTTATGAAATTTCTTTAATTTATCAAAGTACAACTCAAATGGTGACTTTGTCTCGAAGCAAGTGAATGAGACTTTTTCTCCGACTGTCATGAATGAGAACAAATTGTTGGGTGGGACAAGTGCTTGGAAAACAAATTGTTAGTGGATAAGTAAATTCTGGAGAATGTGATGGTGGGTAATGTGAGCGCTATTAGAGAATGGATGAAACAATTATTTAGAATGCCTAAAGAAGACTCAACTCGTATGTGGACCGCTAATCAACCGGACAAATAACACTCAAAAAGAGCATACCAATGTTTTATCTTAGTTTCACAAGTTCATCAACAATATTTCCGTGATATTCAGCGATTTTATTTGCAAACATTTGTTTCAAAGCTTTCATGTTCCAACAATTCAATTTCCAGTTAGATTATACAATGAGATTTACTACTTTTTCAGTTTGTTGATACAACTTTTCTCTCAACTTTCAATACATTCAAATTTTCAAAGCATTTTCCACTTAGAATGTAGAGGACTATCAAGGGAATTAGAGAATCCATTTTTCATTTGAGCAAAAGTTAGATTTGGCATCGTTTCAATTCGAAAATGCTATAATTTCCTTGCACGCCCATGCATTCACTAATTCTTGTGCTTTTTATGTTTTGGACCAAAATCCAATCAAAACAAGATCATATCGTGAAATAAAGGGATTTAAAATACTTATTTTTGTAGATATTTTTTTTTCTAAAAAAGGTACATTTCACTTTTGCATGGACAAGATTGTCTAACTTTTACCCCCGTGATATGTGGACGAAGAAAGTTAATTTCGTGAAAAAAATATTAAAATAATGATTGTATATTATTTAATTAATTTCCTATACAAATATGGAATGTAGAGTTTTTGTTTGATAGCTACATTTTGTAACATTTAGTCGGATTCAGATTTTTTCTAATAATAATTAGAGAATTGGATTATTTTTAACAATTAATTAATTAAAAATATTTTCGTTGTCCAAATTAGCTAACAATATTTAATATAATTTGAATGAAATTAATAGTTGTTATTTTATAACTTTTTTAGGAAATTCACTTTACAGTATACTTAAATTATTAGGTCATACCAAGTCATTAAATTAAAATTTTAAAATGTTTTTAATTTCGCTCATAATACCAAGTTCAAGTGGTAGAACGTTCACAGTTTAAATGAGTAAAGGCATAAAGAGGGTGGATCCTAAGTTCAAATCTCATTTCAATAAGGGGTTTCGAACCATTAATCACTTTGCATATGAAGATTTCCCTTGCTACCATTCAGCTATAGTTCTTTTTATGTGACAAATACCCCTCATAACTAAATATTAAACTATTTGCCTCGACCATTTTCTTCTAAGTTCGTCATTGTCCCTTATTCAAAATTTCAATGTAAAATTACCACACATACTTTTTAAATTATTTATCGAAGTCATAAATTATACATAAAGTCATGATCTTAAAATATAACGCCATTAAATATGTACAATGAAATCGTTATTTAAAACCTGGCGTTATTTTAAAAATGAATAAGAATTGCAATCCTCTTATTATAAAGGCTCCACCTAAGTGGCGAAACCATGGACACTCAGGCTCTTTAAATGGTTCCAAACACCATCCACTTTACTTTTCTGCAAAATATGAGATACACTCAAAACAAACTTACCTTTTCTTTATCATCAGCGGTTTTTCCAATGTGGTTTGATATTTAATTTATTTTTTTGTGTTTTTGCCGTCGTCTTGTACAACATATGGTTTATGTTGTCTTAATATGATCGTTTGGTTTTCGTCGTCTTATTGCGACGCTTTCTTAATTATGTATGAGTGATTCGAACAACAAAACATATTCAATCAGGTAGAGACATCAAATCAAATCAAATCACGGTTGTCAATATGCTATAGAACTGGAGTCATAGGTATTCCAATTATCATAGAATTATCAAATGTGTAGTGAGGCTATTCATTATACTATTAACTTGAATATTACGTCATCTTTTAGAATTTTAGCAAATTTGTTTATGTGTTCCTAGAGAATGCATTACATATTTAATTTTTTTCCGCAATTAGTGAGAAATAAAAATTCTTTGGAAAGTTGTAGCTTTTCCTGTATAAGAGTCCAACTTTGAAAAATAATATCACTGGAGTTTGATATAAGGGCAAAGAAACAAAATAGTATGAGTATCCAAGAGTTTTATCCTACAATGTCAAATTTTTGGGATAAATTAGTAATCACAAAGTCCACATCTCTTCAAGGAAATGTTGAGTATCTAGTTCATTAAGAGGAGCAATACCTTCTTTAGTTCTTTATTGCTCTTCATATTCATTAGACTTGCTTTTATCCATTACAAAAAGATTTAAATTTTAAATGCATAAATTTATAATTAATTTTAATATTATTTGATTTAATTTATATATTCCATAATAAAGAAAAACATGAGCAAACTATTTTTTTTTCTCCTTTGATACTTTTTGGGAACCAAATATAACATTGTTTTAAAAATAAATAAATGATATTTTAATTAATAATTTAGTTGGATTTTGATATATCAACTTAATAATAAAAGTTACTTTTAAATTAATTTAAGTGGTTGAGTAAATTAAATATATTCAATAAAATAATTTAATGATGTAGCACAAAATAAAAACAATATTAAGTAATATGTGAAGATAATCAACTTCGATATAAACACAAAATCAAAATCGCTAAAGCTCTAGAGGGTGACGCAATATTCAGGTTAATAACACAATAAATCGACTTAAATCCTACACAATTGGTAATTCTATAACTACAATTTTGCAGCATATTGAGAACATGATTTGACTTGATGTCTCAGATTGAATATGTTTTGCTGTTCAAATCACCCACACACAAGAAAGCGTTGCAACAAGATAGCAAAAATAAAATCGTCGTACTACGACAACCAAACGGCACAAAAACACAAAAAAAATAAATTAATTAAATTAAATTAAAAATTAAAAATTCATATTTTTGTGGAAGATCCATTTTTTTTTAAAAAAGAAAAATGGTAGAAAGAGATATAGATAAGGTGATTTCAAGTAAAAAAATCATCCCGTCTTACTTAAAGAATAGGGGATAAAAAGAACAAGATGAGATAAAGAGAGACACGACTAGGGTTTTTTTTACCTAAATGTAAATGTAGTTCTTGAGTTGAGAATAGTATCTCATTTTATCAAACATCTTAATATTTAAAAATATTTGATTTAAACACAATTTAAGTGGTTGAGTAAATTAAATATATTCAATAAAATAATTTAATGATGTAGCTCAAAAAAAAAAAAACAATATTAAGTAATATGTGAAGATAATCAACTTCGATATAAACACAAAATCAAATTCGCAAACATTCAGGTTAATAGCACAATAAATCGGCTTAAAGTCTACATAATTGATAATTATATGACTCCAGTTTTGGAGCATACTGAGACCATGTGTGACACCCTTATTCCGAGAGTTCCGTTGACAACCCGTCAACCTGCGGAAACCGGTGGGTGTTGTGTAACCCAACGCCACATCATCATGTCCCATTTATCGGGATCCATAATTTAACAAAAAATCGGACATAGTCTCCTCTGTACGGGAAGTTCTATCCAAAATACAACCTGTATAACAATACATCACATGACCCATCCGGGCTCAATATACCACACTGGGTCATTCATGAGTCATAGCGACCATCCGCCCCATCTACCCATACCTAATACTATACATTTCAACCATTTAGTGATATGTTTACAAGAGTTCAATTATACACCTTATACACAAATGATATATTAAAACTAATTGTTCTAATATACATATAAAAATATGGTCCAAAGCCACATCCGCTTCATATGCGTCCCAATGTGCGGTGCCACTACCAAGACCCCACCAGACTGAAAAGTAGTGGTCCCACGATAGCGAGCAAAGCCCAAGAGTGATAACTCCTGCAAGGGCTATCTACACCTGGGTCACTACAACGATCAAACCAACCCATACACATCCAAGCAAAATGTTCATAACAATGAGGCCATGGAATATCTTCATGCCCATCCGGCCATCACCGAATCCAAGACTCCAATGCAAATGCAATGGCAACTAACTCGGAAGTCAATCCCGACTCTATCACAACCCGGTCTGTTATAACCATGGGACTGTAGCCTCTTGGGCAATATGATTGGCCACTGAGTGTTTCTACACTCACACAGTAACTTTTCATCACACCGCTGGTGACATTCTTACACCCATGTTCAAGGCCACCTGGGGTTAACGGTCCCCTTCTTGCTCCACCCAACACACATTATTTATATTTCTTTTTATGTTTTAAACCGTGAGACATATATTGGACGTTGTCCAAAATACGAGCTCACTACCCATTCATCAACCATGATGATGGATGACCACACCCATGCACACGCACCATGTCATGCGATGATCGTGCATCAATGCAATGTAATTGTTCCATTGCACTATATGTCATGTCCTATGTACAATGATTACTACAAGGACATCTTAATACCATACACTACATCGTGTACCATGGACAATTCATGTCTAATGCAAATCGTAAGTGCGATGTCTCTAACTCAAGATGAGGTGTCGGCGAGGTCATTCATTTTTTTTTTTTTTAAAACTTATAACCTTTACATTTCAGACATATTCATATATCAAAGCAAACAATTAACTTATTATATTCTGTAGCATCGGATTACAAAATATATATACAAGCTCCATATATGGAAGTGTTCAACATCTACAATATTTACATGGGTTTACAAAATTTCATATACAAAAATACACCCAAAGCGTCTTCCAATGCACCTATCATGTGTGGCCTTGATCAATGACATGTGGATTGCCCGGTCCTCTGGTTTCCTTTCCGTACTCTACACGATTGAATAATTCGTGCTAAGCTTTGCCGCTATAGTGGAATTAATACATGGATGACCTTCTACTGTTCACCACACTTCCTATACAAATGCATATAACATTACTATAATATTTATAAATTCTTATCATTTCTCATATAAATATACTTTTCATACCCAGCTTCATTTCTTATCATCTTCTTCCATATACTTTTCTATGTCATCTGTACTTTACTTCTTGTTCTTGTAATCGATACTATCATCACATAAATAGTTGTTATAGTTTCCTGCTATCATGACATATTCTCTTACATTTCTTTGCATATACCGCTATTTTCTTTATGTTTCATGTTCCATAAACCTGAAGTTGATACTGTGAAACTATAACTATGAGGGCTCCGAAGGCTTATATTCACTGTAGGAACGGTGGTCCATGAGGGCCCGAAGGCGCTGCGGCTATATTATGTTCAAGGTATCATCACCCATTTAAGATAAGGACTATCCATGAGGCCTAGAGGCGCCGTGGGTGACCCTCTTCTTCTGGGTCACCATGATTCAAACGGGATCTATGTCATCGACCCAACACTCCTTCGACATCGTAACTGTATGTTGCGTATCTATTTTTCCCCTAATAGGTATGCCCATCTATCCCCTACCAGTTTTAAGCATAATCAATGTGTACTTTATGCTCAAGATATATCTCATATTCTCGAATAAATTATTGTCGCTCGAAATCATATATGATATATATATATACAATCATTTATTCATATTCTTTGCATTTTTCATAGGTCTCATTACATGCATAATTAAATATGCTTACCATGTATGTTACGGAATTCATTTATGAATCTGCTAATAGGCCAATGAATAATTAGTTGTACTTTATAGTGCCTACTGTTTTTCGTGTTTTCTGAGCCATTATGAGTTCCCCATCTTATCAAGCTATCTATTAATGGATTCTAATCAATGGGCTTCATAGAGTCCAAGAACACCTAATCGAGTTCGGATCTAAGGAGACATGACCTTCCTAAGTTGGAGGTCACACATAGGCAAATCGACGAGTCCCACCGGATTGACGAGTTGACCTGAAGTGACGAGCTCATCTTATCACCTTGGTCAGGCATCTAACATTCCTCCCTCAGGCATGTTAATGTATTCTGACTAATGGGCTTTCCATGGTACCTAAGAACAGACCAAATCGAAGCCCGGACGGGAAGGAGATATGACCGCTGGAGGTCACACGTAGGCAAATCTAACGAGCTGACCTTGATCGGGATGAGTTGACCTGAAGTGACGAGCTCATCTTATCACCCCGGTCAGGCATCTAATATTTCTCAGGCATACAGAACGTATTCTTGACTCAATGCTTTCCATAGAGTCCAAGAACACCCAAATCGGAGTTCGCATTTAAGGAGATATGACCTTCCGTCGAGGTCAGCGCGCCAGCCGGGCCTTGACGAGTCGACCGATCGACGAAATAAGACCGAAGTCGATGAGCTTCCGCCCAACACCTCGGTCTGATATCAATATCTTCCTCAGGAATATGGATGGATTCTTGACTCAATGGGTTTACAGTACCGCCATCACCCAAATTAGAGTTCGATTTAAGGAGATATGACCTTCCGGGTCGAGGTCATGCGCAGTCACTTCGCGACGAGCTGACTGATCGACGAGCTGTACCGGGCGACGAGCTCAGTCTAACACCTCAGTCAGGCATCTAATATTCCTCAGGCATATGAATGTATTCTGACCAATGGGCTTTCCAGAGTCCAAGAACACCTAAATCGAGTTCGGGACGGGCGAGAGCATGACTTTCCGGCCGAGTGTCA
This sequence comes from Tetrastigma voinierianum, assembly GCA_016808115.1. Taxonomy (NCBI): domain Eukaryota; kingdom Viridiplantae; phylum Streptophyta; class Magnoliopsida; order Vitales; family Vitaceae; genus Tetrastigma; species Tetrastigma voinierianum. The sequence goes on along the minus strand of JAEQBH010002683.1, from coordinate 47,386 downwards.
CGCAGCCGCTGACGAGCCATTCCAGATCGACGACGACCGCCGACGAAATGGCTTAACACTCGGCGACATCTAATATTCTCTCATGAGCAGGAACGACTTGACTACCGGTCGCAGGAGTCAAGAACACCAAATCGTTCGGGACGGGCGAGATACGACTTCGCCGCGGTCATACGTGAAAGAAATCGACGAACACCGGACGACGAAGCTGGACTGCCGACGGTTCTCATCTTATCACCTTTGGTCAGGCATCTATTTCTCCCCAGGTATACATCGTATTCGACCAATCTGGCCTATAGAGCCGCACCTAAATCGAGTCAGACAATAGAGATACGATCTGTCGAGGGGTCATGCGCAATACCGACGAATCGATCTCGACCGGACGAACAGATCGAAATGATTTGTCTCACCGACAGACGTACCGAGCTCAGACGAGTCGAAGCCTTTCAGATCGGTTCAGTTCTTCACGACGAGCCGGATTCGCGAGCTGACGAGTTGAGCCTCCAATGCATTTCCAGTCGAAGCTCTTCAGACGAGATCCCCACGACTTATTCGACGACCATAGCTTCACCCTTCACCCATTCGATCAAGTAGAAGAAGCACTGCTAACTCTGGCTCCACGTAGGTCCGATTGAGAAATTCAAGCCTAACATCAAGTTCGACGACGCGGACATATTTCCAAGGATTCTACTACCAAATTCTCTTTATTTTGACCAAAACCCGCTCTAAGCCGCATTGCCAATGACCCAAACCCGACGGACCGACCGTAATTCAGATTTTAGCTGAGTCGACTCGATAAAAGCGATCATAATCTCCTGGTCTACAGAGATCCAAATCGAGAAATTAAAGAGCCTACTACTGCTAATTGACGCCATACTTATCAATGACTTACTCTAGATTCCCTTTATTTCTGATCTAAAAACTCGCTCTAAGGTCAAGCTACTGATATGATCAAACATAAGGAATTTTCGTTCAACTCCGCAACTGCACTCCTTCCTAAACACATATCTAGGATCCTTAGAGCTCTTCTCTCAACTTAATCCCTGATAAAGAAATGAGATCGTGGAAGCCTAAACCCAAGATACGTATCCATATTCAAATTTAGTAGCTCCATACCCGTAATCTCTTCTCTTCTTCTTCTTCTTTCTTCTCTTTGTTCGTATTTGCTCTTCTCCACACTCAAAAAACGAGACATTTTATTTTGGGCCTTATCCCTTTTATTTTTCTAATCAAAGGAGGAAACTTCCTCCCTTCCTTTAAGCCACTGTTTCTCTTCCACAATTTTCATCCTTATTTCATTCTAATATCTCTTCTTTATTACTCTTGGTCCTTCAACTCTTCTACTATTTGCAAATCAATTCTATGTTATTTTTATACTTCAATTTCTAATCTTCTTTATTATTCGTAATTTTAACTTACGATATTCCTACTTTTGTTTTTATCTTTATTTTATTCTAAAAATATATTTACTTTTATTATACCCAAAACATGTTATAAACGTTAGGGTATAATTTGGGGTGTTACAAGAAGATCCAAGAAAATCTCTCCAATCTCCAAAATGGAGAAATCGTACTCGGTCAAAACTCCTAAATTTTTCTAGATCTCGATGACGAAATGGATTTCACTGTTGAAATCGTCTCTAGAAATCTAGCTAACACGCCGACCCGGAGACAAGAAATTTACATCGCTTTTCGAGGCATCGAGCACGGTGTCAGAAAACGAAAATGTGATGCGACAAAAGTCACACATAACATGTGTACTCATGTGACACAAGTTGCATGAGAGAGAAACGACGGAAATTCGACGATCGAGATAGTTGCCAAATGTCAAAAATCCAAGAATTATGTATTACAATTGGCATTGTCAATTTGTTTAAACGAGTACGACAAAATAAATATCAGCTATCATCTCTTTTATTCAAAGACCAAAAGAAAATGCGTGAGAAGAAACATTTTTACAAGGAGCTTCAGGTCAGAAGTTTCAGAGAGAGAGAGAGAGTGGCTTTCTAGGATCTTCAAAGTATCCACCGTTTAATTGGCTTATAGACAAGAAGGAAATTCGCTTCACGCAAAGGAGGACTACGCGCGGTACTGGATTTAAGGAGTTTTCCAACAAACCCGTGAGTGTAGGTTTCATCCTACTTGAAGTTCCACTTTTGTTTAAGTGTTTTGTGGATGTTTCGCTGTTTAGGCCTCGAATGAACGAGTTGATCTGCTCCCAAAAAGTCGGGACCAAGTGTTAGAATTTATGGAGCTTCCATTCGATACCCATGATGTCACTTAATCGCTTCGGGGCATAAGCCGAAAGTGATGATTTATTCAATAAATTCATGATTCGCGTACAGGCCTAAATGGTTATGGAATCTGTGTTCACCGCTGGAATCCATGGCTGGATGTTTCGTTTTGAACAGCAACTTCGGTGGTTCAACGTCAACGAATAGCAACACACTCACTATGAGAATTCACAAGATATTATAAATTCAACTCATCGTCGCAATGTTAAATGGAAATCGCAGCAATTGGTGCGACGATGCAATCAGCATGGAATATGGTTTTGATGTGTTTAATGTGTTAATTATATACATTGTTTTATATATTAAAGTATGTTGCATAAAACTCGGTGTTGAAATGGCATTATCATCATATGCAACTGCAACTAGAAGTTAAAAAATACACTAAAAACGGAAAAAGAGAATCAAAACGTTTTTGGTCATGAATTTCATTATTGATAATTTCTGAGAGAACTAAATAAGATCGCCTTACAAAAATACTTGAATGAGACCATGACTATTTCTCGAGTTAAGTTCTCCAACACATTCATTTCTAGGGTAGTTCATATTTTACCTCGAATGCTCGTGAAGCAGGTTTTCAATAATAACAAGTTTTGTTTGAAAATGATTATTTTTCTTGCTACTGGCTACTTTAAAAGGCAGGAGCTTCGTGAGGACTCCTCGAGACATGGGATGCATTTAGACATTCAAGTAGAATCACGAATTTTCTTGAATGTGTGTTTACTTTGGAGCATTATATATGCACTTAGGTGGAGAGTAACCTGCACTTAGTAATGATTTCACTATCTGCGATAAATTTCACCGTCGAGGGATATTATTTTCAGTACATGGGAAGCTGAAAGACTATTTTAGAGACCGATTTTGAAGAAAGTCGGGTTGTGGCTTCTGCTTTAGCCTTGATACATGTATTAGAATGTTTTTAAACTTCTTTAATAGACGTTGTATACAGTAAATTATTAACTCTGAAACTATGGTATATAGTCGATTATTTTGATGAGCATTATATACGTGGGCTCATAAGTGGCTATTTGTACTCATATTGATTATATTGATTGTTTGGGATGTGTTTAGAGTGATGTGGTGGAGCTCAGATAAAGGAGATCGCCTTATTTTCGTGAGAGACGCTGGGTCACCCGACATTCACGAGTGTTTCCACGGGTCGAGTGCAGTCAACGACCCAGTTTTAAGGCATTACGTACCTTTTGGTGGTATCGAGCTTGTGTATTCAATACCTAGTGGAGTTCGTTGGTATCCATCACTACCGGGTGGTTTGATGAAATAGTGTGGTACCTAGACAATCACTTGATAGATATTAGAACACTGTATGCATGTGTTTGGTGTGTGTGATTGTGTGGTTTGATGAATCATAATATTATGAATTGGGTAATGAATAGTAACAGCAATTTAGTGAGTTGAAAAATTTTTTAGGAGTTTACAAGGTAAATCGAACAAAGAAGATAAAAGAAATAAATTTTTGAATAAATTTATTCGGGGTTTATCGATAACAAACAAAAATCCAATAAATTTTAATGTTGGCTCACTAGGTGTAGTGTGAGAAAATAGGTGTAGTGTGAGAAATGAAGTTATGCACTCATTGACAAAATGGTCCATAATTAACTGGAAGAAAAAAAAATGAGATGAAGAAAAAAAAAATCATTTTCTAAGGTTTTTGTAATGTGTAAAACTGAAGAAAATCAAATAAAATAAATTTTTATAAATTTATTTGAGTATTCGGTTTGAAACACAAGAATAAAACAAAATCATTTTCCAATAATGAATAAATGAAAAAAAAAGGGGAAGAAAACGAAAAAATCAAAAGTGTGGACTGATTTGGGATATCGCCAATTGTATCCCTGGTAGAAGAAGGCTTGTATTATAGTGGCCTTAGGAGGCAAAGTTGGTTAGGTTTTGTATTGCAATATGAGGTAATGGGCAGTCACGTTAGTTGTCGGGAATCAGAGTCGCACACACCAGTATCAGGAACCACAGAAGGCTTGATGGCAGATAAAACGCAACAATAACATAACATCACATATATAGGCTGGAAGCGTATTGCAGCATGGGGTAGGTCAGGCGGTCCAAAACACAAACAAACTGGCAAATGGGTGTGCAAGGTCAGGGATTGTATTGCAACACGGGTGAACAAAGGGCCGAAATTGTATCAAGAATGTGTGGGAGGTTTGTCAAGTTAGGCCATATTGTAATGCAATACACCCAGGTGCATCAGTCTGATGAATACATAAGATAGAGGCCCACGCCATTGTATCAGGACATGTGGGTCGGCTCGAGGCAAAGAGCGCCAAATACATTGAGGGTATCAGATCACATTGTCCGTCCGAGTCACCGTTTGGAGGATCCGCCATGAACATCCGCTCATTGTTATCACTCATTGATTTTTGAAAAATGCAACACAGAACCAATCAACTGAATGACATTGCATTTGAAACAAAAATTCAAATTTTCGAAATTAAATCAATGAAAATTATATAGAATTTAATATATTGATGAATTGTCTTGCATTGCCTATAAATGCAAGGACATAGTATATAAAATGTTCTTTGTGTATGAATAGTGTCTCAGGGCTGTATTTACACCCTTGAGATACGTCATTAATGTTGCATGTTTTGATTGCGTGATTTTGTGTTTCAAATTGCTGGAAGGGACATATCTGTCCATGTGATAACAATGATCCTGATTACATGTCGTTGCACAAAATGAAATTATATGCATGGTGTAAATGTGTATAGGAAATGGTGAATGCTAATGTTAATAGAATCCATATCCTAGGGATTTGATAATGAAATGAACAGAAAGCTTAGAATCTATTTTAATAATAAATTGGAAAGAACAAACAGAACAACCCTAGGAATGAATCTGCCGCTTCATGGTTGTGCTTGTTCTTATTAGTACTAGCATATGCATTGCTAGTTAGACTGAAATGAAAATTAAATGAATTCATATTAGACATATGTAAATGGCAAGTCGAGGACGAGGGGCGCCCACTTAGGTAACCGGGGTCGTGCACCACCAAGATTTGATCGCAAGCCTTTATTGGCGCCAGAAGACATAACACAGCAACCACATCACAAACAAATAGCACGGGAGCGTCCATAAACCCTACATTCTTCTGGGGGCGCATCATCCTCCGACATCTGCTGTGGTGCGAGAGATCCCACAGGCAGACCATTGGTCAGAAGAAGTTGCAACGTGAGGCTATGGAAATTACCTCCACCCGACTAGATCAAACTAGCCGCAAGGCTCCAGCAGACGTGAGCCCGCGCATGGTGGAATGTAGCGGGGCGGGCCTCAAAGATCTGAAACACACGCGTAGCTTGTGATTGTCGCGGTAAGTACACCATCGCGAGGCATCAAGGTCAGGAGTTCCTGGGAGCCAGGGCATGGGACGATGACCGTGATGGAATATGTGGCTAGGATTCACTGAGCTAGCCCGTTGGCTGATGATTACGTGGCCACGCACTGGCTACAAGGTTAGAGAGCCCGAGAATGGCTGAAGTTGTCTATTCGGGCTGATCGTGACATGACCCGCGTCGCAATTCCAACCGCGCTATTCATTACACGACATCCCAGCACTCAAACGCAAGGCAGAACACAGATCAACTTCTAACGGTAAGAGTTAAGACTTTTACTACATGAGCCTTCTCAGATCAGGCTGTGGATTGAGCATCTAGCACTGTGGCAAATGATATGTTACTTCGCCGCACACTCGGGCATGTGGAGACTGATCGCCCCAGAGATAGGATCCTGGTGGTATCGGGACAACTGAGTCCCACAGTCTGAGAATGCACAAGAGAGAAGGCTTCATTCCTCCACACCCTAAGACGCACCAGGTGAACCCACGCCGCTCTAAACACACACCTTCGGCAACACGTGGGCCGTAGGTCGAGGTGGGTCTAGTCGTGCCGTGACTCACGGTGCCTGACTTCTAGTCGTGATGCAGATTGAAACCATATCGATAACACAACTGGGCATATGAGCAGATCATCCACGAGGCGTAAGTCTCATGGTACTACAGTCGAGCATTACGCAATCTGATATGTAGGGTAATGCTTTCTACTCGCACTTGTTAACTGTAGTAATGGCTTAAATCACACCATTCATTCATCAGCCGCATCTCGTGCGATGGATTCGCCAGAGTAGTCCATGTCCCAGAGAAGCTAGGTAGATGTTCTTCCCTAGGATATAAAGGCGAGAGGTCATCCTGAGTCTGATTTAATCATATCCTGCATGATCTCACAACAGATCCGGGGATTAGGTGTCACAAAGATGGCATCATCAAGGCTCACATCACGCAACATCGCTGGCTTGAGTCGGGTATGGGTGCATGGTATGGTCATTCACTCACTCTTGGTGAGCGTAATTGGCTCGTTTTGGGACTACGTCCAATGAAGACTCATAGTTCGACCAAAGAACAACTGATCACACAGGTTGGTACAAGAAGGTCAGACCCCTCACGCAAGCCCGGAGTTAGGGCAGTGAAGGACCCACATGGTAGTATCCGAAAGGTCCCGTGGGTGTAAGAGATTCAATGGAGATATCCCAAATTTCGTGTGGGTGTAAGAGACCTGAGTTGTCCCACACTTATGTGGGTGTAAGAGCATCTCGAGCTATCCCACTTCCACGGTGGATATCCACCAGATCACGACCGTGTGGGTAAGAGATCCGAGCTATCTCAAATTTCTCCAGGTACAACATCCCGGGAGGTATCCCAAATTTCTATGTGGGTGTAAGAGACCAGAGAGTTATCCGGAATTTCCCGTAAGACATCCTGAGATATCCGGGAAAATTTCATCCGACAACAAGAGGCTCAAGGTCGTGTCAAAAGTTATGTCGCTCGAGAGAGAAAACACACTACACGTTATCACGGTATACACCAGAGTACACCGAAAGACAACAGTCATTGACTGTATCGATCGTCCGAAATTGCATTTGCGTTGTCGCACGAAGAAGGGCTCTATATGGATGCCATTCATGACAGCAGTTCAGGTTGACGGCCCATCGATTGTCGTTGATCAGACTTTGGGAAGGCTGGCGTTCACCCATGTGGGTCAGGTAGGTTACATGTTGTGGATTATATACAAGTGTTAGAGTGACACACGCCGCAGCATGCATCCCGGATCATAAGGGTAGCCGGGAGTGAGCATCTCGCCTACTGGAAATCACAATCAACGACTACCGGGCGCGAGCATACAACGTGGCACCATACGAGGCATTGCCACTGGCAGACTAGCACCGGGAGATCATCAGCACCGGATCACTGATGAGAGAGCTCCATCAACGGGTCCCTCGATCCTACACCCTCCGAGAAAGAGCTTGATACGACAAAGATCTCTCGCCCGCCACAGTCCGCCGAAGAGCTTGCGCGACGCATGACGCGACCTAGTCTGGCGGTCCGATCATGTCTTCAAGATGATACCAACGAGAACGATACCGTCGTTCGCAAAGATCACGTGAGGTTTATCGCCCTTCGAGATACTCGAGAGGGTAGAAGCCAGTTAACGCGATCGGTTGGCTTTTACCGCCCAAAGATGTCGTGTGTCCAACCGTCCGCCCGGAAGTATACCCGATCCACTACGTAGTTGATCGGGGATGATTGAAATTGACACCACGGGACTCGATAGTGGACCAAAGGTGTCTTTGAATAGCCGTGATCGCCCATCACACACCGTGAGGCCAGCGAGGGTGCGCGGGCGTACCTGAGTTCAGAGTCACCGAGAACGCTGATGACACGGCACGCCACCTATCCCGCTTAGGGATTTAAGGTACGTGGTTAAGTCAAGCTTCATATTTAAACGACAAGTTTACATGTACGGCGTGCCGCATCGCATATGCATGTGTTGTGTTGTGTGATTGCCCGTAATTTCGTATCAAACTCACGATAACAAGATCCGGCAAAATTCCACTCGGAAAATGGCAAATCGTGAATAACGGTCAAAACCCACCTCCATCCGATCATTCAAACGGATTTCACCATTAGAATCGTATTGCAAAATCTAGCTAACACGCCGACTTCGCCAATTCCAGACAAGCTTAATTTACACGTCTGGAGTATCCAGGCATCGTGTCAAAAGAAATGTGATGTGACAAAAGTCAACATAACATGTACTCATGTGAACGTCGCATGAAACATGGAAATGGATCTACGAGATAGTCATAAAATGTCAAAAATCCAAGAGTGTATGGCACATGATCGTATCGTTGAATTCGCTGAATGATAATAAGACAAAATAAGAATCCGCTGTCATCTCTTCGTCCAAGACCAAAAGAAAAACGTGCGTGCGAAGAACATTTTTACAAAGGAGTCTTGAACTGTTTTACAGAGAAACACGTTTCCATTATTCTATACGAACCGACCGTCAAACTGGCGAGACACAGACAAAGTCGCCCGTCAAAGAGGACCACAACCTGGATGGTCATCGAGTTTCAACAAACTCCGTGAGGTGGGTTTCATCCTACGGTGTCCCACTTTGTTTAAGTGTTTTGTGGATGTTTCGCTGGTTGAGGCCTTCACTGTTCAAGCTGATCGATCCCAAAACTTGGAACCCAAGTGTTAGAATCCTATGTAGCCTATCATATATCCAACATACGTCTGTTTTAACGTTTAACATGTTGAGTGATGATTTATTCAATAAATTCATGATTTGGTGTGTATGAGGCCGAAAATGGCCATGGAATTCAGGTTCACCAAGTGGAACCGATGTTGGATGTTTGCCGTGAACAGTAACCCGAGGGTTTCACTGTTCACGTGAATAAAGGTTCTTCACGACTAATTTTGTGAGAAATTGCGGTATGGTCGAGCACCAAAATTGAATTGCTTCGTGTTTGCTAAATTAGCCCATGTGAGCTTAATTTTTGTGTGATTGATGCAGAATGTGCATAACATGTTTTATGTGCTTTAATTATGTTAATATATATACATGTTTTTATATATTGAAGACGCTGTCAGATAAATTCATATTAAACTGACACGCATTTCATACGCACCGGTAACCTAGAAGTTAGGTGTGTGTGCATGACATAAAAAATTGAAAAAGAAACTAAAACGTTTTGGAAAGGAATTTCACACGAATGAAATTCGGTCGTGAGATCTCGCCCAACGTATCATTTTCGACGGTTAATTTACGATCGGCTGGGGCGCTCCAACACATTCGCCTCGAGGGTAGTCCCATTTTCTTACCGTGACATCGCTGGGTAGTGTGTTTTCAATAACAACAGGTTTTGTTTTGAAAATGATTATTTTTCTCATACATGGCTTAGGCAAGTGTGAGGGAGTCGGTAAGGACTCGAGACATGGGGATGGCATTTAGACATTCAAGTAGGATCACGAATTTGCTTGAATGTGTGTTTACTTTGGAGCATTGCATATGCACTTAGGTGGAGAGTAACCCACTTAGGATGATTCCACTACTGGGCGATAGCTCACCCTATCGAGGGATATTATTTTCAGGTACATGGGGCGTTCGAGAAGACGGCTCTTCTTAGAGACTGATTTTGAAGAAAGCCGGGTGGCTTCGGTTTTAGTTGGATACATATATTAGAATGTTTTTAAATTTTTAATATAGCTGTATAAGAGTAAATTATTAACTCTTGAAACTATGGTATATAGTTGGGATTATTTGGATGAGTTATCGTATATGGGCCCAAGTGGCCATTTGTACTATATTGGATTATATTGATTGTTTTGGGATATATTGTATACAGAGCCCCAAGCATAAATGAGATCAGCCCCATTGAGAGAGATGTCGTGGTCACCCGACATTCACTAGTGTTTTCAAGGTCGACGCAGTGCAGTCAATGGACTCCCGAAGCCAAAGATCTACACAAACCTCTTGCCATAAATCACGCAAGCATGTCAATATATCAAACATATATATATTAACCTAGAATCACTCATGCAAGCCACTATTCAATTCTATGATACTATAACTCATGGTTATAAGTTCCATATTATCAATCAATCATGGGCAATCATATTAGCTTACATAATTCTCTACAATAACCAACCAATGTTAATACACAGACACATGTATTACCATTGCAACCATGTCGATACTTAGCCAACTAATGGCTTACCTCTATCCCTAGGCTAACCATGGCACATCATGCCCCGATAGCCTATAACATGCCATGTGCGCCATGTTCACTAGCAAACACATTACAAACCAATATGGTAATTGCAAGTCAAACATGACACCTTTTAACTAAGAGAAGCCACAACAATCAACCACAAACAAAGGCCTCTAAAGCAAGCCTTAAACAAGTATAACAGGGCCTAGAGACCGACCGTAAAACGTTGCAAACCCGGGCTCCAAATCGACCCCAAAACAAGTCACGAAGACACTATCTACTGAACCAATCGACCTGATAGTCGTCCGATCAGTCATCCAATTGGATACCATAGCACCCAAGCCTTCTTGTAACAATGAACCAATCGACCGGTTGGTCAACCGATTTCCCTTTTGGATTGCCATCCGGATATCCTTCCGAATTCTTTCCACCCTAACAACTGCCCTTGTCCCGAGCCCCGAGCGACCCTTGACATCATGACACCTTACTTAGTCCCGCGACTAACCATGCCTCTAACTGAAACTGACCTCAAATCCGCTCCAAACTATTCGAAAAACACCAACACACCCTGCGATTTCAACCCATGGTTAGGGCTGAACCATACCTGGCCATTCATGACCCTCAATCACTACTTAGGTGAGTAATGACACACCTCATTTCCTAGGCTAATACATGGCATACTATGCACACAATATAGCCTACTCCATGCCAGGTAATGGCCATGTCAACATCGTAATCCTCTACACGACCAAGCAACCCGCACATTCTGGTACATACCATCAAATTCTTCCGCAAAGTTTTGAACACCAATTCTCCTCCATAGGCACATGGCGATTTTACCCACGGGCTTTCCATAGAGTTCAAGAACACCCGAAACGAGTTCTGACGAAAGTTATGGCCATCCAAGTCGAGGTCAACACAAAAAAATGACAATTATGGCTCACCCAAGAATTTCCCGCACGCACATCATACGCAAGGATACTCCACTTTGAATGAATTTCGAGTCCCGAAGTTACTTCTGACTCGATATACCTATTTCGCCGAGACATGCTCTCCTATGCTCTAATTTACCCAAAAATTTGAATCACTCACTCCGACAAGCTGATTACACATTACGTGCCAAAACATAGTTAAGGGGTCGAAGGAGAACCGGATAGCACCTCCTCGACATACACACATGCCCCCAGACATAAATTAAACCGAAGAGAGTAAAAACCCTACCTCAAATAGCGTGATTTCCCAAGACACCGCATTTTCTCTGCTTCATGAAAACCCGAACCTCGAGCTGACGAATCTCAGGATTCCTAAGACTCCACACATGTTCCTCGTCACAAGTGGGACCTGATCTTTACTACTCATTCCAGCCAAAAACCGACTACCCGAACTCAGAGATCCTGCAGGAAGACACTCCTCTCTCTCTACACTTTCTTTCTTCTTTTCCCTCACGCCACTCCCCTCTCTGCCTGGCTTCCTTCCATTCTTCCCTTGTTTATTCTATCTTTATTCCATTTTCATTTCTTTTTCCAATTTCTCATTTCCCATCTTCTTCTCTTATCATTTTCTTTTTTCGCTTTCCTTTCTCTTTTTCTCTTTTTCTCCTCCTTTCTCTTTTGGATCACTCATCCCAGATCGTTAGGAAACTTCCCCACCTCCCTTCTCTCGCCACTTGTCAACACCCATATTTATTCTCTTATTTTCCTTTATTTTTCTTTTATTCTATTTATTGCACGATGTGAACACACACTAATGTAAGCCATATATTTCATGTACCACACGGTTTCGCTACGTGTCATTCCATTTGGGTACATGTTGCTCACACTTATCATACCACGTGTCATCCCGACTTTCCTACGCCCTTTAAAAACGCGAAATTCTAAAGCTTCCCTAATTCGACGAAATTGACACTGTGAGTTAGATTTCGCGAGACGACCAACCCAGAAAGTCTGCTTCATCATCCGGCATCTGTAAAAATTCCGCATTTTTGATCTAAATTACCGCTTTTTACCCTTTCGTAAATTTAAATTTTCGAAGTTTTACATTCAATATTTTATTTACGCTCTATCAATACGTTTAGCCAGTCAAATCACCTCATACAAGAAAGCCGTCAGAATAAGGTAACGAAACCAAATTGTCGAATTAAGACAACAAGACTAATAATAAAAACACAAAAACAAATTAAAATACATAATTTTGTGGAAGAACCTTTTAAAAAATGATAGAAAGAGTGATGTGGTGATATGGTGATTTCCAAGTCAAAATTGCTAAAACTATCCTCTACTTAATGAATAGGGATTAGAAAATGAAATGAGAGAAATAGAACATCAAGGTTTTTTCCTAAATGTAAATGTAGTTCTTAAGTTGGAGAGATAGTATCTCATATATTTTATCAAACATCTTAATATTTAAAATAAGTATAAAACTATAGGTATTAATTCTTCAAAACTATAAGTATTAAGTTTCAAGAACATGCACTTGATAATAATTTAATTTTTGCTAATTTTATGACTAAATAATATTGTAATGAGTTTATTAAACATTCGACGATGGTGGTGTTTGTTTTTACAAAATTTTAAATAGAATTTAAAAAATTAAATAGTTGTTAATTATGTTTGATGTCTGAATGGTTTGTTTTTTGAAATATTTTATTTATATTAAGCATTTAAAACTAAAAATGAAGAAAAATAATATTTTATTATTTATATTTAAAAAAGTCAAATATTTGATTTTCTATATTACAAAAAGTCTATAATAAATCATTGAAAAGTAGAAAAACAAATAAATAAATATTCAAAAACAATTTGTTTTCAACAAAAAACTGAAAAACAAACACCCTCTAAATCTATTGCTTATAATTAAAAAATAAATAAATATAAATTAAAAAATCAAGTATTATGACTATGCTAATTTAATGTTTTAAAATGCATTTCAAAGCAACTTTACCAAAACGTTGATACATTAACTTTTTAGTCAACAACTAAAAAAGCCTTAACTCATAATCAATTTAAGTTATTAAATAATAAATATTAAATTTTATTAGACACCATTTGCGATTGTTTAACACTTAATATTTTCTAAAAAATATTTTCTAAGTAAATAAATATTTCTAAGTTTATATAAAATATAATAGCTCTTAAAAAGGTGAATAGAAAAACAAGGAATCAACATTTTTTTAATACCTTTAAATTAAAAAATATATATATTTTATAAAAGATAAGGTAAATTTATACTTCGTGTTAAAGGCAAGGACTAAAAATTGCTTTTTTCTCGGGGCTTCCATTTTTGGCTTAAAAATCGGTTTTCGACGGGTTGGAAACGATTTTGGGAAGGAAAATCGAAGTAAAAATCTGAGATAAATCGCCGATTTTCGAAAAATCCGATATTTTCTCCGGTTTTTCCTTTCGCGCAAAAATATGAAAAAATTGCTTCTAAAGAGTTTTGAACCCACCCAAAACGCCCAAGCGGCGATCCTCCAACCACTGCTCAATGGACACTTATTATATATACAAGCAACTTTTTTTATATTCTTATTATTTATTCGTTCATAATCCCTTTATAATATTTTATTTTTATTTTTATTTTACATTATAACTTATAATATTTTAAATCAAATATTAATTTGAAAAAGAAAAATAAAATAATATCATTTAAAATTTAAAATTATAATATATAATATTTTCAATCTCCTCATTATCTACATGATAATATTTATAATAATAACAAAAACAAATAAATAATATCTCTTTAACATAATAATATTTGAATAATATATTAAATATAACATATTTAATTTAATAATTACTAAACTATCGATTTAATCTACCTTAATTAAAAATAAGAATTATTTCTCATAATCTATAATTTAAAATGAGGAAAATTTTAATAATCGATATTTTTGTAAAAATATCCACCGATATTTTACCGATATTTCAGAAAATCCAATTACCAATATATCCGTATTTACCGATATTTTGATCCTTGGTTAAAGGTTATATTTTTACAAATAATCAATTACTATTTCTTTCTTCCTTTTTCTTTTTTTTAAATATTTATATCAAGTCAACCCTCAAGATATGTTTTAATAAAAGTTTTGGACATATTTAATTTCTTTTAACATTAAAATAGTTCAAATCGAAAATAATACTCAAACTAATGCGCTAACAATAATAATTTCAAGCATTGATCGCGACATTAACTTAAAATAATTAAACATTTGTAATACTACGACTACAACATTGATTTTTTTTTTTTTTTTTAAATTCAAGTCGTATTAATCAAAAATATTTCAATATCAAGAAGCTACTATTTACTATTTCAAAGATATTATTTTCAAACTATTTTAATAATTAAAAACCTAAATACGTCAATCTCTCGTAAGATATGTAAAAACCTAATTTACAAATAATCGATTACTATTTCTTTCCTTCTTCGTTTTTTTTTTAAATATTTGTATCATGTCAAGCCTCAAGATAAATATTGATAAAAGTTTGGACATATTTAATTTTTTTTTTTAAATTACTAAATACTTAAAATCGAAAATAATACTCAAACTAAATGCGCGAACAAAGAGAATACCCCCACACTCACCGCAATATTAACTTAAAAAAATTTCAAAACATTCAGAACATCGCGACTACTAAAGATTGAACAAATGTCATAGCTAACACGTACTAGCTTATAGATATTTTTATTTCTTTAAACTTTAATAATTTTTAAAAACTAAATACGTCCAAAACTCTCTTTTAATAAGGGGAGTTCATTTGTCTTCTCCAAAAAAAAAAATTTGAAATGGAAATTTCTTTCATCAACATCACAAAGGCAATCAATCACATTCATTTAAAAATGCATATTTGGTACATAAACTTACGTTAAGTTTATGAGATAAGTATTTTGGTCCCCTAGTATCATTTAAATCATTATACATTTTTTTTTCCAACAACCCATCATTTTCATTCTATCAAATTCAAACTTATTTTATACTTCCAATCCACGAAATCGTTTTAATAACGCAATCATTTCTTTCTGACGTACATCACCAATCCAACCTTCTAGCTAAACCCAATTGTCACAACTGAAGTAACATCAATCTACGTCCATTTATAACAACTAGCCACATCGAGAATCAACTTGTTAATTTGAGAGCATTTTTCAAATGTTTATTTGGAAAGTGTTTTATTTTTTAAAAAATGTTTTTTAAAAATAATTATGTATAAAACACTTACTAAAAATAGTATAAATAATTTGTTTTAATAATGTAACAATTTTTTACAAAATTTATCAAACACTTGATTTTATTTCAAAACACTTCCCAAATAAAAGTGTTTTAAAATCATAAGTCATTCTATATGATTGTGTTCTGTGGATTTAAACCTATTCTTCGCAAGATTCGTTCACAGCTCACCAGTGATCGTAAGCCACCCCACCTTACCACTTCGCTAGACTCCCATCCTACCTGCTCGCTCTGGGAAGAACCCAAATTTAGCCACTAAAAACGGCGCCACAACGTCATTTCGCACCCCGATCAGAGATTAACACCCCCTAACAGCGTTGACTAAATTGGGTGAGCATTCAACGTAGCGCCATTTAATAATTCAACGTTTATTAAAAATATAATTAAACTCGCCAAATACGGGATTAATATAACCGCTGGTGGCGAACACCAACCGCTATTTCGCAATCTCTTCTTATTCTCCAAAGTCGCCAAATACGCCACCCCAAAACCCTCTGATAACATTTCTCACCCCATCGGTTTTCAATTTCTTTATCATCGGCGCCATTATTTTAATCTGGGCATGACGACATCTGATAAAGAATCCCGTCGGAATGGGTTTTAATAAATTATTTCGAAAGTTTTGTTCAAATATTTGAGGATTTTAAAAAAAAAAGAAAGTAATTTTGTTCGTATGTCTAATTCAAATGGTAACGCGTTAACATTTAGAACAATCGAAAGCATCGGGTTCAATGGGGAGAGTTTATTACTTGAAATTAGAGTATATTAAAAAATTGTAATTTTTTTTTTTTAAATCAGATTAAAATTCGATGGCAATAGGGATTAAAAAATAATAAAATAATCTTGAATGATTCCAAGTTCAACTGAACTTTCATGATTTCTCATGAATTTTCCCATTCATTCTTTTGACTAGGCTTGCAAGTTGCAAGGTAGGCAATTTTCGAATGACTCTTCTGCAACTGCGGACTCCGCTTCAAATTACTTCAAAATGTAACCCTAAATTTGAAGATAAATTACAGATTATCATACTTTAAATCCACCACACCATTTTAGGTCATATTCATATACAGAATTCTATGCAGGAATCCACATATCATGGTGAATTCTAATTTTATGAACTGCATATTTAAAATTTGAACGACAATTATGATAGAAATTCACCTAATTTCTGCAAAAAAGGGAGTAGAACACATAGGTTTGGTGTATTATTTATACAATATGATTTTCCAGTTCGAATCAAAAAGGGCAAAAATTCACAGGAAAAGAGACGGAGAGGGGGAAGAGGAAGGGAGATAACCGATAGCGTATATTACAGGGTCTGGAAATCAACCTCAGTATTATTATTAGGCATCATTTTATAGGCGGAGGTTGGGAGGTTGTTGGGGAGTCGAAAGGACCTGAGAAGCCGACGATTTGAAAGCGACGCCGTGCCAACAGATACCACCGCGGCATATCTCGTGACGACCACGACAGCGCGCATACGTGGCCTTCGTGATACGTCCCACGCCAGCGTCCCAATCAGGATCAGAACCACCGCGGCGGTGGACGTCAACAGGACAAACCCTCCGCTGTATCTCCGGCCAGTGGCCAGTCCGTACGCCTTGATCGCGGCTATGACCGCCAAGTAGATCGTCGTCAAATTCGCCACCACGGAATCGGAAATCGCCATCCTTCGCGTACGCCGCCGGCGATGCTTCCGTCACAGACTAGAGAGTGAAGAAGCGAACCATGGAGATAGAAAATAGAGAATCGAGAACAGAGAAAATATGCTTCTTCTCGGGAATGTAGGGCGGCCTCAATCACCGACTAATAGAAATCGCTTCCCTAATCTTCGAGCTTATCTTCCCCTTCTTCTGTCTGTTTGGGAAAGTGGTAATTCACCAGTTGATGTGCACCCGCCGATTTTTCTGATCTTCCAAACACACACCGACACCTGCCCCACTCCTCCGGTCTTTATAAAATGTGCTTATGTGGCATCATCTCCCACGACCTTACCATACCATTTTTTATCCTTTTTTTATTTTTTTATTTTATTCTTACATATCTCGATGTTTGATGTTTATACCAGCTGGTATTGTATAATTCATAATTGTATTGTATTCTTGATCATGTGAATAGGGAATTTTCCTTTTTCGACTATTGGTGATAAGAATGTATTATTGGGATGCCTCCAAAATCTGTTAAAACCTATCGTCATAGCCAAAAAGATTGATATTGCGTGAAGTTTGCCCTTTGTGGTGGTTATGTGCGAGCGTTAAAAAATATATGATATATTTGTTTATATATCATCGACAGACGGATATCGATAATGCTCGATATAATATCGACAATCGATAATCGCAAGTTAAAAATCGATAAAAAGTCGATGATATATCATATCAGCAATATAAGATATATCGATTTCAACCGATATATCATGTAATATCATATCTCGCGATACACGCGACGCGCACTTAATTAAGTTGATAAAAATACTCCGAGATATATCGAATATATCGCGATATACTCGGTATATCCAAACAATCGATTCAAATCCCAACTTAACTAACTAAGGGCGACCGATCCTACCAGCTTAGTTAATATATAATAATTTATTATATAAAATTAAATCCAACGACTATAATTAAATTATTATAAAAAGACACCATCCAACTCGCTTACTTTCGATCCAAAAAATCTATAAATACCTCTAAAATCATTCACCTGATCATAAATCTCTCAACCCATATCCAATCTTCATTTCACTTTTTTTTTTTTGTGATAATTTATACGACATTCATATTTTAAATTAGTTAATTTAGCATAATATATTAATAAATAAATAAAGTTAGCTTAATATTTAAAACAAGATATTGATTTAATCCCGACTTCCTATCCATCAAAAAGTTATGACATAAAGCCACATTTATGTATTGCATGCTCGATCATATAATCAATATTATCGAAACACCATATCTCAGATGGCAGACGTTTTTATCAAATGCATCCATGGAGCCACTTCGACTTATTTTGATTTTTTTAAAAGTTTCTTTATAATGTAATTTTAATGTATATATTCGATTATTAATGCCATTTTTCCATTTTTAAAAATATTTATAATGAATTTGAAAGATTTTATAATTTCAATATATCGATATTCACGAAAATATCTACACTAATATATCTTCTTCGATATATCCATAAGCAAAATCCAAGATCGATATATCCATCGAAACCGATATTTCTTTCGACAAGTGGGCTACACAGGGTAGTAGAGGTAAGCTATATATAGTGTGCAATCCTCTGTTTTAGCTCCACTACTTGAGTGGCATAATTCTAACGGGAAAACTAATTTTTCTTAATATGGTTTTTTATTTCTTGGGACCAATTGATAAGATGCTTACATAATCATTCTCTTATAATTGATCTTCATGTCTCACTTAAACAAGTGAAATGTGGGCATATCAGATCAAATCCTAATTTGTAAAAGTCAATAAAAGAAAATCAAATAAATAAATATTTGATTAAAAGATATGGAATAGCCTTAAATTTGTTAATCTAATCTCTTATGTATTTTCTTGAAAAATAACTCTTAAATTTGTTAATCTAATCTCTTTTATGTGTTTTCTTGAAAAATAATTCATTTTAGACAAAAATATTTTTCTCTAAATCTTGTTTAGCTACATTATCTTTTAAAATAAAGGGTTATTTTTATATTCTAAGCGAGACCAAAAATTGATAAAGGGCCGGATTTTAAATTTTAGATTTTTAAAAGGGCATTTAATCAAATCCCCAAAAAACAACTCTTATAATTCAAAATTTCCAAATATTTAGCATTTTATATCATGATTCAGAATTTTCAAATATTTAACATTTTCTTCGAAAACATTTAGCATTTATTTTTATTTTATTTTTATTCTTCTTGTGGGATTCAATGAATTGATTAATACTAATGTAAAATAAATAAATTGACAAATTTTTCAAAACCTAATAATACATTAGAGAATACTATTACTTATTGCATAGATTCAAACTATCAATATTTCAAATAAATTGACTATTACTACTTATTGCTATGGAAAATTTTATTTGGTCGGTTAATTTCATATTCCCAAGAGATTAATCAAGGTACTCATTAATATTGGGGTCATGGATTTAGTTGAGATGTCATTAATTTCGGGGTCCAATGAATTTATTAAAGATTCCCACAACGATTGTCAAAAATAAATAAATTGGGGATTACTTAATTTGTATGAAAAGTTGATATTTGATGTTTATGGGAATGATAGCCATCTCAGCAGACAGCAAATTAATAAGGTCCCATTTTTTTTTATTGATGCGTCTCTCTTGTTGGTGAAATTGGTATCTTATAATAATAAATTGATTTTTTGAAATGTTCAAATCCTCCCTTATTTATTTTTTTGTTTGTTTATTTTCAAATTTAATAGAGAAAAAAATAAATAAAGGAATACGCCTTTGAAAACAAGTCTTAAGTTTGAGTTTTGGATTATTTATAGGAAATATAAGGCAGTGAATTATAACACCTTTCCAAATCAGTATACCAACAATCTCAAAGAAAAAGCTTGAGGAAAATATAATCAATCATGAGTATTGAGGAAAAAAATTACATAAATCAATATTTGTAAAAACTTGGATGCAACTTTATCAATACCTAACCACTCTTATAATTGACCTTGAGATCCGATTCAAGTGGTAAAGAAGTGAAATAAGCATACCAAATCAAATCCTAATTTGTAAAAATGAATAAAAATAAATAAATATATGATTAAAAGATATCAAATAACCTTAATTTTGTTAATCTAACATCTCTTAAGTGTTTTCTTGAAAAATAACTTATTTTAAACAAAAATATTATTCTCTATATCTTATGTTGACACGTTATCTTTTAAAATAAAGATTTTTTTATTCAAGTGAGGCTAAAAATTGATGAAGGGTCAGATTTCAAATTTTGGATTTTTAAAAGGTCATTTAATCAATTCTCCCAAAAAAACAACCCTTATAATTCAAATTTTCCAAATATTTGGCATTTCCTTTCAAAAAAATATTTAGCATTTATTTTAATTTTTTTTATTCTTCTTGTGGGATTCAATGAATTGATTATTACTTATGTAAAATAAATAAATTGACTATTTTTTGAAAAGATAAATAATTTTATTGATTCAAATTAAGAATACATTAGATAAGTTTGATGCTATAAAATTACGTTGCTTCCATTAATACGCAAATAGTTATAAAAAATCGAATGCAGAATTCAAATCGCATTACTTAAGACATCTCCGCCAAAAAGTAATCGAGATTTTATGAACAAAAATGCATTTATCGCAAAACTCTACCCTGCAAACTACACCTATGGCTAGTTGTCCATACGGTAAAATCATTTTAGTATCTTCTTCCCTCCCCTCCCCTCCCCTCCTCATCTTCCTCTCATTTCCTCTAACTGCTTGATAACCCATTACTCCCCTCACAATGAAAGCATTTTTTTTTTCCATTTTCACATCTTTTCACCTCTCAACACAACAAAGACAAAGGATAAGGAAGCTTTTTTTTCATATTTTTTGTTGTTTTCCGATATTTCCCCTCTCGGAGGCTAAAGGAAGTAAGGTAAAGATGGGAAATATCATACTTCGCTTTTCTGCAAGAATTCTCTGTGTTATCTCGATTCGACTATGAGTTTGTGTTGTTTAGTTTTATTATAGCTTCGTTTTGCCATTTTCGATTGTTCTTTATTCGTTTTTGTAAATATAGCTTTGGTTTTGTATTTTTTGTTGTTCTTTCTTGGTATTTGTAAATAAAGGTGTTACATTTATTAAGAATGACCACAAGCATGAAATGGGTAAATACAATGGCAAGCTGTGAGTCCTACCTAAAATTCTCAATCTTTTAGCTTGAGCAAGAATCGTACCACGTGGTTTAGGTATTACCTTTATGGGATGAAGGTAGGCCCGTAAAGGATGGCAGACTCTCAATGTGGGTCCCAAATATTATGTGGATCTATTATATCATGACGATACTTCACGGACTATCATAATATACCTGGGGGGTACTACCTTAACTACCATAATAAAACATTGGTGAAAACACTTAAGAAGTTAGCTTCCTTTGAAGTTAATTTGTTACTTATCATTACCTACGCTCCTGATTATATTTGTATCTAAGTTTTATTTCATTGAGTGCTAGAGTCATTCAATTGAAATGAATTAGATAGTTTACTAGCATCATATTTCAATTTTTGGTAGTATCTAATCGCTAAACAATACGATGGATTAGTTAGATATGTGTTTCAGCATGGGCATACTATAGGTACTGGTCATTTTGTATCAGTGCACTACCATAATAAACTGTAATACCGAGTATGTAAAACCCAGTAAATTTGAATTTTTTCCCAAAAATTGTAAAATCCAGAATTGTTTCCGCAAACAGCCTCCAGTTAAAACCTGAAATTTTCTAGATCTCGAATGATGAAACGGACATCACCGTTGGATTCGTCTCACGAAATCTAGTAATCCAGACGAATTTCATTGAATTCCGAGATGGTCGGGTTTTTCACGATTTTCTAGACTACGAGTGTCTGATGGATCCCAAAAAAATGATTTTTGAGAAAAAGTTTGTTTTCGGAAAATTATTTAAGTAAAGTTCATTTTAAAATAATTTGAACTTAAACCATGACAAAATAAATCAAGCTTAGTGGACATAACGCATCCGGCAGCCGCAAACATGTGTGAAAGCAACGTGAGCTACTTTAAACTTATGAGGGGCTCGGGGACAAAGGATCACATTCCGATTCTCCCGTTGGAAACCATGAGAGAGAGGAGAAAGGGAGAGAAAGTAGAGAACTCCAAGCTTCTCTCTTCGATCTACAGAGTTCCGTCAATTAGATTTCGTCGGGCCAAGGCTTAAAGTTCATCGCCTCGATGAGGGCTACGCATGGGTACCAAAAAGGAGGATTTGTCAAGATCCAAATGGCAAGATTTCTGGAAAATCAAAAATTTTCTGATTAGAAGTGTTTTTAAGACCTCCTTCCTGGGCTCTACTAATGCTCAAGAGGTATGGATTCTTCCTACTTTGGTTTATTTCCACCTTAAGGGGCTGATTTTGGGATAAATGTTGTGTAGAGGCCCTAAGGGCCTGCTTCACGATTTAGAACTCATGGTTTATTTTTATTACTATTTATAGTTTGGTTTAGCTTGTGGTCTTTGGTAAGGACCAAAGATGAAAAAAATATATGGAGGCTAAGGGAAATTTCACAAAAAGTTTCCTAGACCTCGTCTGTTTTTTACTACCATACTCGTCTACGAACCTCCAAATTGATGGTTCTAGTTGAGATGAACCCTAAGAACAAGAGAAACAAATGTCTAGAAGAGACCGAGGTTTAAATCCAGCTCTAAACCCCAAATGAGTTTAAAGTAAGATATTGATTTTATCCTCTACGGAGTAACTCATGTTGCTCAATCATATATCAAGTTATACTAATCCAAAATGATGTGAATCAAAATCCTATTGAAACTAGACACCCAGGAGATTAACTTTCATGAAGAAAGTATGGTCACATAATGTCTCCATTGTTCCCAGAAATTCGGCCCAATTGAGAACACACATCGTCTCGAAACTATTCAGAGCAAATTGTATCGTTTTGGCTATATCTCCTAATTTAAAGGTCCAAATGACCGATATATGAGTTATGGAAACTTAAGACATAGGTGAAGATTTCCAGAATATCACTTTGTCTAAAACCCGCTTACAAGGTCAAAATTGTAGTTGAGACGGACTTGAGATACGCCTCGTATTAGTGGACCGTTTCGTCAGTTTCTTGAGCCTCTGGCGAATTCGGGGCGATTGCCATTGCTGCTGGCACTCTATATGTCACATTTGGCCCTGGCGATTAAGTGTTGTTTCGATGTGTGATAGCATGCTCGTTTGCTGTGGTTTGGTGAAATGTTAATATGTAGCGACTTTCAAGCCCTACCGACCTAATCATGATCCGAACCAAACCCAGTGGACGCCCGCCGACCGGCCATTAACCAAACTGCTTATCAAATATACATTTCATTTTCAAATCTCATGGCTAATTTCACTTGTGGCAACTCATAAACATTTACATTTAACAAATGTATTTACAATGAAGGCATTCTATGCCTTTTCAAAATGATTTACAAAATAGATATCTCGTGAGTTCACAATGTTTCAAGAAAATATCAAAGTTCAAAAGAAACATGACATGAATGCACAAGTTCCGGAGCATACCCGCAATTCCTTCTTCTTTATGACTGGGACGCTCCGATCTTAGGTCCGCTGATCACTATCTATCACTCAACACCGCGCACGGTAAACAATACGCTTAAGCATTTTCGTTATGAGCGGTCGTGATACAAATCCATCTTCGCTTTCGCTTAATTCAAATCACGCACTTAACAATTCAAAACTTTCAAATCTACGATCAATGTCAATACAATACATATACTTGTTTTATATACAATCATTTATAGTTCATCGATCATCCTAAATATACACTTTCATATTCAATAAATCATGCATTAATCAAATCATGCATTTCACAATGCTCTTTCATTTCAATCGGCAAACACGTTTTTCAATTCCAATATTTCACAATCTCTAAATCAATTCAATTACGCCACAACCAATTCACTTCTACAATTCCAATTCGATTCTGTGCAATTTACTTGTATGTTTTCGATTATACAGAATATCGGAATCCTTAGGCGCGGTCCCTGCATTTGCGATGGGGTATAAAAATGGTTTTATAACACGGTACGGTCGGGTTGAGTTTCTTGTTGGTTATTAAAGTGATTAGTGAACACTCTGGTGCTGGTCAGCTAAGGCTCTGGCGTCAGTTGACACATCAATCTGTCGTTTGCGATCTTTGCTATTTTATTTTATTGGTATCTTAAACCACATCCTTAATGCGAAATAAGCGGTTAACATTCTATTAAGGGTGTTCAAATCCTTTATAGCAAATATAGTACAATCGTACATTTGCTTGCATGACAGTTCATTTCAATAACCATGCAATTGTCATATGCAAACATTTCACAATCACTTTTCTCGAATCAATTAAAACAATTCAATATGATTTTTCTTATGCATTTAAAACGTAGTTCAAATCTTCAGAAAAAGCGAGAATAGGAGAAAGATTGAACAAACCAAAATAAGTAAACTTTTATTCCGATCTTCGAATCGACTTCAATGCGAGGGCTTTTCACTCTCGTCCCGACCCCTATTGAATACAATGACGATCACATATTAGTAGTGGGTTGATACATGAGTTTTGGTCGAGTTTATATCTGCGAATGCCCCTTCACTTACCCAAAATTTTCTGGGGACACATGAGCCATAATTTTCTCATGCTTCCTTCAAGAAAATTTTATCTCTATGAGTCTATTTTTATTAGGAATTGGAATCAACTCATTTGGATCACCCGACTGAGTTCTGGCATTTTAATGTCAAAGCGGATTTAGTATGCCCAGCTCACACAGTTTTACTTTTATTCCCCAATTTCGAGTCTTAACTCCATAATTTGGTAATGGTTCCTTCTACTCATTTTACTCTATGGTTCTAAGGTTTCTTCGGCTAGAATAATCAGATTTGAATCACCAAAACTCAAGTTATTACATTTTACATCAGGCTACTCCAATTGCAAGCGGAATCCAAGTGTTCTTACACATGGCATCCACTTTGACAGGGTATGGAGCACTTTGGGGTAACAATTTTTCTTACATGTCCTTCAAGTAGATTATTCCCTTATAAGTCTATTTTACCCATAATTTTGAATCACTCAATTTGGATGAGTGAAACTCAACATAGCAAAACACTATAACAATATCTAATAGGTACTAACCGGAGTGAGCTACAGAGCTCACATTTAATGCTATTTGGGAGCTTTAGGCTACAATTTGCTCCTGGTCCCTTCTATATACATTTGTGTCCTATCTCTTATGGTTATTTACCAATTAGAATCACTTCATTTGGATGATTATAGCAATATACCGCTTGAAAACAGAGCAGGAGTTTTTACAAAATTTTAATGACATTTCCTTTTTAAAACTCAACATTTTCCTTTTTACAAAAACTACACCTTAATCCAAACCAATCCCAACCAACAATTCAAAACAACCTCAACACAATCCCCAAACTCATTTACAGCCAAACAAAACTCTTTTTATTCACATTTGGGGTTTTCTAACTTCGAAAGCAACGAAACGAGGGGTTTGGGTTTTATTTCTTACCTCAACCTCTTCGAGTTGTTTGATCTCTTAAGAGCAAAGAGATGGGAAACAAACCCAACCCAAACTGATCTCTTTCAACTCTAGCTTTTCTCCTTTTCTCCTTTTTCTTCTCCCAAGCAGGTTGCTCGATGAGCTCTAGACCTGCATTTCCAGCTATATCACTCATTTAAGTGTAAGAAGTGTTTGGCCTTCCACACTTAGTCTTTCATTTTTCTACTATTTGGTTTAAATATCTCATTTCCTCAAGGCCTTGTTTGGCTACAAAATGCATTTTAGGTTAAGTTCTCCCCAGTGGCCTGGCTCACACTTGTTGTAACACCCCAAAATAGACCTAATCGTTTCGACATGTTTGGTGTTTTGTAAAACCTAGTTATTTGTTTGGGTTAATGTGAAACGGAAATAGAGATCGGAAAGTTACAAAACCCAAGGACAATTTTGAAATTAATGGTCTAAAAATTATAAAGTCATAGTTGACAAAATTAGGCCAAGTATAATATGACATAAATTTGCTTTGCAAATAGAATGAGTTATAGACTTAAAAGCAAGCTAAGCAAACTTGACCTAAAAATGGGTTATTTTGGAGGCAAACAAGGCCT
This sequence comes from Tetrastigma voinierianum, assembly GCA_016808115.1. Classification (NCBI taxonomy): domain Eukaryota; kingdom Viridiplantae; phylum Streptophyta; class Magnoliopsida; order Vitales; family Vitaceae; genus Tetrastigma; species Tetrastigma voinierianum. The sequence continues at coordinate 20,950 of JAEQBH010002683.1, read as the reverse complement.
TGAAAACATGATTTAAGACCAAAGATTGGTCTCAAGTGGGGAGAGAAAACGTAGAGAGAGGGGGAAGAGCAAAAGGAAGAGGAAAAAGGAGGAGCCAAGATCAAAGCAAACTGGTATGGAACTTTAGTTTTGTATGGATTTATGGAATTTTAAAACTGGTTTTTAGTTAATAGCTTTGTCTCCAAAAGCTAGGGTTTTGTTGATTGTTCTAACCTTGGATCCTATGAATTTAGGGTTGGTAAACCCCATATGGGATAAAGTAGTAGATTCTTCATACAAATTGGATATGGTTAATTTGAAAACAATTGAGTTAGGGTTTGTTCTAAACTACCTTCAATCATCATAGTTGGTTTTGAGGATGGATCATAACCCATGATGGAATGATTTTAGGAGAAATTCATGGAAGATTTTGAGAAGAAGATAAAAATGAAAAATTGAATGAAAAGTGATTCCAAGGTAGATGGAAAAGGATTAGATGTGTGTTTGAGGTATAGAAGTGATTGGGGATCAAAAGTATGGAAAAAATGAGAAATACACATTCTGGGCGTTCTCGGATGTGTCTTTACCGGTAGAAGTTAAGTTCTACCGGTGGGAATATTCTGGTCATTTTTTGGCCAAGTTCTACCGGTAGAGTTAAGTTCTACCGGTAAGGCTTGTTCTGGTTCCTGTTCTGACCAGTTTTTATTATCACATTATAACTTGCTCATTTCTTATCCGATTTAGAAGTGATTTCAGTGGCTGTTAAAATAAGACTTCCAAGGAGAACAAACTTAAAGAAGGCACATCGCGAATCTGATCTAAGTGGCTAATACTCAAGTGGGGCCATGTGCAGACCATTTCTGCATCAGGTTTGACTATAGAAATTCCGATTTGATTTGTGTCGCTTAGGTTCGGTGCTCAGGTGGGTATTCAGTTGGGAATAGAACGCAGCACCTTAACTTTAAATGAACTATAAGGACATAGTGTCCAAATATAAGTTAAGACCGAAATAAATTAGCCACAAACTGTCACTAGAATAATGGCTGGTAAAATGACTCGTTGGCATAAAAATGCCATAACTTTATTTTGGGATGATCAGATTGGATTGAGTTCAATTATAAGTAAAATAGATTAAAACAGAGAAGATAAAAAATATGAATGAGGTGTGATCTCATAGACATCATACTTCATAAGTATATGAAGTGCTATAATAGCCATAAATGAAAAATATAGAAAATGCAGTATGTATAGATATGTTCGCAAAACATGAATGCGATATTATATAGGATATGTCATAGATATGATGGGTATAAGTCGTAAGATATGATAAATATGATGGGATGTGTGTAAGAAGATGAAATGATCTAAAATTTTCTGATTGATGGCGCATATGAATACCAAAGATTATATGTTGTGAACATATGATTGTAAGCGCAGAGCGAATAGATGAGGCATGGTAAATATAAGAAAGTATATGGTAGATAAAGACATGACGAGGAATATATGTAAATGATAGAATATAAGATAGACATACGAAGAATAGATGGAGCATTATTTGAGCATATGATAGAAAGATATATAAATGATAAAACGATAGAGATAAACTAAAGATGACAAACATAGAATGAAACGATTGCATAAATGATAGGTACATATATGAAAATGTGAATGAGTAGAAAAACCTACATTAGGATTATAAATCTGAGGATATAGCTAATCATGATAGAAATGTATTAATGATATAAAGAGATATGAATATAGAAGCTATATATATAGAATATATGATTACAAGTGCATAGATGCATTCATGAAATATGATAGACAAAACTAAATGATGAAAAAGATATGAATATATGTATTATATGATCTCATGAGAGCCCAGAAATATGAAATACTGATTATGAGAACTAATACAGTAAGTAATGATAAGTATATATGTAAGCAATTATGATAACAATAGTTATTCATGCTTATGAGATATGTCTGAGAAAATGTAATAAAATGATTATGCCTTGGGGGCTGCAGTAGAGGATAGATAGGAAGGCATGCTATAGGGAAGATCTAGGATCTTGACATATTCATGGGAGGCTTGAATGGTAGAGGCCCCGGATTTGGGTGATGATATAGATCCGTTTGGATCGGTGGCCACGAGGTCACCTACAATAGTAGAAATCATTGTCTCGTACAGTGATAGTACCTTTGGGTACACGTAGGCGAATCAGCATGCCGTGCGATGATAGTACCTTTAGATTACCATGACGAGGAGATCCAGCGCACCAAATGCGGAGTGATGGTACCTTGGGTACACATAGTTTCCAGATCAAAGCTACAAGAGTATTGTTAGGACGCTAAAACCAAAAGGAAATGATATGTATAGAAAGAATATGACAAATATGAGAACATAACTGTATATCAAACAGTGAATACAATTAAGAACAAGTAGTACGATATAAATTGATATGAAAATAGAGTATATGAACACGAGAAAAGTAATATTAAAAGTATACAGCACAAAAGTATAGGATAGATAGACTAGACATTGCAAATGTATGAAGTATAGGAATAGTCTGAGGATAACCAGGGATGAAAGTCTGAGATGAACACCTATAATAGGAAGAGTATGCAATAGTACCCAAAGTATGAAAGTGAAAATACAATAAATCGTAGAGGCAGAAAGATATAAGAAAAAAGACATAGACTGGGACACTCTTGCTGTAACTTGACAAAAGAATAGGAACATTGAAAGGAGAACATATAGCAATGTGTGAAAGATGAGCAAGGGATAGAATATAGGAATATGTAAGATACTTTCGAATAGGAATACAGAAAAGTATCAAATAAAAGGAGATGCTAAAAGACGCATAGGAACATGTAATAAATATTGACATGCAATAGGAATATCGGATGATAAGCTAATTCACGTTATAGAAATATGTTTAGATATATAATCTCTCGTATGTATAAGCATGACAGTAGCCATTGGTGGTTGTCCATGCTTATGTTCCCACTAAGCGTAAAGCTTAGCACGGGTATTCAATCAGGTGTGAGTCTGAAAGCGAGAAGACAGGATAGAAGACGAACATTCCACGTCGACCATGAGGCCGACCAGAGATAGGTGCTCACCGGTAGCTCTTGTAATCTACGATGTTTTGTAATAGAAATTGTACATGTATAAGTAAAGGGACTCTTGTGTATATGTGTATAAATTGTGATGGACACCACTCCGGTGGTAGTTCTTTTGTATATGTACAAATGATTTTGTTATTACTGAAATTGTTTGTGCACCAATAGAATACGGTACAGCTGCGAAGAAAAACGGGTCAATGAGAATTCACAGCTCTCTCAGTATCGCGCCCAGGACTTGGTTGGATCAGCCCGATCGGTCGGGCCCGGGGATCGGGGCGTGACTATTCCTATTGGCAAATCGTAATGTTTACCTTAAGAGCCAGTAACGACACACAATTGACCCATGGATCATCATTTTCACATTTCCCAAATTTGCCATTTTTCACTTGAGTAAATTTTGAGATGTAATCAATTCCTCATTTAGTATATTATATTTGCATTTTGAAACAACAGCATATAATCATTTATACATTATTCATTTAACGATTCGAAAATACCCAAGTTGGCTCAGTTATACAGGAATATATAATAATTTTATAAAAATTAGGGTATTTTTGGGCGTTACATAATATGTGTGTTGTAAATATATTAACACATTGTTGTGAGTGTTTAATTTCAGGAAATTATATGCATGTAATATAATTGTGTCCATGATACAAAAATTAAGTGTATGGTTTATATATGGTTCATATGGGATTCATTACATGTGAGATATGACATTAACATGCAATAGCATTGCATTGCATCATCTGAGACATCACACACTTCATGGGGTGGCTGGTGCATGGTTAGAATCTAACACCACGAATTGGTGATTTGGGGTGGGCTAGAATGGATTGAATGAAGTCAATAGAGTTACATGATGATTGTATAAAGCGAAAAACTTGTGTCAAGTATTAATAACAAGAGGGCTGAGACTTACTCCCAGGTGAAAGGCAGGAATGGTTACCTACGCTCTGATGGTGAAAGTCCAGAAAAAGTGTAGGCGATTGTGCGGAGCAATGGTGAGACTCGAATTAAGCTGCCCGCCAAGAATACGATGATATCAAAAAGTTTTGGTTTATAAAGCATGACTTTTGTTTTAAAAATGATCATTTGATGTAATCCATCAATGGCAGTTTTTTCACATAGACATCACATTATGTGGTGGGAGTCGGGGTAAAGACTTCGAGAGGCGTAGTTCATATGAGTGAATCTCTGGCATCTCATTCATGGCATAGCATGTAGAATTCAACTTAGGGATTGCATATTCTGTTTGGAATTGTGATGTGAATCATGATTGTTAAGGTAAGCTTATTACATGCACTTAGGTAGGAGTAGTCTCTATAAGAATTACTCTCTTGGGGGCTCACCACATGGGATAACATTTCGGTCACGGGAAATGAGCGGATGGGAGGTTCGTAGGCGCGAGAGCTGAAGCACGACTTGGCTTTATAAAATCATTTTTGTAAAATGTTTGAAGTAAATTCATTTTGACATGTACTAATGTATTAATTAGTGAAATTGAACTCATATGTAATTTTTATGTAACATAGTTGTAATTTTTACTCATAAATTGACCTGGTGCGGTCATTGTGTTATATTGGACCCCGGATAGGTCATGTGATTGTATAATGTACAAGTTAGGAATTGGATAGAGCTCCCATTACAAAGGGGCTTTGTCGATTTTGTTAAAAATTATGGATCATTAAATGGGACACAAGATGTGTGGGATCGGGTGCAAGATAATCAAAGGTTTTAGCGAGTTGATGGGTGATCAGCGAAGACCTTGGGATTTGGGAGCATCACAGTACTATCCATAATATAACTGTTTAGAACCACTCTAGTTGTATTCTTTGTTGCATTGCATTAGACAACCATAAAAAGACTATTGGGTACCACCATAACACACACATAAAGGATTGTGTTAAGTAATGTAGCTAATGAATTATGTCATTAGAGTGTGAAATTAAACTATAGGTTAGACAAAGATGGAGAACGAAATGTTCGTTTATGAATGTTACGGTGGGGAAATGGTGAAGTCCAATGCAATAATTGTCTTCACTTCTTAACATCTTATTACAGTTTGCACTGACCAAATTAGACACAAATGCCAAAATGAGTGAAATAAAGAATATGACCAAAATCTTTATGGACCCAAAATATGTTGGAATTGATATACAAAAGTGTGATAAGGTATACGATGCTCTCATTTGTTATTTCAATATCTGTTATTAGGTTACAGGTGGTATACTATTAGTTTGAATAACGTTGTAATTATATCTACCGGTACGTGATGACAAACATTGGCAGCTCCACGTCATAAACGACGAGTCGAGCGATGTTGAGATATTATCATCTACATCGCAATTGAGTAAGCCAGCATGAGAGTCACTAGAACTAACAATTGCTCTATAGCATTGTGTGAAAGCTTGGGGTTGAAATTTAATGTGGATTTACCTTAATTTGATCACGTCTACCTAATGTACCCAAACAAAATAATAGGTAAAATATCTACCTCTCATCCATCACTACAAAAATTTGCTCTTATTAATCTAAAAACATATTAAACCTTTTGTTTAAGGCTATGTTTGTAGAATATTTAATATAAAATTCATAGATACGGGGAATGAGATAGTTCTTTATGTCTGTTTATGCGGTATGTTTTACCATATTATTTCAAAGTTATTGATCAAAATTAACAGTCTATATTGATGATATCATTATTTGATTATTAGTTGTTAGGTTAATTTCCTTTTTCTTCATTTCGAGACAAATGAAATATCATATGATAGGGCGGTTTGCACCTTGATCATGAATTAAAGACAATACAAAATGGAAGAGAATTTGAACTATGACGGATGTTGTACAATTCAGTTATGGATATCGGACATTGTATGATGTTAGAAAAAGTTTGAAATTGTATGTTTAATAATGCTATTTGATGTAATTGTGTCGCATTTTGAATGCATGTTAGTTAAACATGTTTTATAGAATCAGATCTTTTATAGAATAAAAAATTGGGCGAATCTCCGACATGTACATACTATGACATAGTTTGCTTGAGCTTGTGTATTTCGTCAGCATATATATAGAAAACTATGTTCGGTTCATTATGGTTGCACTAGGTAGTACCCCAGTATGTTATGGTAATATCACCACTATTTCTAAATATGTAGCTAACTAACCAATCTTCTGTCTTATTACAACTATAAACGTTTAGTAAATGTTTGGTAGAGGTACTATAATTATAGTATTTTCAATTAAGTTATAGTTGTATCAGGTAATACCCCCGGTGTATTGCAGTGGTACCCCACGATATGTTCTAATAATTTACCTCAGTATATTTACCTTAATACCACCACTATTTCTAAATATGTAGCTAACTAACCAATCTTCTACCAAATTACAGCTATAAACATATAGTAGATGTTTGGTAGGATACTATAATTATGGTATTTTCAAATAAGTTATGAGTGTACCAGACAGTACCCCCAGTATGTTTTGGTAGTACTCCCAGTTTGTTATGGTAATGTCACCACTATTTATAAATATGTAGATAACCAACTTGATCTCTGCCTCATTACAAATTTACAACTATAAACGTATAGTAGATGTTTTATAGTACCAAAGCAACATGTGACCTAACCATTTTCTAAATATGCTCATTTTTTTCATTAAGGTAGTATTAGGTAGCACCCCCATGTAACCTAACTGATTCATATCATTTGCCTGACTTATTAAAAATGAAGAATCAAATAAAAAATTAGTGATTAAAAAATGTACTTTTAAACAATATTGCTGAATTGTCATCCATATTAAGTAAAGAAAAATTATGAATTGTCATTCATATCAAGTGAAGTAAAAGTTAATAAAGATATCATAACTACATATTCGCCAACTTAGTATTGTAATGCCACCAACAATTACCTAATTTCTTACCATTATAACAATGGCAAAAATAAGTCATGACATAACAAATGCAATTAGAGCATACCTCCCCTCTTTGCATGCGACACATGCCCACCATGCAGCGCGACTTGTTTCTCATGTCTTGCATAGCCTCTACAATATGTTTCTTTTCATTTCAACTTCTTAATTTTTCTTCCAAGATTTTCTTCGCCGCTTTCAACTAAGCAATAAATATACTTTTCTAACGACTTCCCTTCCAATTCTTCCTACTCACTGACATTGGTTTCCCAACATCTTCTACCCATCTAAAAACCACAGGTTGCAATCTTTGATACAAATGAAGTAAAAATCGAAAACAATTGAAAGACATCCTATATTAGTTACTCATGTTTGATTTTCCACTTATAGGTCATAATGAGCACCCATAAGACTTCTTCCCCAAGTTGGAAAAACTTGACCATCCTTGGCTTTGAATCAATTTGGTGGTGGCACTTTACTTTAACTTCACTACGAGTTGAAGAAGAGCCAAACCCAGAAGCATTCGACATTCAACTGGATCAAATGAAACAAGAAATATCTGTTATTAATGGGAGATGGGAGCTCAAGTTGGGATTATTCCCACATGGTAGTACCATGTAGTACCCCTAGTGTGTTATGGTAATACCCTCAATATGTTATGGTAGTACCAATGCAACTAGTGATACCCAAGCGGTCACCTAATTGATTCATACCAATTCTACGGCCCAAGGATTGCTGCTCACGGGATTTAAGCAATGCTCCTAACTTATTACTACGAAAAAATGGGGAAAAAATGTAATCTAGAAAAATTATTTTTCTTCATTCCCATAAATCGAACAATGAGTGTTCAAATAAAAGAAGCGAGAGTATGTTGAGGTTTTGGAAATAAGTTTGAAGTGATATCAGTTGTATACAAATCTCACAAAATTGTTAGTCATGGGTGTGCTTTCTTATTCCCACTACGTCAGACATTATTGTTAAGAAGAAGAAAGAAGAATATGTTAGGGTTTTGAGAATCTATACCTAGTAACAAAAAGTTATGGATGGAAGAGGTAGCCTATAATAACGTCGTGATTCAAAGATGATGAAGAAGATGGTTCAACCGAAATCGAACAAGAGGAAGAAGAAGAAAAAAGCTGAGTAGTGTCAACTGACAAAAGGAAGAAGAGAGATATTATTGCTAGATTTTTTGCTACTTATGTTACCATAGGGATAGTTGGGGTAACTTTTATGCAATCATCCCTTTTATTGCAAATAACAATTACTTTTGGCAAAATGTGCGGAGTAATGTAATTTAGATTCTCCATTCAGTTCTATAATATTTGCATATTAATGAAGACAACATAATTTTCCCAAAGCATAATACCCTTGCTTATTACATTGATTCAAACTATCAATATTTCAAATAAATTGACTACTACTTATTGCTATCAGAAAATTTATTTGGTCATTAATTTCATATTTCCAGGAGATTAATCAAGGTACTCATTAATTTCGGGGTCATTGGATTTAGTTGAGATGTCACTAATTTCGGGGTCATTGGATTTAGTTGAGATGTCACTAATTTCGGGGTCCAATAAATTTATTAAAGATTCGCACAACCATTGTCAAAAATAAATAAATTGAGGATTACTTAACTTGTATGGAAAATTGATATTTGATGTTTATGGGAGTGAAAGCCTATGATCCATGGATGGGAGAAATGTTTGTTCGTAGCTGTCTCAACAGACAGCAAATTAATAAAGTTATATTTTTATTGATGCGTCTGTTTCATGGTGAAATTGGTATTTTATAATAAATTGATTTTTAAAAATGTTCAAATCCTCCCTTTTTTTCTTTTTCTTTTTCTTTTTTTTTTTTTGTATGTTTATTTTAAATTTTAATAGAAAACAAAATAAAAATAAAAGAGGTTACTCCTTAACAAGTCTTAAGTTCGAGTTTTTGGATTATTTATAGGAAATATAAGGCAGTGAATTATAACACCTTTCCAAATGTATACCAACAATCTCAACGAAAAACGAGGAAAATACAATCAATCACTTAGTGAGGAAAAAAATTATAAATCAATATAAAAATTATGAACTAAATTTGAGACAGCAAATTATACAAATTAATAATTAAATTAAATTAAATTAAAATAGATTTCCATTATTTCAAATATTAGATAAGTTTAAAGAATTTCAACTAATTTATTTGAATTAAAAACAATAATGAATTAATGATTTAGATTTAATTGGTAAAAAAGTTTCAATATTATTTTCCTTTTTGATTTATTTTTATCCTTAAGAAAGTTTTTTTTTACTTTTTTATCAAAACGATTATACTAATTTCTTTGTTTTGCCTTTAAAATATCTAAAAACACGATCAAGAATTCAAAGAAATCTAAATTGGGAGTACTTTTAGAAAAATTAAATATAAAGAAAAAAATATCTTTAGGAATCTTACCAGAATAAAAAGACAACCAAATTAACTAATTAATTGTTAAATTAAAATAGATTTCTATTATTTCCAATGTTAGATAAGTTTAAAGAAATTTCAAGTAATTTATTTGAATTAAAAAAAATAATGAATTAATGATTTAGATTTAATTAGTAAAAAAAGTTTCAATATTATTTTCCATTTTTTTACGATTTTATTTTTATCCTTAAGAAAGTTTTTTTTTTTTTACTTTTTTTATCAAAAGGATTATGTAATTTCTTTATTTTTGCCTTCAAATATCTAAAAACACACGATCAAGAATTCAAAAGAAATCCTAAAAGGGGTACTTTTAGAAAAATTAAATATAAAAAAAAAAATCTTTAGGAATCTTACCAGAATAAAAAGATAGAAGATAAGTGAAATAGAAAGAAGAATATAAATTAAAGATAAGACCTTATATATTAAGTTAGAGTTATGGAAAGAAGAGAGGAAATTCTTATATTTATCTAATAAAAAATTGAGTAACTATAATGTAATAATAATATTTGATTTCAAAAATAATTATGTAAATTAAATAAAGCAACTAAATAAATTAGTAACAACAGTTCAAAGCAAACTAGGTTTTAGAAAATAGCAAAAAAATCTAAGATGACTTAGCCATGAATCCTTCTTCAAACCTTAGTACCCTGCTGACTCTTTTAAAGCCTATAGGATTTCCATGATCTTAGAATACGAGATTTTCCGTAATCTTAAGGTTGAAATCCAGATGCTTGTTGTTGAAGCTTCTGTATCCCATAGTTACAAAAATATTTGTCGCCCAGTGCTTGTGATAAAGCATCAAATCCTTGACATTGAATATAGATGAAATATCATAGTCATTGGACAACTCTAACTTGAAAACATTCTCTCCAATCTTCTCAATAATCTTGAAAGGATCATCTACCATTGCCTTGGACTTTCAAGGCAAAAATCTATCATTGTGAAGATGTATCAAACCAAGTCTCCAACTTCAACCTAAACTAGCTTTTGCTTTGTTGCTTGTTCCATACTTCGTTTTGCTTCTCAATCTTCAAGTGAATCTCCTCACGTGGCTTGATTTCATTGGCTAACCTCGATCATTCTCACTCTGATTCCTTCCACCATCTCGAATGCAACTACCTTAAAGTGTATGGAAGTCAACAAAGCATGTTTTCTACTCAAGGTATCTGCAACAATTATGAACACCAGCTTCGATTTCCTTCTCTAATTTAGACTTTAACAACAAAGAGCTCTTATCATCGAGTTTAGATTCTAAAGCCATCATTGTAGTTTCCGCAGTCTTGGAATAATTTTGTAATTCATCCTCATGGAATCATATGCTTTCTTGAAACCATCATAATTCACATTTCTATCATATTGTCACTTAACCTTAGAGTGAAAGTGACAATCATCTATAGGAATGACATCACACCATATCTTATCATTGTAATGCTTTCTAACTATAAATGAGACCGACATCTATGTTTTCCTTGATATCATTTCCCTTTTGGCAGCGATTATAGGTTTTAAGCGTGAAATCATCTTTAAACCCGATTTCTGCACCTCCATGGAAACACATTTCTCAAAGCTCTTATTATCAATCATCACTAAGCAAACTTTGCCCTTAGATGTGCTACTTGTGTGAAAAAACATTGGATTGCAACCAATCATCTCCACTAACAACTACTCCAATTTTACTACTCATTTGAACAACTGAGCAAGTCCCATGGTCAATTATAGTAAACTCTTTTCGCATCTTCTTGCATGGTGATTCAAATCACTCTTGCTTGTATCTTCTTCCTCGACTATCTTTCCCTATTTTAGATTATGACATTGAGAAGCAATATGCTCAATTCTTGGCTTTAAAAACACCTCTCGACTCGAGAAGTCAATTCTTATTGGCAGTTTATACTTACTACTTACTTGAGGTTTGGGGGTTGTTTAGTACCACTAAGTTCCTAAAAAATCAAATCCTTGACAGAGAGCCCTTCTTTAGCCTCCTAGTTGCAGTGAACTTCTTCTTTGTTACAGGTCCTGTTGTTTAAAAACAAGTTTAATCACGTCTTGAAGTGTTGGAGATTGGGTTATGAAAATGGGCAAACCAGTCTGACCCAGGCGAGAAGAATATAAAGGAGTAGTTTCTGAGAGTTTGAGACACCTAAGGAACCACAATTACAATGTTTAAGAGAAAAGTTATATGTTTCTCTTCTTTGTTCCTCTTCTCTGCAACAAGAAGTCCAATCTTCATTTATGGTTTTTTGTTTTCTTTGTGAAAATACAATGGTTAAGGCACTAGTGTTATGGAAACATAATAATGCATTCATCCTTCAAATTATGGAATATCAAGTTTTGGATTGAATCTTGAGCCTTCATCATAATTATTACTCCCCTCATTTGTAATCATCATCGCGGTAGCAACCATTAGGGGTGAGCATGGTTGATTAAGCTGATGTGCCACTAAAAAAAAAGCAGTTGTCGATTTTCGGTTTGTTATATATATAAACTAAAAACCTAACCATCAACATTGTCACACCCCCCACCCCTGCCTAGGCGGATGAAAGGGGCGCGAAACTATACTGTGACTCTTTACTTGCTTTTTCAGAAATTGGTGGGCCCAAGTCTTTTAATTGAATCACAATATTATATACAAAAATACAAAAATAAAACTACACAGTGGCTGAAAGTGTTTACAGTGTCTTCAATACATACGGTTATGAGTCTCATTACATATACATATACAAAAGCGTACATTACATTTACATAATGCGGGCGCATAACTACGGGTGATGGATCCATACAAGTGTCAGGCCCGACGAATCTGAGAAGATCGGGCGTCCTCTCTGCCTTTGGTTAAAGCAGGTACAACTAGCGCTTGATAGGAAACATATGAGCATACGGATCTGCGTACTAATACTCATTTACGATAAGCATATATGATATATGAATATATATTGACAAATATCATAATTTTCCTTAATTCATATAACAAACTTATATGTATACTTGTCTTATGAACTTATACTTGTTGGATCTCGGAGTCTGAGCTTATACTTGTCTGGAGGTACCCATTAGGTACTACGAGTTGATACTTATGTAAGTGCCGTAGGTATTTTCGACTTATACGTACGGAGGTACGTAGGTACTACAAAGCTGAACGATGTACATTACTTTACTCTTATTCGTCATTCAGATACTTATCATATAACTGTTTGACTACCTAGACCGGTAATAAGAAATGAGTATGACACATCACAATAAGTACCCAAAGGTATGGTACGATGCGAGGTGTCGTAGCCTGTGAGTGCGAGCAGCGGCCAGTGTCGTCACACTAATCGAGTGCAGAAGTGCTAGTGTGCGACACGGTCGAGGAGAGTGTCGTTGCACTAATCGAAGTACCGATCTTATCGTTAATACGCTACGTAGCAGATGCAGTGTCATTCCGTATCTGGTGCTTGGCGGTCACCTGATGTGTGTTGAGAACTTGCTAAAAATCTCATCATAGGGGTATTAAGTTTGCCCGACATCGGGCTTCCTTAGAGTGGCGAGTCGAGTCTAATTTTCCTTTTACCTTCTGAACATAAATGAAATACTTTCATGCAGCCTGCAGGTCCTCATTAAGTCAATAGACAAGTCCTCAGAATAACGGAATAGCAAAACAAAACAAAACACAAAAATCTACACATTGTGAACAGTAGCTACGCCATGGCGTACTGCGGCGTACCCGAGGCTTGTCCAAGCCCCCTCTCAGCCACGTCGCGGTGTGGACATGCCACGCCTTGGAGTGGACCTACGCTACTACGTGGGGATCCCTACGCCGCGGCGTAGGACAATGTTACTTGATTTCTTGATTTCATCCCATTTTTCAGAAATTCAACTAAAACCCAAAATAATCGAAACATGTAGAAAAGAAACTCCCAGTGTGTTCTAACCCCGACGAAAACCAAACATAGAGTTTAATTAGGGTTTCCAAACCCCGAAACTCAAATATCTACTTGTAAGTTAGGTTAACTTCCTAACACTAGAAACATGTATCCATACATCTAAATTCAGATCTATACTTAAAGGGGAGGATTTCATTTGAAATCTTATCTTCGTAGGGTTTGCAGTGACCCAACTCATAAATAGGGTTATGATGAATTCCTAGCTAATCCTAGAAATAGAACCAAACTAAAATTCATTACAAATCTGTAATTATTCCATACAAAATCATAGCCATCCATACAAAACCACAGTTTGCCTTCTTGCTTATTTCTTCAACCATACTCTTCTTATAACCTCCCTCTCTTCTTAACTACGTTTTGCTCATCAAAATGAGAGACCAACATGGTCTTATCCCTATTTGACCTTACTTTCCTTTTATTAAACTTTGGTCCCTCATCTCTCCTCTATTTACAAAGCAAGTCATTCATATTTCGACATGGCATCTCGTCTTACTTTATCTTATGATTTTTATGTCCTAGTTTTAACAAATTACAAATTTATCCTTGTATTTATAGGTTCTACTCAAAATTTCCACGTTTGCATTTAAATTAGAAAAATTAATTATCTTGAAAATCTGCTCTAAGCATCCTTTGGCTTATTAGAAGACATATTTAGGTGTTACAAACATGGTTAACCAAATTTTCATTTAACCATTTTAGGTTAACTAGAATCAAAAAATAAATTTTCATTTTATAATCATATATTAAGTACAAGTACAATAATTACTATAAATACAATAAAAAAAAAAAGCAAAGAAAAAAATGAATAAGTTTGTAAGCTATTCATTTGCAATCTCATGATACTTGGTGTATGTATAATACATGCAAATAACATATAAAAGCATGAGATTAGATAGCAATCAGGTATTTTTAATCAACCACTTGTTTTAACAACTTCAATTGAAAAGCTAAATACATAAAATCGGCTATGCATATCTCTTTTTTGATTTGAAGAGATTAGATAAGTCAAGAAGTGTTTTATAGTATATATTATTATAACACTACTAATATAAGTATATATATATATATATATATATATATATATATATATATATATATATATTTTATATTGTGTTTTATAATTTTAACATAGTGTAATATTAGGATTTTTAAAAGTTTTTGTTATTTTGTAAGCCTAAGCCCAAAGAACCTATGATATATCTAAAAAAACCAAAATCAAGGCGATTTGTTTGGTTAACCTATTTTCGGTTTGATTAATGGGTTTTATTTGATTTTTTGCTCACATCTAGCGACAATACCCTCACTTTCGATAACCACAGTCGTGCACACCTATCCTTTGCCCTTTTGAGGCTTAAGGAACCTCCAAGTTTCAAAATCTCTTTATCTGAATAATCTTATTCATCATTTATCTGTTTATCTATAATGTTCATAAAAAAAAAGAGTCTCCCATAGCCATAGATCTCTGTTGAACTCTCAAACAATGTATTGGAGCACTAAGCAAAGATCTCAAGATCAGTAATACGTTTTGCCTGGGTTTGCAAACCACTTGAACCATGACTAGAACTCTTGTGCGTTGACCTAATTTACATTAAGCTTGTGCTTTTGAAAAGACAAGTTTCTTATCTACACTAATGTATTGTCTTTTTGAGATGATTATATTTTGTCTATTCACTTGACTAACATAGTAATTTATTTCTCACAGATTAGATCTCATTAGGATTCAAACCCTAGACCCCTCCGTACCCTCTTCGCCTCTTAACCATGAGTTAGGTCTTGTGGCCATCTGAGTTCTTGATCTATATTAAACTCCATCTTTTCAAATGAGATCTATGTGAAATTCTACTCAACCTAAGTAATACAGTTTAGAAATATTTTGTTTCACCAACACAAAGTGGTTAAAAAAATAGACACTATGTATCTATCTATACTGTTGTTAAAGAACAAGGTGTTTCTCACAATTTACAAAACTAAATATTAAACTTTTTCAACGATTTCCTTTAAAGATTTAATAGAGTTAAATGAATTGTTATATCCAATTTATCATTTTCACTTTCCTTTCAGTTTCACATAACGTCAAAGCTGTAACATGTGACGGAACTAATAAAGCTTTGTACTAATTGTACCATTATCACGACGACTTTTCACCAGAAAAGTGTTAGTTTCAATAGGTTTGTGTAACACATCCATTTCAAGCTATTAAAAGTGTTCTTGCCCAGTGTATGCCGGGACAGGCAAGGCAGCTCCTCACATCATCACTGTTGGGGACATGTCGGTTTGAAACCCTGGCTAATTTCTCCTCTAATCATGAACTTCTCCTACTTTTCCTCCTGATTGTGTGTTCATGAAACCTTGGAAAACTTATCTATGACCATCCTTCACTTACTTTTCCCATGACATATTCTACTGTCGTATGTTAATATCTCATTATCATCAAAGGTGCCATTGTGCAGTGCATGTTCATGAATGATTGTACTCATGGGGCTTGGAGATAAAATGCAAGAAAGTTATTAATTTGGAAGGCAGGCAATGTTTTGAAATATCCTTTGGAATTCAGTGGGAAAAAAGCAAACAAAGATGGTTGCAAGCATGGTGTACTGTTTGATCATCTTCAAGTTAGCAATATGAATAATGGTGTAGGAGGGAGGGAGAGAGAAGTATGAGCTTTCTCTCTTTCTCTCGATAAAATATATTGCCATTCCTAACTTGAGGAAACTGGAAACAATCTAGTTCTTTTTGAAATAAGGGATGATGAGATTCGATACTGCATATGGATGGACCCTTCTCATTTTTAATTTTAAAAGAGGAAGTTTGATGAATCAAAGTTATACAGTTACTTTCATTGTTTAATATCGGATACTTTAGTGACAGTTTAAAGATTATTAGTTTTTTAATGATTTCTACCTTTGGATTGATTTGTGTTTGTGTTTTTATTTGAAGCTATGGAAGAGAGAATTGAGCAAAGATAATAACCTCTAATCAGAGGTTGTAAGACTTCCATGATTTCTTATTCAAAGAAAAAAAAAAAAGAGGAACTGTCCATTATTTTGTTTGAATTTTGCTTTTATGGCAATTCTTAACAAAAAGAAAAATAGTGTCTCAAGGGTCTAATTTTGGACAAGACAAGGATGAATTTTTTTTTTTTGGTATGCATAAGATTAATTTTTACTTTTTAGCATAAGATTAAATTCTGAAAAGTTTGTTACCAGATTAAAACTGATTCGGACAAACATTGATTTCAACAGCGATCACCCCATTCATATTTTTACCAATTACCAAACATTCTGGCATAAATTGGTGTATAGAGAGGAGTTTGAATGTGAAGTTCTGTATTGTTTATTTTTTTTCACTATGGAAATATTGACCAACAGCCCAATTGATTGATTTACTTTTAAAGTCAGTATTGGTACCATGAAAAGTGATCTTCCACTCTATAAGCTATGAAGGCTTTGAATAATACTAGGTGAAAGTACAATTTAATGGATAATCACGGTATTAATGGATTGTGACATGAATAAAGATATTATTTCGTTTTATTTTATTTCCTTTTGAGTGCTTTTATAATTTGAGAAATATTTTTTTATATATAGAAAATAATATAAGATAAAATTATAAATTTGAATTCCAATTTTTTTTTCTACCCTTCAATTAAAAACCACCGTTTTTATGAAAACCTAATTAAATGGAACTTTATATTTATTAATCTATTTTTATTCTTGAAGGAAGGAAGAATGCTTGTGCACAAATAAAGGGTGTGTCAGTGCGTATAAGCTGGCGGGTGGCGTATATGCGAGGGCCCATTAATTAGTTAAGTGGCATGTAGTATTTTGAAAGTTGTTTTAAATGATGAAATTATGAAGTTTTGAAAATTAGTATTTTTACTGATTAAGGAAAGTGGAGGGGTGAAAGTACAAAGCATGGAGAACTTCTTAGTTAAAGTTTGTCGGTAATCTTCGTTCTTGCAAGTCAAAGCAAAACCAGCCATTGGAGAAAAATGCGTGACTTCATACGGGAAGTGATGATTTCTTTGGCTTTCTCTTGAATTTTTATAGGGTTTTTGGTCCTTGGAAGGTGGAGAGCAAGGTTGGTGCATCAATTAAGCAAAAGAGTTACTTCATTTGGGCAAGAAGAATCCAAGCAAAGGAAAAACAGAGTTAGTAAATTCTCTACCATGAAAACTTGGTTGTATAAGTTAATGCATGGGTTTTGCTCCTTGTATGTATGTTGCTTGATTGTGTGGTTGATTTCATGGTTTGGGCATGATTTGTTAGTGAATTCCTAAGTTAGGGTTTAAGGAACATAGATGCCCACCATGTGTTTGATTTATGGCCTAAGTGAAATCTTAACTTAGAAAGTTAAGTGGTTGGCTTGAAATGTTGGGTTTGAAAATGTTATCGAGAATTTTATCAAACACTGTTCTTGTTTTGGTTATAGGTTAAGTTATGTCGTCGAATCGTGATTACAGTGGTAAATAACCATAAGAGATGGGGATCTGAATGTATAGAATGGACCGGGGAACAGTGTAGGCTCTGGGCTCAGAATACGGGCTTAAGGTGAGCTCAGGTAGCTCGCATGTATCTTGTTTGGGTATTGTTATGGTGTTTTGGCCATAAATTGAGTTTCAACTCATCCAAATTGAGTGATTCAAAATTATGCAGAATAAAATAGACTTACAGGGAATGTTTGCTTGAAGGAAGTGTATGCAAATTGTAACCACCAAAGTCTTGAAATGCAGCCAGTGGTATGCGGGTCTGTTTTTTAATTTAAGGTAATCTAGATGTTAAAGTTAAAGCGTACCAATTGGTTTATAATCGGATTTTTGGGTGCTTGGGGTTAGTTGAATTGGTCTAAGCTAATCAAATCAATGTTTAAGAAGTGAATTTTGGACAACATTAGGATTGGTTTGGTGAGGCGTTTTAAAGATGCGCTATTTTGAAAAAAAAAAAAAAACAGCATGTTTTGCTCTATTTGTGTTATGTGATTATCAAGGGTCTTAGGAGGAATTTTAAAGTGAAAATTTTCGAGAGAGTTCATTGGATATATAAAGGACTAAAGCTGGAGAGTTTCATAATTTTGAGGAGCCGTTTGTGGATAATTTTGGGTAATAAAGTCTAGAGAGTACTATTGGAAAAAGTTTGCCAAAATGAGTAGGTTTTTTTTAAGGGTTTTTTTTGTGCTCAAGGGTAATTTGGTCATTTGGATTTATATGAATGTTATGTGAACCTAATGTGACTTGTGTGTAAAGTTCCGTTAAAATCCGAATCCGTTTCAAAATAGTCGCTTTGTAAGCCTACGTTAAGTTTTACCCGATTACGTAGACAATTAATGTTTTCGTCGTATTCTCTTAAGTGTGTAGGGTAAAAGCGGAGGCGGAGAAATTGTGAAGTCGTGCTCAACTATTGTATGAAGGTGGTAATTTAAACTTTATTTTGATACTAGTGTATTGTTTATAATCGTTTCACGATTTGTATGTTATGGTTTTAATTGTTAAACCATATTTTTTAAAGTTTATGGTTTTGATTTGTTAAACCATATTTTAAAAAACTCATGGTTTAATTTGTTAAACCATATTTTATAAAGCAAGCAATATGTTTTATTAAACAAGCAAAAGAAATTATTTTATAAGTTAGGCCTTAAAATCTCTAGTCTTAGCGAATATTACCAGGTCGGTATTAGTATGTGCCGCAGAAATAGAGACATGATTTCTATTGCATTTTATATTTACGGTCGGCAAACTGAACGTCACGTTAAGGCATATTAGAGGAGGAGACGTGCTTGTCTTTGGGTATATATAGGTTAAGCGCTAACTTATTATCATCAGTGATGGAAGGCGTTCGCGTATTTTATCGGAATAGGTGATGTGGACGCGAGAGGTCCTTCTGCGAAGCGCGATGGGAACTCTGGTTTGGTGTTCTTAGAATCTGGGTGCGAAGGTCTTGGTGGTTGATCATTATATTTCATAGCGGGGGAAGCGGGTGTGACCGACCGGTGCGGGCCCAATGGGTCAGTAGATTTGGCGTATTTTGACAGGCTTTTGACCGGTAGGCCGTGATGCGAGGTTATTGAAAAATTTCGCGAAGTAGCTTAGTGAAATTAAAAAAAAATGCTAAAACATGAATTTATCTAATTTTGTCATTCTTCAAGTTAAAAAAACAAAACACAAGTGTTTTAATAGAGTTAATGCATAAATGATGAAGCTTAGACAATATGATAATATTTAAAGTCTTAAATATAAAAAAAACGTAGAAATATCTTGCTTATCATTATAAATTTATAACCAAACTAACTAATGCTATTAACCATTAACTATAATCACATAATAATTAGAATTAATGAAGTACCAACCACAATCAAGTTTAAGTTTCATAATAAAATTAAACATCAAATCATAAACATGTCTAAAGTGTAATAAACAAAACTAATAAACATGTTGTATTCAAGTACTAAAAAAAAAAATAAAGTGACAAATAAATGATATCTTAAAAACTACAAATCCAAAGTTTCAAATGAAATCCACTATGCCCTTAATCTTCATCTTCATTAGTATGATCACTATAGGATTTAGAAAAAAATCCCAATAAGTCATATATATATATATATATATATATATATATATATATATATATATATATACTATATATATATATATATATATATATATATATATGTCATTTTTAAATTAATAAAAATAAAAATAAAAATATATATATGTCTTTTAAATTAATAAAAATAAAAATAAAAAAATTCAGGGCCAATGGTGACGGCCCCTAACCGGATGTTCTTGGGGCTAAGTCAGATTCGGGCCAATAGGCTGGATTTTTATTCGAGCTAATTCCGGCTGGCCTCCAAAATATCGAGCCAATTCGGGCCAGCCCATCGGGCTCGACCCATATTCCCCGCTCTAATTATATTTATAAGCATTTTTACCTACCGCTTCAAATCAATCACTGATAAGCAAGCAAACATTTTTACGAAAAGTGATATAAACTTTTATAGCAAAGCAAGCAAGGTTTTCTGAAAGTGTTTTGAAAAAGATAGTTTTACAATTTTGAGACATTTTCAGAAAAAACAAGCATTTTATAAAGCATATACGCTCGTTGACTCTTTTGGTACCATTTATTTTCCGATTTTTAAGAATTTATCTTGAGTGCAGTGCGCGGGACATTGGGACATATCGGAGTCCTCAAGGCTTATAGTTATATGTGTTGTATTTACTTTGCTTATTGTATATATTTTGTAAAGAAAGTGTAACCTTCGCTTTGTAAGAAAATCTTTTTGATATATAGTTGTGCGTATGTATGTACATAGTTTTGTTTTATGAAAATATGTCAGCATGTTTCTTTTGAAGAAGTGTTGTATTGATTACATATATTTAGAAATGTAAATTGTATTTCTGGGTTTTAGGACATGTCACATATGAAATTGTTATCTTTATTTTATAACATCACAAGTGTAGAAGAAGAAAAAAAAATTTATAGGGTTTTCCGACAAGCAACACGACAGCTTCCTGAAAGTTATCTAGTCGTTTGGAAATATGGAATGGGAGTTTATGTGGGATTGTC